>VZTA01012232.1:201375-294521 GCA_013398855.1 Mohoua ochrocephala | reverse complement strand
AGCCTGAGTACAATTAACCACATCATGCCACTTGAGTGACTTTTTCATATTGCTACTTAAGAATTTAGGTAGTAAATTTATGAATGTTGCAAACAATTCTGCAAGCAATAATCAGCTTCTGGAAGGATGGAATGGTAACACAAGAAAAAAATATGAGAGTAGCTTTGGAAGAAGTCTGAGGCTCAGGAATAACTCATTTCTGTAGAAAACAAATTAAAGACAATCTAAATAGGATTATAACTGCCATTATATTTATAACACAAATTTGATGCTATTAAATTGATGTATTCCTAATAAACATTCTACTGAAATTCTACGACCCTTCCTTATAACTGCAAAAGAACCAATTTTAATTCCCTGCTTTGGTATTACAATTTTAACCAAGACCAAGCATTACTAACTTGCTTTAAAACATAAGCCTTTCTCAGCTCAAGTCCATCTTCTGATGCTAGTTGCTTTTCACTCTTGGATTGATTATTTACTGTTTGCTTCCAGGACTTAATCAAAGTAAATTCTGTCATACAGATTAAATACAGAGTAATACAAGGATTTAGTTATTATACATCTGATAAGAAAAAAACCATAGAATTTTAAAATAAGATGGGTTTCCCCCTTTCACTTATTATTCGCTCTGAAAAGGAATCAAAGACAGACAGTTCCACATCCATTAGAGATTCTATTACCTTTGCTATGAAATAGAGCATTAGGATTTAGATAACATACTCTGCTGCACCTATTAAGAGTGCAGGAACTGTGATAATCCGGTTTAAAATGTCACATAGACCAAATGAATCTCGGAGGCACTGCTGCCTCTTGATAGCTCTGGAATACAGATGATGAAATACAACACACTTTTTTTTCCTTTTCTTTTTTAAAAAAACCTTCTACATGGCACACAGGTGGTCTGCTTTATGGAATCCCATTAATTCCCAGCTGGGCACTGTTACAGTGAGCACTTCAGGTCATTCTTGCTTAAGGCAAAGTTGCTGTTATGGATAGAAAAAGAGAGCTAAGGAATCCCTCAAGGAAAAGAGGGGATTTGGGTCCACTGCTCCAGTGACGATAGCATCACCTTTGGGAGGCAAAGGAAGAAAATGATTTGCTGAACAATGCTGTAGTTAATATTAATACCCTGCTACAACTCTGAGTATATGAAAATAACAAATTTTAAATTATTTCAATCAGTATTTTCTGCTCTTAGACACAGAGACTTTCACTGCGGTCAACTCCTCCATTTTCACCAGGGATACCAATTCCTAACAAACCAGTTCCCAACAAAAAGTTGGGAAAAGTTTTAACTCCTAATTGCATGCAAGCCAAGCAATAAGCAGTGACAATCACAGTTCAATGTAAAATGATTGGAAGGCAGACAACACCAAAGTTCACATCTGTAAAGTAACTTTACCCCCTTCTTCATTCACTCCCCAGGAGCAGTTCTAAGTCTCTCACCTCTCTGAGGTAGCGCATCAAACGACAGAGAGCGTTCACCAGCGACAGCGTAAACCCAGAGAGGCCTTCATGTCTCTCTTTCTTCTGGACCTCCCGACCTGTACAGCGCTCATATTCCTCCAGTTCCCGCTCCACTTCATGGATCATGTGGCTGAGAACATCCAGGCTGGGTTTGTTGTCCCTCTGAAGGTCGGTCTGGGTTAAATTAGCTGGAGAATCACCTCTCTTCTGTCTTGCAGAGTTCTGCGCAGCTTGCTTTCTTTTCACTGAAGGGGAAGAAGAAAAGGGTCATTGGAATTTCAACTTGTATAGAGATCTTTGCAGTACCAATGAAATTGCATTGTTTATTGAAGTAAATCAAAGGAAATGCCCTCTCCTGCCATAAGATGAAAGGGGCCATCAAAGAATGTCCCCCAGTCACTGCAGCTATTTTCAGATCCTCAAAACCCACATTTTCTGCTGCCACAGTAGTACCTCTCAAGTATGACTGCTTCGTGCTTTTATCTCGGATACACCTGTTTGTATTTTTCTCCCTTCCAGTTAAATGCATGGAAAGTTTGCTAATGAAAAACATCAGCTGCTTTCTCATATTTAGTAAGCAACTCTCTTACAACAATCCTTTCATGTCACAGCTTGTATCTGGTATCAGTCCCCTCATACAAACATGTGTAGGATCTGGGGACTGAAATGCATTTTAAACTGTATCAGAACTAGAAAAGCCCTGAACAGGAGAGAACTCCATGACCAGCAAGGTAATGGGCAGCATCAAAGAGCCACATTTAGGGTTCCCAGATTCCTATGGACTTGGCTTTGCTGATGAACATGCAGAACACAGGGGAAATACACTAGGCAAGGAGCTGTGGAACATCCATCCTTAGATATGCTCAAGACTCAAGGACCCCCTCATCAAGCTTTGGCATTAGCCCTGCAATGACTTCCAAAAATCCCTTCCAACCCACATTTTCTCATGACATTAAGGACCTTGGACAAAGGGTATATTATTTTTAAAAGTACTAAACTCTTTGCTTCAATATGCTTCTGTTTCCTTGAGTTTGGATTCAGCACTTGTCTCACAGTGTCAGTGGAGTCTACAGACTCTTCTTCATCTTCATTCTGAAGTCTTGAACGGGTTCTCTTGATTACACTGGTAGCATTGAGGGCTGATTTAAAAAAAACAAAACAAAACCAAAAAATGCACATGTGAAATATTTCAGGCATGTTCTTAATAGTAGTATGTTCTAGAGTAATTTATGATAAGAGCTGGCTTTTCAGTCTGGAAATTCATCTGAGCCAAATTAGCATACATTTCTGTCTCTCACCCCCACCCAGGAAAGGAATTCCAGACAGGATCCTGTGAAGAGTTTAACAACCTTGCTGTGATTTAGCAAATCCCACCTGACTGATTCAATGAAGGAGAAACAGTTGTTGGACTCAAAGGCACATTTGATTCCTGTGATAAGGTGGTTTTTCTCACATCCTTATCAACCCACAGCCGAGAATTCACCAAGGAATTTTCTTCTCTCAACAAGCGAAGTAGCCTGCATTCAAAACAAGCGTAACAGTGAACTGTAAAAGGACAATAGCATGATTCCAGATCATCTGTCTAGACAGAGCTTCTAAAATTATCTGTAACTGCTCAGGTGAGTTCCCTGCTCACTTTCATTCCCAGTCTCAATGTTACAACAAGGCCTTTCCCTGAAATTCTCAGATCAGGAAAGGAGGGCAAAGGGAAACAGAAGAACTAACTTAACTATACCCATTCGACACCCCTTTAACTCCACCTGTTTCCAGTGTAAAGCAGGTGGAAACCTGAATGGATGTATTTCTACTGACCTGTCGGTATTGATGCTGGATTTGAAACCCAAAATATCCTGGTGTCCATCTTCTGATAATGCATCCTCCTCCTCTTCATTAAGAGCCTTATCAAGAGACAACAAAGAAAACAAAAGGGACTTCAGAAGAACTTAGAGACCAATTTTAAGGAATTTTTTCAAGAAAATAACCAAAAACATTTATTTTAGTCTTCCCCTCCAAAACATACTTCAAATAAAAATACCACACAGAAAGAAAATCCAAACCCACCCACCTTTGTGGGAAGTTCTGGGGGACTTTAGTACCTAAGAAATACTGATACTGACAATTGTCTCTGAAAATAACACAGCAAGTGACCAATTCAACATCCAATATTTTCTGTGTATGACTTATATTAAATATGAAAACCCATGCAAACTAGAGGATAAAATAAAAGCTGTTAAGGCTGTACCAAAACACAGATACAGCAGGAAAAATACAGAAAAGCAACCGAAATCACAGCATTTGTAAAACTTCAGTCATTTGAAAGTCAGTCATTCAGTCATTACAAGGTAAACAACCTCATCATGAGACCTGCAAAATTACATTTATATTCTATGCGTAAAATGCAACCAGAACAAAATACAGTCCTATGTACTACATTTATAGCTAAATCCAAGCAACCAAATTTGGAATTAGGGTTCCTCAAACTACCAGGTTTATCAGCTTCCGGGCAGGTTTCAGCAGAGAACCTTTAACTATGATTGTCGTAGGCACATAAGAAGAACTCACAGAAGCTTGGCAGACAATCAGTACATGTTTCTTTTAAAAATTCCAGCTTATCCTGCAGCGTGCATCCAGTGACACAGCTTACAAAGATGCTGCAGTTAACTCACTGTATTAAAAAAAACTGAAAAACAAATGCCACACCAAAATACTCAACGCAGAAGTACTACAGCTCAAATTACAGATATTTGTGCAAGCTAGTAGGAAACAGGAGTAGAGAACTATGGGAATATGACACCATCGCTTTTGCTCCCAACAGCCTGTTTGGTCTTCATCAGTGGGAAGTTTTGTGGGAGCATCGTGTGCCTGTTCTCAAACCCCAGTGAGCATTCCTAGTACAACATGTTATTAAAAGAAAACAGAACACAAAGGCAAACTAAATTAAATTTTTAACAATTTAAAAATTGCTTACAACAAATCTGAATAAATGCAAAATAATGTGAAAGAGTAAAAGTTAAATTTGTAGGATTCATCAAGGCTGTGGCGTGAACTGGGGTACAAATGGCTGTGTCCCCATATACACAGACATAATTGGTAAATCAGAGACATATTCTGAGCTGTAGCAATTAGTTAAGGGATACAAAAGTTCTTCTCTTAGACTGTAATTACATTGTATTTTTTCTGAGAATTCCAGAATTAAAAAGAGAAGGCATGCTAATGTAAGAAAGCTTCTACAAGACATAACGATGTTTGTTTCTCATATCTGAGGGTTAAGAAATCAAAAAATCACCGATTCTCAGAGTCTCACAAAAACTCACCTCTGTTTAACCTTGTCTTCTCTGAATGTTATCAACAAAACCCAGTTTAATTCTGCTTGGAAACTCTTATCTTTGAATATTCTTATTTTGTGCAAACAAAAAAGCCAAGGACATGCATGGAACAAAACATACGTTACCTGGGAATCCATGACAGATTCACTAAGGATGGAAAGCTGACTGGGAGGATGACTTTTTTGTACAATGGGTCCTTGAGATGATTCTAGGTCACAGTTAGGAGCCATTGTTACATTAGGGAAGCCTAGAGAAATTAGACAACACAGGGAAGAACACAGAGGGCTTGGTCTGTACTTATGTAGCAGCACTTTGTACTGAAAATCAAGTTCCTGTACTTCACAAAAGAAAGGGTCACAGGGATGTCACTTTAAACAACCACCAAAGACCAACCACGGGGTTAATTTAATACACTGGGCCACATACCCGGCTTTTGTCCTTCCCACCTGCATAAATACACTTGTGCAGAAGCAGCTTGCAGGATCAAACAGCTACTGGGAACAAAAGAGAAAGGCAGCCTACAAAGAAAAAACCCCCCAGGTTTAAGGTTTCACATGCAGCCAGCCAGTCCTGCCTTCCAGCAGTGCAAGGAACCACAAGCCAAATTAAGAAAAGGAAAAGCCTCGTTCAGGAATTGCTGATAAATCTTCAGCAATATCCAAGAGCAAAGAGTTAGCCCATGCAGCAATGAGAATCAGAACCATTGCAGCAGCTCACTCTGGTGCTCTGCACAGGCCAGTGTAGCTTGGCTGTGAAATGGTGAGCATGAGGTGTTTCAGAGCACAAGATGTGAAATTCCACAGGGGACCAATACAGTGGAATGATCAGCCATCGGTCACTCTCCCCTGCCATGGGAGGTGATATCCTCACCTGTGTTTCATCCAGCATGAACAGGATCAATCATTTATGTTAGATGATGAGATGAAAGCAGTTAAAAAGAACACTTTGCAAAGCACGACTACTTATGGGAAGCAAGGATATAATCTTAAATGTACTACCACACACAGATGAGATGTTCTACCTGTTCGTGTGCGAGGAGCATCCCCAAACAAGCCTTTTGCCTCAGCCACAACCTGACCAGATCGTTCCAATACATCTTGCAAATGGTACCGATCAGACAGAATCTGAAAGGACAGTGTATAAGGAAACTTTACACTGAGCAGACTGATTGCTTCCTTTTTTTTTTCTGGTATTGTTCTTCTAAACAGTCACCAAGACAACAGCCAACAAGACAACATTGCAAAGTTGGTATTGTGCAATTAGATCCTAAATAAGATAGATCAGAAAACCATACTTCATTCTGAGTAACTAGAACTCATATTGTTTTTCTGAAAAATTAAACTGTTATTGCTTCTGGGGCCCCCATCAGCATTGACTCTCTTTAGAACAAATCCTCTCACTCTCTTCTTCTCCTCCCAGCCCAACACAAGAAGCTGGGTATTTATGACACACTCATCAAAACAAATACACATCTAGCAATTAAAAAAAAAAAAAAATCAGTATGCATCCTGAAATCATTTGATCTCAATGTTGTTAAATCAAAGAACACTTACCTACCTCTGACACCCAAAACATGTACTATTTGATTCGATTCAAACCAATTCAAGCAGACTTGTTTCATTCAGTCTTGGCTCCTGAAAATCCTACCTAAAACTTAAGCCACATACCACCAAAAGTTCCAGCAGAGGTAATCACAACTGACTGCATGTGGCATCAGAAGATGTTTTGGGAATCCTCAGAAGTTAAGGCTTCTGTATTCAAATAGTTTCTCCCAAAGTCTCTCTCTAGTATTAGAAGTCCATCACAACAAGTGCCACCTAAGGAAGGATGTCTTGGAGTGGAAAGCAAGAGGCACCCAGCGACCATGAGCCAAATGGAGCTAACTGGGGATGTGGCTTTGTAGGAAGAACACAATTTAAAACTCCTCACTGACTCCTGGTTTCATTCACAAAGCTGGAAATGGAAAACTAGTAAAATTACATCCCACAACCTGGGGAGAAAGTAATTATTCTTGAACATCTGAGAGGAGATATGTAAGTGACCTCCACTTCATCATGGTTCATCAAATTGATCCAGAGACTGCAAGTACTTTAGAAGACCCCCCAGAAAAGGATCATGTAATGCCGTCCTACTCAAAATTTGAAAACTGAGTGACAATTTCTACTCCCCCAGGAATCATGAGAGAGACTGTTTCGCAACAGTTTCAGAGCACTCTATGCCATTATCTGCACAGAGTTCCTTTCAATGTCCATTGGTAAGTTTGCTGGCTTACATTTAGCCTCATACAAAACATTCTAGGCAATGGCATTTCACTTGTTTCTCCTCAACCCCCTATTTTACTACATGCTTTGTTACATCACAAAGTTTCCCTATAGATGAGATACCATGTTTTTCTAGTCTTCTGAGCTTGCATTACACTGTAGGAAATTAGACTTCTCATAATCATTTATCAAATCAGTGAATGTTCATCTTCCAATCACTTCACACGTCTCCTTTTCCAGACCACTATTCAATTTTCACATCTGATACAAACGAAATCTAGTCTTTCCACTTAGCCATCTGACATCAAAACAATGCAGGTTTTTAGACAAAGCTATTACACCAGATTAGCAGAAGAAAAAAATATAGCAAGAAAAAAAGGAAAGTTTATATGACTCCTTTCCCTGGGGCAATTAAAATTAGAGTGATGTGTTTAATCAGACAAAAATTATCCTGATTAGTTTGTTCTCACCCTCCTCACTAGATCTTTTTTGGCATCAGCAGGTGCCTAAGATCTACCCTCCTGCTGAACACGTTATGAACATTTTTAGAGCATTGCTCCCAAGGCAGATTAGCTCACATTCGCTTGTGATGAGAAGAAAAAGTGGTACCATCTTGTAACCCCTCTAGGCCCATTTGCACACCCTGGACAAATTCACCGAGCAGTGTACTTTGTCCCAGTTTAGTATCACCTATGAATTTCATTAAAAATCACCTTCCCTCCTGTTTCAGATTATTATCAAAGAAAAATAAACTGGACTCATCCTAAGATCTCCCCACTACGATAATCCATTTAGCCCTACCCTTTGGTGCAATACACTGACATTATTTAAAAAATAAGCTGTTACAGGACCAATCAGTGTGGTACCTACACATTCATAGACCCCAGTTACAGAGGTGAACTTACATTATTTCTTCATTCTGATTTTTAGGTAGACAAATCCCCAAAATATTAAAATTTTGCTTATCCCTTTTGTCACTCTTTTGTAAAGTCTTTCTGTTCAACATACAACTACAAGAGAAACAACACAGCAGCACCCTCTTAGCTTTTGTCTCCGAGTCTTTTGCAGTTGAGCAGGATTCAAGAGGCTTAGAAAGTTACACTCACAGCAGTAAAAGATCACCAAGGTAACAGAGACAAGGAAACAATTGGCAGCGGTTGTGCTCTACTGGGAGACACAGAGCCTCCACAGTTACTCTGAACAACAGGACCTGGCAATCAACAAGATTTAAGCCAGGGAGAGGTGGAAATGGTAACTTTCCTCCATTTATTTTGTTTTTCTCTACTCACAAGAGGATGCCCATGTTTCAAACAGCAACAGCCAGATGTGTTTCATCTTGCCTGGCATAATTTCCTTTTGTCTTCCTTTTCTCTGATTCAGAAGTAGGCACAGAGTAAACTGAATAAAATAATCTCTTAAATATAAAGGGCAAAGCCACTCAGGAGGAATTGAGATTTGTGCATTTTCATTAGAAACAGCAACAAATATAGAAAACTATTTCCCAAACACGAGTTTCACATCTGCAAAAGAATGAAGTGACATAATAGGTAGCCCAGACAAATGTTAGAAAGGGTGGTCTAATCGAACTTTTGTGGCACAATTTATGTCTGCATGGAAGTGTTGTTGAATCTAGGCTGCTATTACATTAAGGAAGCTCATTTAGAGGTCCACAGGGGTTTTTTTGGAATACTCTGCTGAAATGCACTTGGCAGAAAAGTACCAAAGTAACAAAAGTCAAAGTCTGAGGCTCGATTAGCGAAATATCCATAACACAAAAATTCTACTGTGATTGCAGAGAAACGGGCGTCAAATAGAAAACTAGGCGGTGATCTTTAATTCTAAGTACTTTCATTTGTTTGTCTATGCTTGAATGTTCTCAGAGATCAGAGAGAGACTTCTGAAAAATAACAAAAGACAAAACAATGAAGTTTGTGATGGTTAATCCACTGCACATTTCCAGAACTACCAGATCGTGTTTATTTTAACTGCTAGGTGAACATTGTTCGTCACCATTCTTTACCAACAAGAACAATTCTCACTCTGTTCAAGTACAGAGGTCTGAAAGCTAATTTTCAGATTAGTTTTCATAACACACGGCAAGGAGCAACCTGCCATGTGAAACAAAGATCTACCACCACTTTTCAGTGACAGCTACTCTCTCTGTTAACTAGGCTTAGCTTTACCACTACAGTTCAATATTCAAAAGCAAATTAAATAATATATTTACAGTCAGAGTGCTTTAGAATGCTGAGAGAACAAGCTTTTCAATCCTCAGATGAGAAGCTTGTCAGCCACAGCTCATCAATCTTTGTTGTGCTGATTTTCCTCCTTTACCAACTTTTTGCCTCACCCTTTCAGCCTCCTTGACTCTGCACTTTCTCTGTTTAAATAAGCAGTCTCCCTCCCAGAAAGGGAAACGTTCATGCATGCATCAAAGAAAAATGCTAGACACGAGGAAGAAAAGGCAAGCTGGCAATGAGAACCCAAAGAACACAAAACTTTTTACCACAGTTGAACTCTGCAAACAGTTCCTGCAGAATTACAGAGGGCACAGCCAGGCAACATGGGTCAAATGTGCAACTATACGTAACAGCTGGTGTGTCAGTCTGCTCCACTCACGGCATGCATGCAGCTCACAGAGTTTATGCACGTACAAAAGTTATCCAACAAGAGGAGAAACTGTTGCTCTATGTGCAAGAGCAGATCACCTGCAGCAGGCTGCACGTGCAAATTGAGCTCTCACCTCACGCATCAGAGCCAATTTCCTTTTCTCCAAGGAATCCAAATCCAGTTGCTTTTGCTTCTTCCATTTTCTGTTCAGTGCTTTCTCTTGGAGTTCCAGATGTGCCAGTGCTTTGTTTTTTGATTTGTGTATTTCGCGGCGACGCAGCTACGGAAACATAAAAGAAACCATTTCAAAAATCGATCTTAGGCAAAATTTGCAGGGCAACGCTAACAAGCTCCTCTTGATTTTATCAATGCACTGAACATTACTTATGTTAACTTCATGGTAGTACCAATGACAGCCTCACAAACATCCACAAGTGTAAAAGGCCACCAGCACCAGCCAAATTTAAAGCAGCTCCAAAGATGATAGGGGAAAGTCTCTGTTTCCACTGCCCTACACCCCTTACTCAGCAAGAGTTTTATCAGCTGTAAAAGGAGGCAAAACCCAAACACAACCACCTATAAGGTGCATAAAGAGACATAATGCCTTTTCCTGATTGAATACTGTCAGTCAGTAGAAGTGACAGACATAGTGTTTCTCTTCTTCTAACAATGAGACATATATTTAAAAAACATAGTTTAAATACAAATTAAAGAAATTAAATGTGTGAGGTGATTGCTAAAGTCTCTAGAAGCTATCAAGCCAGACACTTGTACAATCAAGTCTGTCTCTGCTACTGTGACCATCTGTCCTGACAAACCTGTCAAAATTTATAACAATAGCTCATACTGCCTCTTCCATCCTGGTAATTAGTACTACCAAGAAAATGTAAATGGAATAGTTTGCAACGAATGGATCACTCAGCATAAAGAAACTGTGTTATATTGTTTAAATGAAAATTGAGTATTTTCAGGATTAGAGAGGCTCCTCAGATAAAGCACATCTTTCAGTCTTTCCCAGCAGAGATGACACCTTCAACTAACCCACTGAGCTTTTATGTATTTACATTTTTATGCTTCTATGATGGCATGCAGTTTATTGAAATAAAAACTGCAGCCACTGCTTCCCAGTGGGAACAGAAAACTGAAGAACACCAACTGCCAGACCTGGGGATGCTTAATGTCATAAACAAAAAACTCGCACTAAAGAGCCAACATGTTCAGAAGCTTAAAAAGGAGATTAAACATTGGCAGAAAATTTCTCCGTAAGCACTTTTTATGTCAGACAACCAGCTAAATGTCATTGCCACAGGGACAGAGCAGTGATTACTATTACACTTACAATATCGTCAGGAGTTGCACGGTGCACTGTCAAGTCATGGACGGTACTCTGCGAACAGGAACCAGGGAATACGTCAAAAGTCATAACTGAGGGCAAACTGTTCTGGTTTTTTAATCAGTTTATTTTTAAAAAACCCCAAACAACTTTTAAATTACAATATAATTAGGCTAACGGTACGCTCAGGTGCACTTTTATGGCGCTACAGAACGTTCCACCCTCGGCGAGGCAGCCACCAAAAACGACACCTCCACCAAGCCTGGGCGGGCTCTTCCCCCAGGAGATGGAGGAGGCCGGGCCTCCAGGAGGGCCATGGAAACCAGAGGGGCCGTGCCCCCCTGGCACACGGCGTGTCTGCCCGCCCGAACCCCCACGCAACCCGGGGATCTCCTCGGGGCAGCCCCTACAGAGGGCGGTGGCTCCCCCAGCCGTGGGCACGGAGGCTCCCGGGCCCTTCTCACAGCGGAGCCGCCCGGCAGCCCGGAGCGGGGAGCACTTACATCCCAGTCCCGCTTGGCCACCGCCGCCGCCTTCCTGGGGCCCTTCCTGCCGGCGGCGCGGGGCCGCGGCCCGCGGAGCAGCGACATCACGGCCTCGGAAGAGGGAGGGAGAGGCCGCGGCCGGAGCCGGTTTTGCTCGGCCCGCCCTGAAGGAGTGTGTGAGCCCGGCCTCCTCCGTCCTCCGCCCTCCGCCCTCCTCCTCCTCCTCCTCTTCTTCCCGCCCCCGGGCCGCGTTCCCGCCCCACGAAAAGGCAAGGCCGATGCCCGCAGCTCCCGCTCCGCTCGGGCTTTTTGTGAAGGAGCAGGCTGTGCCTCTGCCCTCCCTCAGGGCTGCAGAGGACACCCCCCCTCCCCACCGGCTCATTCACCTAAAGCAGTGCCTTGGCCGCTCCAGCCCACTCCACGTGAACTGCTCCTGGCATTGCCACTCGTCTTCCCTCTCGCCTCACCTTAGTTTTTCTGCTCGCTCATTTCACTGTTATCCATCCTCGCTGCAAATATCCTCCCAAGACATCTTTCGATGTCCCTCTGAGGAAGCCTTGGAAATTTCCCCGTGGGAAAATGTATTTCAGATGCTATAATGGGTGGTTCAGGACGTCATGTCACACAAACCATGAAATTAAGGTGATACGAAATTAAAGAGTGACTCTTGTTTAAATTTAACAAACAGATCTCATTAGCTGTGCCACCGAGGAAGGATGTACCTCCCTACCAACAAGGAATTTCTGGTTTTCATAAAGCAACTGGTAGTTCTGAAACGAGTCCTTTAGCTTACACACAGGTGCAATATATTCCCTATAGACTCACCCCAGAACGTGCAACGGATCTTCCACTTCCCTGCCACACAGGTGAAGATGTGATGTAATTCCTCCAAAGGGTCAGAGTTAACATTTTGTCTTATAGTGTGAGCATAATATTTTCTCTGTGGGAGCTGAAAAGTGAAGGCATAGGGTTTATCAACTTTTCATTCAAAACATTTTCCCTTTCACTGAGATTTCCTGGTGCTTAAGGTCCCCATCGATGTAATTCTGGCTTTACCAGCATCACTGCAAAAAGATTCATGTGAAGGTGCAGATGGTATTGGTTAATGTATTGAGGGAAGGAATTGTTTTGCATGTGACACAAGAAGACTGAAAGCATGAGGGGAGAAAAAAGCATCAGAGAAATACTCTCAGCAATTGCCTCTAATGAAGTGCTGCAAATGTGGAGGTTGCACCCGGACTTCAGTTTCCATCTAGACACTCAACACAGGTACCATATGCACCTGAAAGTGAACATCAGAGTTCAACCTATGGGAAGAGAAATCCATGTGAGGCAATTCGTTAATCTGTATTGGTCTGAATATTTGGAAGCCAAAAGTATAAATCAAGGGCACATCTGGAATTCTCTCCTAACATGGCTTTACATTGTCTTGAAGAACAAGGCCTACTGAAGAAAAAAGCAATAAAGGCATAATTGCATCATTACATCATCTGTTTTGAAACCTCTTAAACCTCTCTGCTATTATTAATTACGATCAAATATGAATGTTAAATATCTAATACAAGCAAATATAATACAAGCCAGAGACACTTTTCATTCAAGCAGCCTATTCTCAAACACTTTGGCCACCTATAAGAAAAGTCAGAGCAGGTTCTATCAGACATCTTTAAAGCGTGTCTACATTTCACTTCTTGTTATTCTTCACACTGCATTTTCAGCAGAGTCTGCAGAAGCCAGATGAGCATCTACAGCATCTATTAACTCGCAGAGGAGCTGACATAAGACAGAGACTACATATTCAAACAGTAATATTCAATCATCAGGCTTCCAAACAATTTGGTTTGTTATACATTTACACTCTTTCTCTTTCTAAGTTAGTATGATTTAGGGAATTCCTTTGTAATTTCCTCTATCCTGGATATTTTTGCAGCCATGGTTACCAGGGGAAATGTAATTTCTTTACTGGTTTGGGGGTTTTTTTATTATTTTGTTCCCAACAGCAATGAGATTTTCTGCTTTTGTGCTATAGAGAAAAAAAAAAAAAAAAAACAAAACAAAAAACTCAAAACCACGCTCCTGTGAGCCTCTCATCCAGCACAGTTCCTCCTTCCCTTGAGACACTCACAACCCTGGGCTTTGTTTATACTGGAAAAATGGGTCCTGTTACGAAATACGTGCCCTTCACACAGCCAGGGACAAGGGCCCCAAGAGCATCATCCCCTTTTCTGGAGGTGTGGCACCCTGGGCTCACAGACAGCCCAGAGACAGCACAGCTGAGGGCTGCCCCTCTTCCCTCCCGTGACTTTGGCATCAGGGTTGTGGGGAGGCTTTCAGCAAGGGCTCTCTTACCCCTCGCAGGGGAGCTGCATTTCAGGTGAGGCTCCGATCCTTACCTCTGCTTGAGCTGGAGCTACGGCTGTGTGGCAGCCCTGTCTGTATCCCTTTGGCCCGGACCTGCTGACCAGCTTCCTGTCCAGACCTCACATCTCCCTTACTGCTGGGGACTTGCCTGCTGCTGATGGGACTGTATCTGTCCCTGACTGCCATCACCAGACCTGAGTCACTAACTTATGTTGACCTCGGATCTTGCCCATTGCTTTTGACTTGTCCGCCAATCTGGACTCTGTTGATTCCATATCCAGGCCCGCCCTGCTTGTCTCGCTCGGATCCTGTGGGATGAGGCCCTGGCCGGCGAGGTCCCCGCTCTGCTGGCTGTGTTATGGCACTCGGATCCCTGTCCCTCAGGGAGCATCTAGCCCTTGCTGGCTCCTGATGCCGGAGTACTGTGGCACGTACAAGCACAGATCACTTCCACTGACTCAGATCCATAGTCTCGCTGGATGAGAATACTGTCTCTTAGAGAGATTGGTTCTTTCTTCCCAAATACGTGCTGCCCTTCAAGAACAAGATCCAGGTGTAATGAAAAGGAAAAATGTGCTATTCATCTTTATCAAAGAGTCTGAGTGAAGTGTTCTAAGTCAGCCAACCTCCATTTGTTATCTGGAAAGATAATGAAACAAGCCGTTCGGCAATCAGTGTGCAAGCAACTAAATAACAATAAAGTGATGAGCAGCAGGCACTGTGCATTTGTCCAGAACAAATCATGTCAAACTAACCTAATTTATTTCTTTGCCGAGATAACCGACTTAGTAAGTGCTGAAAGGAATAGGTGAAACACATTTTGACTTCAGTAGGGCTTTTGACATTGTCTTGAACACCAGTCTCACAAAGGCAAATTGGTCTCAGGTGGTATTAACGTGAGAGGAGCGTGATTCAAAAGCAATTCCCAAACTGGTGCAGTGGATATTTTCCTGCCAGTAGGAAGGTATATCAAACTAAGAGATCTGATCTGTCTGCTAGGATTGTTTATTTTCATTAGCATCTTGAATGGTGGAGTTGACCTTTGACTTCAAACTTCTGCAAATAGCACCAAGTTGGGCAGTACCACACCTTGGAGGCAAAGATTTGAACAAAGGTTTAGCATTGCTGAATCACAGAAAGAGCCTCAAAATAGTGAGATGAAATTAAGATAAGGACAAAGTATGACACTTAGAAAACTTGAATTCTCAAATTAAAAATGAGGAAAAATGTGTAGTCTTTGGTAAGATACCATAAGGTACATCCAATCAGGGAAAGCACTTTAAGAATAACATAACTCTGCATTGGAAAATGTGGACTATATGAAGAGCCACTTTTTTTGCCACAAAAACAACAACTAGAGAGGGACAATGCACTGATATCCCAATCTGAAATATGCATGACACCAAATGACACAAAAATTATTTGCAGCTGCCGCAGCTGCCTTGGTTTGCAGAACACCATCTTTGTGCCATCGGTCACATTGCTCTGAGCAACCAGGCATGGCCCTTACATGCTTTTGCTTTGCTGTACCTCCTCCTATTGCCTGAAGTCTCCTCTCTGGGAGAGGATGAGTTTCCTAGTGTCCTACCTCCAGCACATGCTAGACGGCTGCTGGCCCTGGCAGAGGGACCTGTACGTCTGCAGAGAGCAGTGGGTGAGAAAGGAACTGTAGGGTTCAGGAGCCTTGGACTCTACAGGGTAGGGAGGGGAAGCCACAAGTCCCCCAGTGCCACCACTGTTTGAAGTCCCCTCGGACAGGCCACGCCACATCCTGTTAAGAGGCGAGATAGAGGCACAAAGTTTCCTGGTCTGCAGAGCTGATACTCCACAGTGAAAGACAAAATGTCCATGTTCCAGCAGATGTGGTTTATTTTACCCTTAAGGATACTTCTTGGGACTCTGACAAAAGGCAGGGTGACTTGAACCTTGCTTCAAGACGAACAGAACTCACTGACAATTGTTTAGTTTTTTCTCTTGGCAGAAATTACTCAAGGGCCCGGAGATCAAAATAGCAGCACAAGGCATGCTGGCTCGTTTTGCTGAGCTTTGCAACTTTTCCTCCAAAGACACCAAGTGACCCCCCAGGAAATCTCTCAGCCTTGAAAACAAAACCCACAACTTGTGGAAAGCTTCTGGGGCCAGAGTCACTGCACTTGGAGACGGCAGGCTGACTTTATAAAACTGTGGCTCCTGAAAAACCCTTCTGATTGCTTTATAAGTAACACTATTTTCTGTCTTAAAAGTGCATCCCTACACCGTGGGATCTGACACCTTTCCTAGGTGTGTTTTCAACAGAGGACCATAGGAGGGTTAAGCCGTGAGAGAGAGATCCCTTGCCTTTTCACAGCCCAACACTATCACTCTCATCTTGCTGAAAAGGCTAAGAGCATCACAGTATTGTCTGTAGCCAGTTCCATGGATGACACAAAGAATAGATGCAGCCAAGCCATTTTCAGATTAATGAAATTACATTTGCTGCTGCCTTTTGCACCTTTAGGCTGAACTAAAAGACAAGAGCATTTATCCCAAAGTTATGAGAAGCCAAAAATGAAGGTGGGGGAGCGCCCTATACAGGATTGCAGGTGCGAGCTGCAGCTCCAGCAAGCCGGCAGAGTGCGGGGCGAGGACGCCCTAACGCGGCGGGCAGGGAGTGTTGAAGCCCTGCAGATGCTGATCCCCACGTGCCTGACGATGCCAGCGTGTCCCTGCACTCACGGCACAGCTCCCCAAGGGGAACAACTCCCTGACAATCGGCTGCTAAGCCGGGCTCAGAATTTGGGGCCGGTCACAGAGAGGAGCCCCTCCTCCCCTGGGCTGGCCAGCCTGCCGGCCGGCCTCCCTTCTCCTCCCCTCTCCGCCCCGCCGGCCGGCGGAGGGTCCTTCCCCGGGGAAAGTTGTTCGGCGTCCCCCGGGCGAGGGGCGGGGGTGTGCGGGGCTGCCCCCGCCGCCTCCCGTCCGTGTCGCCGAGCTGTTTATTTAAATCGCAGATAAAGCGCCTCGCCGCCCGCCCTGCCGGGGACACGCAGTCCGGGCGCCCCGCGGGGCCGGCAGGAGGGAGCCCATGGCCGGGAGGGCAGCCCCGGCCCCCGGGGCTCTGCTCTGCGCCCTGCTCTGGACGGCAGCGGCGGCAGCGGGGGGCGGCCCCGGGGACAACCCCGCTCCCGGCGCCTTCGGCCGCGTCTACCGGGGCGCCGTGAACATCAGCGCGGAGCGGGTCTACGCCTTCGCCTACCGCAGCGAGCCCGGGCAGGTAGGAGCAACCTTCGGAGCGCCGGGTTCCCCGCGGCCGGGCGAGCACCGTGCCCCCCTCGCCCTCCCGGCTTGGGGGGAGGTGTGTGCCGGGCTGGTGCCGGGGCTGCTGCGGCTCCGCTGGGAGCGGGCCGGGCTCTCCCTCTGTCCTGCCTGCATCCTCCCGCCGCCGCGATGGTCGGGAGCCGCAGTGCACCTGCGGCTTCCCTTCCACCTTCCCCGGCGCGGACAGGGCTCCCCGGGGCTGCGGGCTGGGAACGTGTCAGGGTCCTAGGAGCTGCGGGGTGGGCAGGCGGTTTGGTGCCCCCCACCCCCGAAGCGGGGTTTGATATCCAGCACTTCTAGCAGCAGAATGGGTTTAAAGCCTGGAAGGGAGTTGTGAGGATAATAGTACTACATTAAAAATAATTTTAAAACCCCAACACAAAACCCACAGAAAAGCCAAACGACCAAAAAAAAAAAGTGTGTATGTATGTGTGTACACTTAATAAGCCTTCTTAAATGCCGTTTTCCCCACTGTGCATTTCCTTGGGATCAGGGTGCTCTCCCCTGTTACCCTGGGAGGTGAGGCAGGGCTGTGCAGGTGAGGTGTGTCGTGAGGAGGCTGCAGGGCGGCGTGGCCAGGGCCATCCGTGGCTGTTTGCTGGTGGAAAGAAACCTGTCATTTATGTATACCCAGTTATTGCGGGTTCCCCCCTCCCCACTTTTTGTGTCGTGTTTATCTCAAGTAGCTAAGTGGTACCTTGGAAACTCTGCCCCCGTTGTTTGGATTGGGCGTTAATTGCTGAGTAAGATGATCTGATGTACCAAAAGATGGTGAACTGGGTAGATGAATCTTCCCTCCTGTCCTCAGTTGCACAGAACAATGGAAAACGGAAACCACGGCTTTTTCCCACACTGTGTACTATGCAATGAAATGCACCTGGTATTTATGGGGCAGCAGTTGGGTGTCTGGGCTGTGATGCAAGGGAGCCCAGCCTTACTTAACTGTTGGGTGTCACCAATGATCCCAAGAGGTCAAAAGCACACCTTGGTCCTGAGCCGCCTTTTGGAAGCTGGTCGTGGTGTAAGTTAGGATTCTTCAGGTGCTACAAGTATTGGGTGTGATGATGAGGACTTATTGGCAGGTCTGTGGCTTGTTAGCAGAGAGAGCATGAATACTGACTTCAGTTAAAATTAATGTGGTTCCTTCCATTTAATGTGCTCTTTGAAGCCATGTGTTTTTCCTGGACTCCTGCAAAAAAAGCTTTCTCTCCTAGAGAACTTACAGTGAGAGCACGGTGGGAGGAGGCAGGGAGGAAGCACATGGCTGCTCAGTGGTGTCTGCAGGTACCTAAATGCAACTTCTGGGCTACTTCTAGGCACTAAGTTGTTCCTGTGGCTGTGAAGTACAGACTACTCAGTACAGCTCAGTACAGACTACTGCTTCACTTAAGCAGTTACTTTAATGGACTAATCTCCATGGTCCTGTGTGCTGGAACATGAAATCTCTGCAGAGATACGGGCAAGAGCGTATCTAAGAAGGGAAAATTCCGGTTTGAGATTTAATATTTTTTTCAATGCAGAACTCACCAAGCACTTCCATGAATATGCATAGAGGGCCATGCAACCAGCTCCTGTTAGGAAAAAATGTTTGGAAGACAAAAACTCTTTAAATAAAGATGGACTTTCATAGGAAGTTTTCTGATGAGGGATGCCTAGAACAGATTCTGAGGATAGAGAAGGCTCCAGAGAGACCTTATTATGGCCTTTCGGTATAAAAAAGCTTATAAAAATGATCAAGAAAATCTTTCTACAGTGTTCTGTAATGACAGGACACGGGGCAACAGTTTTGAACTGAAAGACTGTAGATTTGGGTAGGACATAAGGAAGAAATTTTTTTTATGGTGAGACACTGGAACAGGTTGCCTAGGGAAGTTGTGGATACACATCATTGGGAGTGTTCATAGTCAGGCTGGATAGGGCTTTGAGCAACCTGATCTAGTGAAGATATCTCCCTGCCCATGGCAGGGTGTTTGAACTAGATGATCTCTGAAGATGATCTTCTAACTCTGTGATTCCTCGCTGAGCTCCGCAGGTGCCATTCCTGAGATGAACCAGAGGAAGCTGGCAAGAAGGTGACTGACCTAGTTGGGGTGATTGGCTGTGGCTGTGTGCAGCCCCTTCCCCAGCTGCAGCCCTGAACCCATGAGAGGCAAATATGACTGGATCTCCTCTTACTGGCATGGTCAAAGGTTGAGCTGTCCTGGTGGTCCTGCATCTCCCTGTTGTTGAGAATTGCTCACGATTTAGAAGCTTGGTAGTGGAAATCTTGGCTTTAATCTGGGACCGAGTTCTTGTGGGCAGGGTTTTCTTATGCAAGAGCTGGGAAGATGTTTAGGGACGTGCTGTCTTCTTGGTGTTGGGTCTTGTGAAGGAGTGCGAGTCCTGCAAAAACTCAGTGTGTTAGTCCTTGCCTTTTGCTACAGTCTTTAGCCTTGAACTCCTAGTGAGGGAATGCCAGCCAGTGTTTGCCAGTCGCCTGCCACTTGGGAGCTCTCCGCTCTTCCTCGTCTTTTTGGTCTCTTCCTGTCTCTGTGCTGATGGCAGTTTAGCCAGAAGCCTCTGATCACTCCAGGCAGATGCCACATGGGCGATTAACCGTAGTTACAGGAAAGCTAATTGAATCAAAAGAGCATTTCCCATATGGAAGGGCTGCAGTGGATGAGTTTAATTGCTTTCCCCTCTGAAACAAAGTCAGGTCTGGAGTGATCTGGCTCTGAAAACAGGAATTTGTTTTCATGATGCTGTGAATTCTGCTGTTTTCCCCTCTGCTGCTCTCTCTCATGAGTCCAGGCCTAAAAAGCAAGGGAAAACTTGGGGACAAGGACAAAATGTGAGGGCTGGCTTGTGATCCATCAGCCCTCTGTAAATGTTCTGGTTACTTGCTATGGCTGCACAGGCACGTCTGAAAATGCAGCTGAGTAGAGCAGTGCTTGAATGATGGATGAGAGAAAGGAAAGAACAAGACCTTTTCTCCTGTTTGGTGCTTTAGAGACTTGCTGCTTTCTGAAAAGTGTCGTGTTTGCCTGATCTCAGAGGATGTTCTTCCTCCACGTCATCATCCTTCCTCCTTGGGATACGGGGGTGCATGCAAGATGGGAGGGAAAAGCGAGTCCCATGAGAGGATGCACAAGCAGATGTATACAAGGTGAAGAAACCACAACTCGGGGCTCTGCAGCAGAGCTGCTTTGAGACATGTGGCTTCCTTTCTGTGCAACTTGTGGATAAAATTAAAATGACGATACTTATAGGCTGACCAAATCACCTAGCTGAAACTTCTATGGGTATATATACATTGCCAGGTCTCTTCTCTCTGTGGATGGGGAAAAACCTTCCTATGTGCTGTGCAGAAACACTTCGCCTTGTTGTCTTGAGGCAGGAGAGCTGTCAGTCTTCTGTGTACTAGGATTTAGGCCTTAATTGCTGAGGTGGAACTCTGGAAGTAAAGCTGTGCTGAGGAGAAGCACAGCCACCTCTGCTGCAAGGGTCTTCTAGAGTTGGCCTGTGAACAAGGGGACATGACAAACTCTTTCCTTGTGGTGGAAACTCTTGATTTGTAGTGGGGTAGTCTTACTGCTTTTTGAATTCCCTTTTCTTCCTTCTAGGTGCTCTTTGAAATCTTCCCCCCCCCCCCCCCCCGTACAGCTGTTTGTTTAATGTTTAACTCTGAGTGTAAAAAATAGAGTAATAAACCCAGCTGTGTCACTTGTTGCTATGCCTAACAGCATGCTCTAGCAGCAAAGGCAGATGTGCACTGTTAGAAGTGAACAATATCTGGTGAACAATTAGTTAGGCAAACAGGATTATTTTATTTTAGGATTACGTACACTGGAGACATCCAGGATGGGGGGTAAAAATATAACACACTCATTCCACATATTCAGCATGTCCCTACTTGGGAGGGAGAAAGGAAGGAGACTTTTTCTGGCTGGCTGGAGCTGCCTGTGCAGTGTGTTCCTGCCAAGAAGATTGAAAAAGTGCTGTAGAGTGTTTCTGCTGGATTTACTGTTGACTGGAGAAGGCTTTATGTGACAAGTAAGAGAATCTGCTTAGTTCTATGTGTGCAGTAATACAAGGGTTTTCAAAAGAATAGTGCGTGTGTGAGTACTGAAGGAATTCAGAGTGAATGAGACTTTCCACCACTGTAAGATCTGGCAGTTGCTAGTGGTTAATTTGATGAAAACACAAATGACACTAATATCGTGCATGTTGGTATGTCCTGTACCGAATTGTAAGTGGCCCAGGAGAATATCATGGGGAGGAAGACAAGAGAAGTTCTTTTTCCAAATTGGAGCTCAGGTCAGCTGAATGTGTGATTTGGGAAATACTTGGACTATATTTAGAAAACCAAGTATCTCTTAAGAGAGCAAGTTTCCAACTTTCCATTTGTAGGGAAAGCTGCTGCAATCCAGACACAGCCCCTGGACATTCATGCAGTACGTGTTGGTTGCGATGAGCTCCAAAGCTGAGCAGTGGGCTGCACCTATTTTAAGAGTAAAAGTGGGTGCTATTTCCCTCCTCCTCCCTTGCCAGGACTAGGAACAGAGCCTCAGTCTCAGTTCCCATATGGCCCAGCTTACCATAAATTGTGATTGACAGTAGATTAAGCTGTGGCTTCTCTGCTGAGCAGTTGTGCAGTGTGAGGACGTGTAGCCCTGGAGTGAGTGTCTTGTCTGCGAAGTCTATCTGAGGAGTGATGGGTAAAAAATTACCCTCAGTCTCTGAGAGGCTGTGTGCTATCAGGGAGGGTTTCTAACACCATTGCCCTTTGTTTTTTCAGAATTGCAGATATGAGAAAGTTGACTGTCCTAAAGGAAGAGTGGTATCAATACTAGCAAGACGATCAGAAGTCTTCCAATTAGATGCCTCAAATTTTGTGACCAAATGCCTTTTCCAAAGAGCCTGATGCAGTTGTGTTCCTCTAACCTCTAGTGAATGGGTCTCTTGTTTCCTAGGTGTGGATGGTAGTTGCACTTGCTCTCCTCCGGGCAAGAAGCCAGAACAGGAATTCACCCGCATGTTCCTCTGGAATTGTGTGATGAGTCACTTGCTCAGACCAAAGCCATCTGTCCTAGCTGCAAGGAAACTCCTTCATCTGCTGCACAGGGCAGCCTGGTTTAATAAGCGGCAGTGATCAAATCTGTGTTTGCTGTTCTCTGCTGTTTGACGTGCTAGCGTAGGTCCCACTCCAGCAGCACCCATGTCTGCTATAACAACTCTAGGAGCAATGTTTTCACCTCTTGCTTCTGAGCTGGCTTTGGGTTTCACATGTAGGACCCTTCAGGCTGGAACTAAACTACCTCAAAGTATTCTCATGATGTCCTGCACGTGTTCTCCATAATGTTAGTCTTGGCTCCAGCCCAGCTTTCAGTCCCCAGCTACACCATGCATGCAATAAAACTTTATTCTTCTGTTTGGAGAAGGCTGAGCCTGAGCTACAGTGAGGACAGCAGGTTAAGTTCTGTCTTCTCTTATTGCTGAGTGGAAGCCCACCAGTTTAGGCACAAAGATGCAGGTAAAAATCAAAGAAATTGGGAAGACTACAAATGCTTGCATGAGAAGATCTCCTGATGTCAGCAGAGCTGCTGTTACTGCAGGATCTCCAGGGCTTGAACACTATTGCTCTTTAGTTGCTGGCTCTAGTCTGTTCAGAACCACAGGACACTGGAAGAGCCTCAGCACACCATTTCTGGAGCCTAATAGTAAATGCCTTATGAGACAGGAATGTAGGCACAATGTCAAATCAAAAAAAAAAATCAAAGCAAATTATAGTATATGATGTCTGAAGCCAAGCAAGGTTCACCAGAATCCCTTTGGAGTAACTTGTGTATATAATATGTATTTCTTAAAGAAAGCAGCCAACCCTAGGAGGTGACAGCGTGGGCAGTGTAGAGTGCACAGCACTTGGAATGTGCTTGCTGCTTCTCAGTGTGTTCTCTTGAACTCTCCTCACCCTGCCCAGGGTCACACAAAAAGCTTTTGCTTACAGGGGAAAACAAAAGTAAACTATGAGAGAAATGGTATGGGGATCTACTAAAAACACAAACTCGACTGTTGTTTTTTCCATCAGAAAATAGTCTTGAAAACCCTCTGACAAAAGCGGGATATCTTAAGTGAAAAAATGGTGTGGGAGGCGGCTTCGCTTTGGGCTGGGGATAGGAGCAACTGAGATCCCCTCAAACTTAAATTATTCTTTATCTTTCTAGGATTTTGCACTTTGTGGGTTTCCCTTCCTAGGAAGCAAGAAGAGAGTACATCTTGACAGAGGCTATCAGTTTGCAGGCTTTAGGGAAGAAAACTGAAGGCTGCTCTGGTTTCTTGCAGGGTAGCCCGCAGACCTTCAGATGGTGACTGTGGTGCTGGCAAGAATTTTATTTTTATTTCTAATGTGTAAGCTAATGCTGTCAAGCTCGATAACTTGTCCTTGAACTAAAGCATCTCTTTTGAATTTGAATGTTGTTCTAAATCTTAGTCATTCTCTTCTCGTTGGGCTGTCATGTTTAAAATCAAAGCTGACCAGGTTTTATTGTTCCCTCCCCACCCCCAAGATGTTTAGATTAAAAAAGAAAACAAATTCTGAATAAGAGTAACTTCATCAAAATGCCTCTCCTCAGTTTGAACTCTTTCCAAGAACAGTGCAGCAATTTATTATACATTTGCATTGTAAGTAGAGGCTGAAATGTCCTCAAATAACTTGTGCCGAAGTTGTTGGTAGGGAGGTGTGCCTTTCCTGTATGGACCTCGTCTGCTATTTCAGGGAATATTTAAGGAATCGAAGTGCAGACTGTAAAAGGTATATTGCAAGGGTGTGCCATCTGCTCAGTTTGAAAATATAGTTTAGTACATTTGCATAAGCAAACAATTTCATGCTGTGCATACTTGGAGAACCACAGAGGATTTCAGAAACAGCCTTCCTTACTTTTTTACACTGATGTTTTTCATTGAGCGTAGAAATAGCTACTTCAGTGTAGTTTAAAATAAATGAAAAATGGTTTTTAAAAAAAAAAGACATCATGAATTACAAGACATAATTCAATCCACATCCAAAGTGTTACTGAAGTGAAGAACTTGGGAGCCAAGAAGGAACCAGGTATCTGTGTTCTGACAGCAATCCCCTGGAGTTACTGCCAAGAGCTTGGAGTTACAGCAAATTTGGAAAGGTTGTAAACCTTTTTGTTTCAAGGGTTGGCCTGGCCCAGAGTTCCAGCTGCTGTGGTTTAGGAAGATGCAATTATTGCAGAGTAGTTTGTTCCTTAACTGACTGTTCAAAAAAGGAGTTTTTATTTTTAACGTCTTCCTGAAGTCTGAGGGTGTTCAGAAACAGGTACCGACTTCATCCAGCATGGCAACTCCCAGTTTCTCTTTTTGGCTGCCTTGGAGACTCCCTAGTGACATTGGTTAGAGGACAAAATTTCAAAAATGGAAAAAGATAAATATTATCATGCTTTATATTTGTCTTGCTTCCATTTATGCTTCACAGATAGTGTTGCAAACAAATGAACTCATGAGAAAGTCCATGGCAGACTGTAAGTCCACACAGCATATTTGCACAGAGCGAAACATTTAAATGAAAAATACTAATCCTGGAGCAATTATGTTAATGTGTCTGAGGCTGTGCTTGACATACCCGGAGTCTGTCTCTTCGGTTATGCTGCTTCGGGTAGTTAATACTCCTGGCAGAAATACTGGAAGAAAGCTGTGGGCCGGGGTTATTTGACAGATTGCTTTTGGCAATTAAGACTTATTGACATTGGAGCACAGAGACAGAGAAAGGCTGAAAGGGAATGATCCTCTGAGCTCCACTCGTTTTGTTGTCAGCCAGGAGTGGTGCTCGTATCTCACAAGACAGCAGAAAAGAGGTTCTCTGAAACCTGTCACTGTCTCATAACTATTTTCCTTCAGGGTCTCAGCTTCCCCCGTTGCCTTGTCAGTGGGAAGATCAGCAAAGTTCGGTGCTGATGGGGTGTTCATTCGCTGCCTCGATTGCTCTAGTCCATCTGGCTCAGTCCTACTTCGTTTAATTTCAGGGTTTATATAAAAATGAAACACCTCTTTCTTGTGCAGCAGCAGCTCAGTGGCTTTTGTACACGTACCCTGCGCTGAGACCTTTCATTGTAAGCAGCAGGCTGTGTGTTTGCCTGCCGGATGTGTTCCCTGCCCACGGGCTTGGCCTGGTGCCTTGGCAGGCCCACGACCAAGCGCTGTCGCAACAGGGGCTGATAATCCCAACGGGCTCGCAAGGAGCGGCTGGCGTGTGGGTGCGGCAGAGAGCGTGGTGGAGCCCTGGTGTGACTCAAAGGCTTTGCTTAGCAAGAGCTTTTGGAAAGGAATCCGTGGTGAAGCCCTGGAAAACCTTTGCTTGCAGCACAAACTGTTGTTGCAACCTCCTGCCTTGCCCTTAAATTCATAACCCCACAGTTTTAAGATGATGTGTAATCTCTGTGGGAAATGCAGATTTAATGATCAGTCCAAGGATTCTTTCATGTCAACAAGAGCCTGGTTTATTTTGCCTAATGTTTGCAGCCATGGTGGTTCTGTTCAGCTGTGCGAATTTGGGACTGGCTCCTTCTGCCTGCTCCCATGTAGAGAATGAAATTCAGTTGTACTTTTTTCCTTTCTTTTTTCCCTCCCCCCATATCCGTGGTGGTGGTGGAACTGAAGTACAAATATTTGTCTTTCCTGGTCTAACACGTTTTTATGCAATGCTAAGAGCTCGCTCTTTATTCAGCTGTCTTACTGCTCTGCCCACCTTCAAAAACAGAAGAAACTTCAAGGTCAGTCAACTGAGAAACAAAACTATCATGAGTGTGGCTGGTGAATAGCCCCTGCACATGGCAGAGCCTTGGCACTGGGAAGGAATGTGAGGAGCAGAAGTCTGTGAAGCAGTCCTGACCCTGCCTCAGGCCTGCAGCACAAAAGGCAGCAGCGTGGTTATTGGTGGCAAATATTTGTGCAGGGCCTGCCTTGTCAAAGGGAGACTTTGGTACACAAGTTTGGCTCCCAAGATGAGGATTTCAGCTTGGAGGGTGCAGATGAAATCTAGCACTACATTATAACACCCATATAGCCAGCCTCCTACCGTGAGTGTACGAGGAAGGGGAAGGTGCAGCCAGTTTTCTGTGATGCTGGCAATGATCTGCTCCAAAGTGAAGTCCCTCAGCGGTGCTGGCAATGCAGGAGTGACAGCAGCCTGGTTGACCCTCTTACTGCCTAGGTAAAACTTCCTCCTCCTCTCACCAGTGCTAAGTGAGTGGGGGTGGATGCAGAGGAGGCTCATAGTCTTTGTGATGATTATAATTTTAAATTAAAACTCTGCTTTTTCGCTGGAGTTCCTCTTGTCTCTGCATAAAGTTCCGTGTTGAAAGGGAGAGGTTTGTGTGATGGGAGCAGTGGTTCTGCAGCAGGGAAGGGTTCTTGCATTAGAACTGCGTGTTTTTAAAATGAAATTACCTTTGGAAAGGTGTGGAGAGGGAAGCATGTTTGAAGTAAATAAATCACCTTTTTTTTTCTTCACCTCCCTTTTTTTCCACTCTTTTAAAAATATTTTGCTGGAGGCAAATGCCAAATGCTGACTTGCAAAGGGAAAGATGGGATTACTAGCATTGGCTCAATAGTGAATTCATTAAATCTGTAGCATGAAAATGTATATGTTGTGTATAACAAGGCAAGAGAATCCACAAGTAAAGCATGGATTTAAAGTTTAAGGTAGGTCAAATAGAAGAAGGCTTTAAAAAGCATAAGCATCAGCTCATAAGTGTTACATTTTTATCCCTGTCCCTTGTGATGCTCCTGCAAGACAGTTCATCCTGCCAGGGAAAATCTCTTTCTCCAAGACACTAATTAGGGTTCCTTCTAATCTGTAGCGCTGAATCGGAGAGTGAGTGACGACAGACAAGAGAAGCCCTGCTTGCAGTTAAATGGTAATTCTTTCTGCACTTTCCCAAGCTTCCTCATAATTGCACCTACATTTTGCTGGACTTATGCCCGAGCTTATTTCCAAGTCTCCAATCTTTACTTGGGAACTTCTCGTGCAGGTTTGGCCAGCAGACAAATCCCACCTGTTTTTTTGCTGTGTTTGGGAGAAATAGCTGTTGTATAAGAAAGATGCCCATCAACCAAAGGTGTTGGGAGCTGCTGCTGTATCCCTGAGATCCTGTGAGGGGGAGAGCAGAGCTGCATCCTGGGATTGGGATCTGGCCCCTCCACTGGAAGTGCAGGATCTGCCCACAAGAGGCCCTGTGTTGCTGTGGTGATGGCAGCAGGGTAAATAACTAGATGGACTGGAACCTCAATTGCCATCTGTCCAGCTTCTGAATCAGTCTGTTTGTTTCCTGGAGTTTATAATAAAGATGTTGATGGGGTTAGAGAGTGTGATGCTCCTGATCGATCTGGTTATGTGCAAATGTAGGAGGAGCAGAGGTATTCATTGTAAGTGAATTGTTGATATATTGAGGTGAAATTTAAAGTACACTGGGATCTTCTTGATGAGCTGCTCTGTAACTGTTGCTTCTGACTTTCTCATGTTCCTCCCTGTTTGAATGTGGCCGGGGAAGCAGCTTTGCCTGTGTAGAGTGCAGACAGAAAGGCAAGAGAGGGGAAAGAAGTGTAGTGGGATCCCACCTGTGAGCCCATGCTGAGGCCCTAGGTGGTCCTGCCTTGGTGCAGCTGGATGCTGCCCCAGATATTATCAGCCCAAAAAGAGCACAAGGCACCTGAATATGGACTTTTAGGGGAACAGGGCAAAGGAGCTATAACCAGCTGTTACAGGAGCAAATACAGAGTGCTGAACACAGTGAGGATGTAAAGAAGTCACTATGGTAGTAATATAGCTTATACCAGTTTTCATGTGGGTAAGTGCTTAGGTTTAAAAAACGATTGAGTCTTGAGACTCTTACCTCCCTCTCCTGGTATTCCTATTTCCTACTAGTATTATAAGATAATGGAATCAGCAGCAAAGCTGAATAAATGTTGTAGGTGATGTATAATCAGCTTAGTTTTGTGGAGAAAGGGAAACCAAGTGAGGGGTATGGCTGCTGGATCACAGCAGAGGGAAGGGACCTTCTCCCACTTCTCAGGCTTTTCTCTATCAGCATTTATCACCAATGCTTTTGTTTCCCTTCCCTTGCCCTTCTCTGGGATAGATGGGAAATTTTCTTTTCTTACTGAGGATGGTCAGTCTCCGTAACAGGTCTCCCAGAGAGTTTGTGGAGTCTCCATCTGTGGTCAGCTGGCTCTAGGTGATCTTGTTTGTGTCCAGTTCTGGTCTCCCCAGTATAAAAAGGTATGGACTTACTGGAGCGAGTCCAGTGCAGAGCCACAGAGCTGATGAAAGGCACTGGAGTACCTCTCCCATAAGGAGAGGCTGAGAGGGCTGGGAATGAATTGTGCTCATTTAATGTACATGTACTCATGTGCAATTAAGAAAACCTGACTGTTGGCAATATATGCATAACCTGTGTCCTGGGTTATGTTCTGTATTCGTGATGCCAGTGGAGAAGAGAATTTCCCAATCACTGGCTTGTATTGATGGATAGTTGGGGATGCATAAGCCAGTAGCGCTATTTGCTGTGAGTTTGATGTGAGCTCCCCATTGCATTGAGCTGATGTGCTGAGCCCTGGAGGGTTCACAGAGCCATGGCCAACCTGAGGCAAGTGAGAATCACTTCACCTGTGGAGGTGGGCTTGTTTGAACTGCTTCATGGGCAAAAAGCTGCTGGACAGGTAGCTGAAATGTGTCTTTTCTGCAATGATAGTTGTTTTCCCCATGGGCAGAGAATTGCTCCATGTCCTTGCAGGAGACAGGCTTGACCACTGTGCCTTCATGCTCCTTAGATTTGTTTTCTTGTTCAGTTCCAGTCTCTTCATTTGTATCCCCATTCCTTGTCTCAGCAAACACCCACAAACAACCATCAGCTTGTTCAGCCCAGTCCCTGTGTTTCCAAGTTACACCAACGTGGTCTGGCTCAGCTCCCTCAGGGCGGCTGCAGATGCTGAGGAAGCCACCAAGTTACGTTCCAATGCTGCCTGGTGGTGGTGGCCCACCATCGTGTCACCCTTCAGGTTCCTTGTGTGTTTTGCTTTGTGGTGATGGCTTTTTAAACTTCATTTTAGCACCCTACAGCGAAATTTACTTGGAAACAAAACTGCGCATGTAGTTTCTGTGACCGGAAAGAAAAGCTGGAAAGCAGGCCAAAAGAGCTTTGCAAAGGTTTAGAAGCCAGAAGGCAATGGGGAAAGATTCTAACGTCTGCTTTTCTATTTCAAGAGGGTTTTAATTAAATTATTTATGATTTTTTTTTGTTTGTTTTTTGTTGAAGATTTTTTATTTTTTAGGATTTGGTGGTTGTTGCCTCTGTGCTATGGTGATAATGTCAGGGAAACGGATAATGATTATGGCTTTCAGGAAGGTGTTTTGTTCTACTAGACTCAACTCCCATGTGAGCCTAGAATCACTAAACAAGGATAAATAGGAGATTTTCTTTTAGACTTGGAATTGCAGATGTAAGTCATTTATCTGAAGCCCGTGTCCTTGATGTAAGAATAAACTGATGTCTCTGATAGCTCTGCTTCCGCTACCTTGCTAATTCTGTATGTTCTTTTCAGAAGGTGGTATCCCCTTGTATCTTTACTCTTCTTGGAGGGTATAAAGTCAGAATATCTGTGAGAAGTCTTTTACTGATCTAGTGAGAGTCCATTATAATCTTTCAAGATGTGGCGGGTTTAAAATGTGTGTGTATTATCTACTTAATATGCTTTCATTATTTCGGGGCCTCTAACTGAGATGAGTTATGGATTCTCATCTTTTGTTTTCTTGATCAACGTCTACGGTTCTGGAGAGGGAGCTGAAGGGATGCTGTTTTCAAATGGAAATGGTGACATTTCCGTGTGGTGCAGACAAACTGCTTGCTTCTCAAATAGTGAACTGAGGGTGTTTTACACCACAGCTGTCCTGCCTCTGCAACCATGTGGTGGCCAGATAATGTAAGGAGAAATTTCAGTTGCTGCCTTTCTCACAAGCAGCCTTTCTTGTCCACTTGAGGGCAGTCAGCAGTGTATCCCCTTTTTGTTAGGTGGGATTATAGTTGTCTTGGAATTGTTTACATGAGAGCCAGCTCTGCTAACTTGCTTTATCATCCTTGGCTATTGATGTCATCTTTGTGACTTTCCCGGTAACATTGATTGAGTTGGGTACATAAGAGTCCCAGCAAGAATATTCTTAGTTGTAGCTTTGGGTCTTTGTCTTGTGTCTGTATTTGCTTGATTTTTGTAAGACAAGTTATTCAGGTTGCTCCCAGCAGAAGCTACCGAACTCTCTTATGTATTCTTCATTTGTCCACTGTATCTTGTCTGACAGTAACCTCTGACCTGGGCACAGGGCTGTGATTCTGGACTGCAGCATCAGCAGAGAGGCGCTTCTGTAAATGACTTCTGGATCCAAATAATCAGCCTAGTGATAAACACTGTTGATCTCCCTATGCATATTGTCAGCACCTAGGTGGAACTGAGGAAGGGGGAGAGGCTTCTCCCTCCTAGATTTGGAGCTGTCTCCTTCTCTCCCTTCAGCTTATACTTCCCTGTGCTCTCTGTTCCCACAGGTAGATGCAGTGCGGGTGTACGTGAACAGCAGCTCCGAGAACCTCCGATACCCCGTCCTGTTTGTAGTTCGCCAGCAGAAGGGTGTGCTGTCCTGGCAGGTCCCACTGATTTTTCGAGGCCTGTAAGTACTGGAGTCTCTTCTTTGTGCCACACTCACCTACCAGCTGTGTTTATCAGCAGCCTCCCTCAAGGGCTGGATCTTGTAACCTGTGTAGATGGCAGGGCTTGGTTGCAGAGCATTCTTGCTCACCGCCAGCTGGGTTTAGGAAGACCAGGATTTGATGGGTAACCTTTTACTTGGCAGCCTGCTCTTGGCTCTTAGCCTCTCAGATATGTACCCCGAGTACCAGGAGGCTTGTCTGCGGGGGATCTGCCTGTGTCACCAGTCAGTGAATCTACCACATGTCATTGCTGTCATTCCATGGGTGCCTGCCATGTGTGCAGGTAGTTCCTGGGCTCTAGTTTGGAGTAGGGTTTGAACAAGCTCTTGAAAGAGCACTCTAGGTTCTGTGTTACAGTGCATTTGGGGGAAAAGAGCTTCTGTTTCTCACCTCAGGGACACCTAAGTTAAGTTTATTCTAGGGGGTGCCTGTTTTGGGGCTGCTTCTTTGCGAAAGTGATGCTGCTTTGTATCTTCATCAATCCCAGAGCTCACTGGGCTGCAAATACAGAGAATTTGCAGGCACCTTAGACCATTTAAAATGTGAAGCTTCCTCCTGTGACTGAATCCTGGTGGCAGCAGCAGATAACCTGCAGTGTTTTGCCTGATGCAGGCAATGGGTATAGTGGTGGCTGTCCCTGCTCTCTTTGCCTACAGTAAATGGCAGATGTTAGAGATCCACAGCTGTCATGGGCACCCCTGAGGGAAGTGAAATGTTGGGGATGACCAGTCCCTTGTGCAGCCTGGAAGAGGCAACAGAGGTGGAGCTTGAACGCTGAATAAAAGACTGAATGCTCCTGGCCTTTCAGATGAGAATTTCAGTTATGCAAGCAGGGGGAAAATGATGCCATTCTTAGTAGTGCTGAACAACTTCTTAACTGCTCTCTCTCTCTCTCTCTTTCCTATCCAACTTTCTCTTCCCTCCTTCCCCTGGCTGTTGTAGCTATCAGAGGACCTACAATTACCAAGAAGTGAGTCGGACCCTCTGTCCCTCTGAGCCAACACCTGAAACAAGACCCTCTGACCAGATTATATTTGTGGACGTCGCTTCCATGGCACCGTTCAATATTGCATATGAGCTGCTGGTGACCAGGCTGGAGAACTTCCAACTTGAGTAAGCTGGGATGTGAGAATACAAATGCAATTTCTTCATGTATCACTTGAACATCACTTAAGGGATTTGGTCCATCTGCCTACTCTTCCCTTATTTTTCCTTCCCAGAAAAAAAAAAATATTTTCTTTTGTTTAATCTTAGGGTACTTTGTGTGTATTCCAGCTCTGAAAGTTTTAGACTTCAACATTCTGGTATTTGTTTTCTAGGACCAACAAAGCCTTTAACTTCACTGCCAGCCCTTCCCAGCCCCAGGTAAGGAGCAATCCTGTGTAGATTGCTTGTATGTCTTACCACATCCAAGTGATTGATGTCATCTTTTGTTAGAGATAGCAAGTCTTTTATGACTAGGTAGTTTCCCTCTTAGGATGCAGGGAAACTTCCTTACTGGTGAATTTTCTGTGGGTACAGTGAAGAGGTAAGAGTGCTTCAGTCACTCTAGGGACACGTTTGGGTCCTCCTAAAACCCACGAGCAGAGGAAAGGAATGGTACTGGCACTTAAGGAAATCCCAGAAATGTCCAGAAGTCCTGAGGCCCTTGGGCCACTGCACTTCTGTGAGGTGATAGACACCAGCGTTGTGTTACTGCCAGTTCGGGCTCACTTGCCTGAGCATGACTTGTCCAGATGCAGTCTTTACTGGAAACAAAATAAACACAGAAATGAAGAAGCTGTAAAGGTGCAGCAGAAGTCAGACTGCTATTCCTTGCTCAGGGCAGCAGGTCAGGCTGCAGAGTGATAAATGAAATGCCTGATACGTGTGTTAGTTCAGAAGGAAGCACATATGAGCAGCACCTCCAGCTGAACAGCTTTGCTTAGAGCCCTGCAGATACAAATCCTCTCTTGAATGAAAATGGTGTTGGCAGTAACTATAGAGATACAGGAACTTGTAGAGGTGGGAAGGTGTGTAATTTACCCAGGCTGCCTGGGACTCTGTTTTTGTTGTTGCTTTCACTGTTAGTAATACCATTTAATTTTAGGTTTCCTATTACCAGGCATCCCAGCTGATCTTTTTTGCTGTCAAATGTCTTAATCTGGCTTGCAGATTCATGCAGTATTTTATACTACAGAAGCATAAGGAGTGGTGGTGACTCTTTATAAACGCTCATTACTTAGGATTTTGTAATTTGAATATAGAGGGTTTAGGATATGAAATTAACTTTGTGACTGGGGTCTGATTTTTTTTGTCACAATTAATAATATAAGATTTATGACTTTTAATTAAAAACCAGGTGTACGGAGTAGAAGACTGCTTCTTAATTGGTATAATGCTGAGGTTTTTGTAAATCAAAGTATTAAGCAGTCTACAGGGGGAAGAAAAAAAAGATGATTCAAAATCTAGATGGGTGTAGGAGAAAGACATAACAATTGAAGGAGATGTTGTCTGGAACCTTGTGCTTGTGCCTGAGGGCAGAAGCAGAAATTGGATATGCTTGTCTAGGTCAGAAGTGTTGGCTGGATGTGTTTATGGCACTTGCAGTGTGTGCAGCAGAGAACTGCCGGCCTCAGTGCCCTTGTGTTAATTCTGTACCCTGGTGCAAGCATGGCTTAAAGGAAATTATAGAAGAGTCCTCATGAACTAAGAGGTGGTCCTCATGCACCTGAAACTTTCCAAGGGGAAAAAGTGCCCCTGGGAAACCAAGGAGCTCAGTGTGCCTGTGTCCTTGCTTGGTGCAGACAAAACGTGCTCTGCTAAGGAAACCGGCTCGGTGAGTTTGCACTTAGTAGGGACTTGTGGTTGGAGCCGGTGCTCCTTCAGCAGGGAAGGGACCCTGCTTGGAGAAGGGTGATGGCAATAAATGCTTTAGTAGAAATGGGCAACTTGGAAAAGGCGTGGGTGATTTCCTGCTTATCCCTGCCCTTCCACTTGGGGGCCCCAGTCCCTGGGATTGGCGGGGGGGAAGGGAAATAGGGAACAGCTGGCCCTTGCTCAGCACTAAGGTTTATGTGCCAGAAAGGGAGCTCCACAGTTGGAAAGTCTCAGATGATGGTTTTGGAGCAGTGGTAGCTTCCAGTGTGGCAGCAGTGAGTGCCTGGTGACCATACGGAAGGGAGGAAGGTGGCTGGTGGCAGTCCTCAGCCTTGTGTCCCTCTGAGGGGGCGGGAGGTGCCCATCAGCCCCTCATGGTAGCTGTGGCTTGGAGCCTGAGCTCTCAGGATCTGACCTCCAAGTGGGGTGATGGGAGCCCTTGCAGCAAGCCTGCCTGCTGGGGCAGGCACAGGAGCCCCACTTCTCCAGCAGCTGGCTGGGGTAGTGCATCAAACTTTTTACTGGAAAAATATACAAATAATGATATTGCCTGGGACATCTTTTGCCCAGATCTGAACAGGTCCAGATCTGAAAAACCAGCTTTTTCTGACCCCACAAACTGTCCTGTGGGCCTGCTCAAAGCATGGAGGAGGCACAAGAGATGCCATTCCTTCCCCCCATAGGAAAAGTAGGAATATTGCCAGATGTTAGTGTCTCACAGATTTTTTTCAGAGCTACAGCTGAATTATTTTCAAAGCTGAAGTGCAAAGAGAAACCCCCATTATGCTTTGCCATCAAGCGAACAAACAAAACCCCCTAAATCCTACAACTAATATAATTTATTTATGAAACTCTTGACAGCGTTTCAGCCATTTGACCTAATACTGTTCACAGTCTGTCTTTGAGACAACCCATTTGAGAAAGCTCCATGATGTGTTCCAAATATAAAAGTAGAGCCAGCAGTATGGAAACATCTGGAAATTGCTCATATCAACATAAAATGGAATGGGGTGTAAAATGAAGTCACTTTAGCTTCATCAGGTGGGAAAAAGCTTAAGGGAGCAGAAGCTGTGCTGTATTTTGCATGTTGAAGATGCTTGTGTCTAATGGCATACTGTGCAAGGGGGACAGTTGTTTAATCTGCAGCATGTATTTAATCTGCTCTTCTGTAGTGTAAGGCCCTACTATTTGAAATCTGATTTTTTGTGAAAGCCGTCCACATCCAAGCCCAAAGCCCGTCTAGGGCTGTGCAGGTAGCTTAGAAAGATGCTGAAGATACCGCCAAGGGTGGTTTCTGGATCGTAATTCTTGTCCTCTGCTTTCTCCGCAGTATTTTCTGTACAAATTTCCTCAGGATGTCGATTCAGTCATTATCAACGTGGTGTCTGATGCAGCCTACCCATGCTCAGTTGTCTCTGTCCAGGATATTGTGGTAAGTCTGAGCAGAGAAGGGCAAGGAGCTGCCTGCTGGAGCTGTGTCCAGCTGTGAGGGGTCTGTGCCTTGCAGAGGGGAAAACCCAAGGCAGGGCTTTGCCCTGGTGGCGGTGATGGCGAAGGGAGCCCCTGGAAGAGGAATGAAAATTCTGTTGGCAGGAAGCCAAGACAGAGATGCTGAGTTCAAGCAGCTCATACAGAGATTTTTGTTGTAAATAGGTGAACAAGCTGTTCCTTTCTAGCCTATCCATAGGGAACACATTCCACATAGGGAATTTTTGTCCCCCTTGTGAGGTTTCCTGCTGCCCTGAGAAACAGGGTCTGTTTCTCCCTGGAGGGTGTTGTGTGGAATGTTGGTGGCTGAGAGAGGGAGCAGTGCTGTTCCCTTGACTCTCCCCTGGCTCATGGCAGCTTGGGGAACTTCTGATTTTCAGACATGTTGTCTTTCCTGCTTTTCAATTTGATTTCCTTTCTATGTATTTCATCCCCTGTCCTGGGGTGCTCCCTCCCATGGACATTGGCTGTTGCTGGCAGCTGGGAAATAGCCCCGTATTTATTCTCCTTTCCCACCTCCCTGAATAATGCAGGGTCCTGCAGTGTGGGAGCAGACAGAGATGCAAGATGTTTTGTTCCCTTTGATACCCCAACTGGGGCCTTTTCTTGCTGTTCTGTGCTGTGTTTTCCAGCTGGCTTCCTTTGAAAATAGTTTGGATGTTGTGCCTGGTTTAACCCTTAGCTGTGTCTGTTTTAGTGCCCGGTGTATGACCTGGACCATAACGTGGAGTTCAATGGAGTTTATCAGTCTATGACAAAGCAGGCAGCCATAACAGTGCAGGTGAGATTCTGATTTGTGTCTCAGTGTTTTCTGGTGCCTGTGTAGCAAAAAAACCCCCTGATCTCTGGCCTATTGGAGGGGAGAGGCTTTGTGTCTCATGGATTCTGTCTTCTTCCATCCTTCTGTGCAGAGAAAAGATTTCCCGGGTGAGCAGTTCTTCGTTGTGTTCGTCATCAAGCCGGAGGATTATGCCTGTGGGGGTTCCGTGCCTTCTTCAATTCATGGTAAGTTGTTCTGAGAGGTGGATTTGATTGCTGCATCTGAGTGCTGGAGCAGTGGGTGTCTTTTGGGACCTTCCTGTGGGATGCCACAGGGTGACGATGTAGGTCTGTCTTATCCAGGTAGTTGTGAGGAACAGTGAAGTATAAATTTGATATTGTTAGGCAGGTTAAAAGTCTCGATGAATGCAGGAGGTGGCTGGACAGCACAGTGCCTGGCATGCTGGGGTTATGTGCTTTTCAGCAACACCACTGACGCCTTGGGAGGCACTGGAGACATCCAGGCAATGCTGCTTACAGCTTTTTGTTTGGTCCTCACCCCTGCTCCCTGCTGCTGTATGATCCTCCTGGCTCCGTGGGGGCTCAGTTCCTGCAGAGAGCATCTTCTCCCACTGCTACCTTGGGATCTGTGACAGCCCTGAACTGGGGGGAACAGGAAAAATTGGTAATTTTGGGAGAGTAATGTTACAAAAGACTTGTTCTAGTGTCCTTTCCAACCAGAAAATGCTGTGTCCACTTGCTGGGCAGTGGTATAAGCAAGGTTACCACCAGTCACGTGGTGGCTGTAACTGGAGTGGGAACATTCCTATCCTCAAAGCCCCAAGGTTTCCTCCCTGTAGAAAAAGCAAGACTACAACCAACAAATATAGTGGGCTCCCTCAACAGCTTTTTACTACTCCCCTGCCACCTTTCTGCCCCAATTTTCCTACAAAAAAAAAAAAAAAAAAGAGCTGTGCCCTTTGGAGTGTCATTCTCTCATCCTGATGCTGTCAGCAGAGCTGTACTGGCCAGGTGTGCTAAGCCCTGCAGAAACAGAGCGAGTTTCTAGAGTGGCATCCTGCACAGAAGTGTTTCACTCACAGAGATTTGGCCAAAGGCAAAAGTGGACTCCCACTACCTGTAGTGAGAGAATCTCTCCTTTGGGGATTAAATGAATAGGAGATGAGATGCCTTTGGGATTCAGACATCCTGACTTAAGCAATATATGGAAGACTCAAGCAGGGATTTCTAGTCTAAAAACCAGGTTGTGAGTAGGGAAGAGGGGGAAACATTTGGGAAAGGGTGTGTATTGACAGATCAGAGAATAGTTTAAAGCAAAACCACCCACACATTTTAGTAAAAAGCCAGACCCTGTTGTTTTTGCAAGGTCAGAGAACCAAGATCAGTGCCAGAAATCATTAATGTTGATTGTTTTTATATTTGCTGTACACTGTGCATCTCACAGGGAATGTCAACCGTACCTGGAACCTGCAGCGGACAAAGAACCTTCAAGTGACGATTGTGCCCTCCATTAAAAGTCAGTGTCTTCGGGCTGAGCAATGCAACTTTACAGGGGAACTTGGCACTTGTGAATAGTGGGGTCTGGCTGGGCCAGCAGCCTCTGAAGGAATGGTGCAGAAAGCACCAGCAAAGGAGACAAAACCGCTTGGAGCCCTGGTCCCTTCCAGGAAAGGCTGTGTGGCGCACCAGCTAGCACTGGGGGTAAAGAAATGGGGGGAGATCCTGCAACAGGTTCTGTCAATTCCTTTTGAAGAAAGCAAATGTGTTTGGAAGGGCTGTTTGGGGCTGGGCATTGTTACCAGGTGGTATTGGGAAGAGCAGGACAGGAGTGCTGACGCTGAGAGGTGCTTTTGCCTGCTCTGTGAACTGACTGATGCCTTCTCTTTCCTCAGAGTCTGTTTATGTCCAGGCCATGTTCTTCAGCTTCCTGAGTTTCCTCTCCTTTTACCTGGGCTCAGTGGTTGTTGCTTTTGTGCACTACATTAGGTGAGTCAAGGAGTTATACAAGAGCAGCCTTTCTGTTTCTTGTCATCCTCGGGGACACCACACCCTGCAGAAAATTTGGGGTGAGTGGGGTGGCAAGCATCCAAACAGAGCAGCTGAAGAAGTCCATGACTACTCAGTGGGCTCCTACTGACCATCAGCCAGAAAATACTTCTTCCTCTGCTGTGGGGACCATGGAAGGATGAAAATCTAAGGGTCTGCCCTCTACATCTTGTAGTGCCCCACCCCTGTGTTTCCTTATGTAAGGACACTGGGCAGCAGGTGGGAATTGTGAAGGGGCCAATCTGAGATATGGAGTGTGAGAGCATTGAGGAACCGAGGTACTTTGTGGCCGGACTGAGTACTGCAATAAGTGGCAGTGACTCAAACAGGGCCTTGGAGTCCCAAGGATGCTGGTTTCCTTCCTTACCTGCCTCCCCTGCCCCAGACTTTGGTGTCTGGGCTTGTGTTGAGAAGAATGTCTGCATGGGCATGGCTTAACTTCAGGACTCATCAATGAAACAACATTTCATTGGAACAATTCAATGAAATTACTTAAGTATGTGCTCTTATTCACTGTTATTTTTCTGGGTTGTGGGAATATGCTGGTGGGGCTTTTTGGGGGTTTTTACCATCTCCTGCTTGACATCTGCATTGACAGAGGTGATATGGGTTTCATAAGCATCATGCTGATGAGTGCCTCTAGCTCCTGCTGCCCCTTTAGTAGACTCATACGTGCTTGGTCCCCTGAGTAGGGAAGTTGGGTTTGGGAAGGTGGTGTGAGGGTCTCTCCCAACATACTGAGCAGTGTAGGATGGGATAAGTCATGGAAATGGTTGTCCTGCCTCTCTTGAACATTGATTCATGGATATAAAACTCATGGGAAATAGGATGGCATTGAGCTTTTCCACCAGTACATCCCCGAATGATGCTGCATAGTTGAGGGGGTAAAAAAGCCCTCTGTTGCTTTGGAAGTTAGAGGGGTGGACAGCAAGCAGTCATGGCTGAGTTGTGTCTAGTCCAAACAGTATTTTTCCTTTTTTGTTGTTGTGTATGTTTGTTTGTTTTGTGCTTATTTTTGTTGGGGTTTTTTTCTTGTTTTCAGAGCTTGCACCATATTTACCTCTTGGTGTCCCAGGTAATCCTGCCACGGCTGGCAGGTGATGAGATTTGTTGGCTGTCTCATGACTGCTGTCTGTTGCTTTTCAGGGTTCAGAGGAAGGCTTCAGCTGGGAGATTGAGTCCTGAGCATGGTAAGGTCTCTCCCCTGTTGTGTGACAGCTTTGAGTGAACAGAACAGGCCCCAGGCCAGGCAAAGGACAGGCTGTCAGTCGAGTACCTTCTGTCCTGGAGCTATCTTCCCTGGCAGCTCACATAGTCTCTGGTGCTGAGGAGAGATGTTAGAGCTTCCTCTCTGCCCTCACAAGAAAGGGCCTTCGAAGCCAGCTGCTCTGAACCTGGACCTGACTCCTACCCCTAGGAGCTGCCTTTAAAAGGGGTGGAGGAAGGCCAAGCCTTGCCTAGACCTGGCTACAGGCTGATGTTCCTGGTGCCAGGTCTGTTGATTTTTAAACAAGGCACTTTTGAGTATGACAGCCCTTATGCTTTAAGAATTCCTCTGCCTCGTTTAAGCATGGGGTCTTTTAATATCTTAATTGAATTTAAATGTTAATTTGTTTTTCACTGGAAGTTGCAGACAGCCAGGTGAACGGATGACTAATAGAGTTGGGTAGTGGTGTTTATGATGTTTGTGTTGGCATTGGGTTCAGTTTACTTTGTGCTGCACCCACATTTCCACAAACTGCAGCTGTCTGCCTTATAAAACCAGAGCTGCATCTAAGAAGCTGCCCATGAAAGATGGAAGTTTTTGTCATGTGGATGGGGGACACTGGGAGTTCTTGCTTTCTGGTGAAGTGTGGGAGTCTTTTCATTTCGATTAAATATTTAGTGCCTGCAAAGTAGTTCAAAGTGTTAGTGCTGAGGTCATTTGTACCTCTCTCCTGGAGGAAGGGAGGACATTGTTTTGGCAGCATTGAAAGGTTCTTGATGTTATTCCTCTTTTGATGCCGAGCTTTTTCAGTCTCTCCGGTCTGCTACATACCATCAGATAAGCGTGGTAGTATAAGTGAGCTGTGTTTAGAGGATCAGCAGTGGAACTTCACTGGGACTGGCATTAATTGGCTTAATATTTCTGCTGAGGACCTGGGGGCATTTGAGTTCTTAGACTTGCTTTGTCAGCCACTAAGATCCTCATGTGTCCCTGTATGTAGAATATGTGTGAAAGGTTTTTTCACAACATGAACAGGGAACTGTAAAAATGTCCGTAAATATATTCTAATTTCATATCATTTGGGATGGATCCTGCTGTAAAACAAGAGCAGGTCTTAAGGCACTGGAGAAATGGGAAAGGCCTATCTCTTGGGGAGTTTGGGTAAGCTGAAGGGACCTGTCCAAGGTTGCAGAAGAGCTCCAGGATGCTGACAAGGAATCACTGTCTAAGACAAGGAGGCACAGTCTCAGCCAGGTGAGATCAGAAGTCCCAGGGAGTGCTGCTGATGCTGCAGCTGAGGTTTAATGTGCTGAATCCAGCATAGAAGCAGCCTTCTAAGCTGCCCTGGTGAGAGGTGGAAGTTAAATTCTGGTGTTTGGAAAGTTCCCAAAGGAGCTGCAGGGCACAGATGCTGTACTTAGTATGGACCTGGAGAGTAGAGAACTGGGTTTCTGAGCAGGGAGGACTGCTGAACAGCATCTCTATGAAGGGAGAGGGGAGCACAGTTCCTTCATAGTTTACAGCTTTCCTTCCAGAGGCACCTGCTGCTTCTGTGACCTGTCCTCTTCCTTGTAATCCACTGCCACTTTCACATACCTGACACTGCGTGTTGCAGCCACGTTCTTTCCTCTGGGGAGGAATCGTGTCCTACCCACGAGCTGTTTCTTCATCTATTGTCTCTTCAGGGTGTGTCTGACTGATGCTTATAAAATGGTAATTAGCATCTTCCCTGTCTTCTAGATCAGTGGACACACTGGCTTTCTCTGGCTTTTTTTTCTTCCCTTCCCACCCACTGGAATTTCTTTCCCTCCCAAGTACCCTTGGATCTTGGCTTCTTCATTACTCCCCACTTGTTTTCCCCACCAAGGAACTGGATGGAAGTGCTCAGCAATCTGTCTTTGCCATTTGTCTTTGAATATCCTGCCACTCCATGTGCCCCTTTGCTCCTGTTATCCATTTTATGTCTGGCTTCTGTGGTTCACCTTTTCTTTTTTTAATCCCGTGGCACACCTTCCCTTCCACATCCTCACTATCTGGTGGAGGCAATAGCTGGAGGAACCACGCCTGGCGTGGTACATTTACTTTGCTGACTCACTCTCACAGTGGGAAGTGGGACTGAAATTAGTGGGTGAGCTGGGTCTAAAGTGGCTGTTAGAGACAGGGCAGAGTGCCTTTTCTCCTTGGCTTGCCTGCTTTGTCCAGATTTAAATCTTCCTTTGGTTACTTGAGAGAGAAGGTTGGCGGGTCACTTGAGAGAATAAAGCCTGGTCTAAAATTAGGAGGGAGTATTCCCGTGGGACAGGACTGACTGGACTAGGAATTGTGCATGTGCCTTGGTGCCGTGAGCGTAGGGAAATGCTTTTGCCCTCTTTGGAGTGATCTGGATTTCCAAATGGCTTTTAAAGCAACAGGAAAAGCTTCCATGAGAGAGGGAAGTTGGATTGGAGGTGATGAGCAGAAGCTGCATCCTGCTCCTGCAGCAACCTACAACAACATCCTGCCAATCTCAGCTCAGGGCTCAAGGGCTGTCACCTGGGGGCTGCAGTGTGCCAGAGCCTTCCCTCTGGTGCTCAGTCCATGCCACGTTCACTTCTGATGCTCCTCTGAGCTGTTTGTTTTCTCTGTTAAAGGGATGGGGTGGGAGTGTAAAGGAGTCGAAATTGAGCCCAAGTCTTATCCCCCAGGCCAACAAGTGCAGCAGACATGCCAAAGAAAAGCAGTAATTGGGACTTGAAACATCAAATATCATTGCTGTATGGGTGCTTCCCTGACTTGGGCTCAGTCAGGGAGACGTTTTAGATCTCTTTACGTAAGTGGCTAGTGAAAGTGGTATAAAAACCTATGCAAGGTGTTACAGAAATGCCTGGAATTTCCAGCTGGAAAGAGGGCTCTGCCTGTGCCTGTCACTTTGAGACCAGTCATGCACTGGGAAGCCAGAGATGCAGCTTGGGAAGCCAGGCCATTGCCAGGCTGCAGTAAGGCTTTAAATACTATGCCACGTTCTGCATTGCTTTGCTGCTGACTGACCACGTGATGTTGTTGGAAGGGTGTAACTTTAAAGCAACTGAATGTGTCTCACTGTGTGCCACCACTGGAAAACATGGTCCTGCTCCTACTGCCCTTGTTTCCCTCCCTTTTGTGGCTATGGGTGTCTGACCTCTCAGCGAAGGGATTCAGCTGGCTTTGTTTCCTGCTGTGTAGGTCAGCTGCTGAGCTCCACCATGGGAAACAAAAAGAGGGAAAGTGGGGGCAGGAGAGCACTCCTCCTTGCTTCATATATGTGGGCAGGAGGCAGGATGTTCTTAGCCCTCAAAGGCTTGGCCTTCTTGTCATCAGCACAAGATCATTACTACTTTTTGCATAGAGCATTTTTTTCTTTCTGCTTGGTTGGTTAAAATTATGTAGCAGCTGTCTTGCCAACGTCTGTGACACTTCTAGGGATAGCTGAAAGTAGCAATATTTGAAGAGGTTTGAAGAGTTGCATGAGATGAGGAAGGAGAAGAATTAGAAATTCAGAAGGCTATTAAGAACATCATGAGACCTGCTCCAAAATTTACCAAGTCTTGCAGCCCCGCAGTGTGATCCCTGCAGGGTGCTGGAGGGGGGCTCATGCTGCCAGTCTCATTGGCAGCCCGTGTGGGGAGGCTGAGGGGAATGGGTTTGCTTCACACTGCAAAACAAGGGTTTCCCTTTTGCACAGTATGCTCTAGAGGGAGACTGCCATCTGTTTAGAGAAATGTTGCTTTTCCCAAGCCCCTCCAGCTCTTCAAGCTGTTTGTATTCACCTCAGATGTTTTGAAGCACTGACGTGAAACTAACTGTCCCTCTTGGGTCTCTTTCCATTGCAGGATCTGGGATGATGACTTCTTCCCACCCCATCTCAGCCAGCACGCCCGAGGGAAGCAGCTACGGTGCTATTGGTACAGGATATTCCAGAACTGGGGCACAGGGGAGGCTTCTGCCTGGGGTGGGGGAAGGCACTTTTAGGGCGATTTAACTCCAGAGGAGAATAAAGCTGCAAGCTACTGTAGGAGCATCTTGCAACTATTTAAAAAAAAACCCCAACCAACCAAATTGCAGTTTGTGAGGTTCAGGTTGCACTTTAGAGAAAAGCATCTACATAATAAAGGTGGCAAATCTGAAAAAAGTGCTGGGAGAGACTGTCATTGGAAATGTTTGTTTTAGGCAAAGCTACAGTCACCTGAGAACTGTGGGTGACAATGCTGCTTCAGACAGCAGTGACTGACAAAGCTTCCTTGCAAGCAAGCTTCTAGGAGCCTGTTGTTAGCTCACGGCCTGCCTTTAAACCAAAGCATGCCTATCCCTGGGAGGCTGAAGGCTCGTGTGCCATAAAGCAAGACAGAATCGGAGTTTCTTGCCTCCGGGGGTTTCACTAGGGAAGAAATAATGTCATTCTGTCAACAGGTGAATCATGCCCTGGCAGCAGAGGAGAAAAAAAACTTCCTGAGGGCTTAATGACCACTTTACCCCTCCTTCCCCTTTTTCCAAAGAAATCTTTTAAAAGCATTTGGGAAATGAGGAAGAAACCTGTGTTCTGCCCATGTCGATATGGGCAATGAGCTGGGAGTTGCTCAGCCTGTGGGAAGTGCAGGCAGGTCCTGCTGACCTGTATGTGACCAATACTGGGGATGCAATGGGAGCAAAGCTGGTACTCTGCCTGCTTTGAAAAATCGACTTTCTTCTTTGTCTTTTGTTCTACAATATTTTTAGAAAAGCTTAGATGTATATAAAGCTTACATAAAATCTGAAGGTTCACTGGGTGAGTGTGGTTTTGACCCCTAACAGTCTGCTTCTTTCTCTAGAGCTTTTTGTCTTACTGCAAAATTCCAGATTTCAGAACCTGGGCTATTAGAGAGTAGAAAATGTTAAGAGATGAAAAATAGTGGAATAAAAGCAGAGTAAAAACTAAAATGCTGCAGAGAGGGGGAGATAATAGTCCTTCAAATTGCTCTTAGCTGATAACCTGATACTTTTAGGAAGGTTTGGGATCATGGAAAAACTTCTTCCCTGAACTGGCCAGATCAGCTTGCCAAAGCATCTGGGACAGCTTTATTCTTGCTGTGCACAGAGGGATTTAGCCTTTAGCCTGTCTCCTTGTCCCTGCTCTGGTCCAGATGAGTCCAGCTCCAGCGGTGGACGTCAGCTGTCCTCCCCCGAGCGCCGGCCCCCAGCTGGTTCTGACACAGACAGCTCCGTGGAGGAGGAGAGCGACTTCGACACCATGCCGGAAATTGAGAGCGATAAGAACATCATCCGCACTAAGGTATGGCTGGTGTTGCAGCTCTGGCCCTCGGGCTGGGCCGTGGGCACGTCTGGGCCACAACCAGCACTGCTCACCTCAGTGAAATCTCAAAAATCCTGTTCCCTTTCAGGGTGGATTTCATCTAATAAAGCTGAATGTGCTGCTTAGTCTTTTTTCAGTCACTGAAAGTTTTCCCACTGTGCAAAGAGTGCTGCTGAAATGAGTGCTTTAATATGGAAAATCAAAATGTATTGGGGACTATTGAGAAAGGAGTAAAATGCCCAGAGAGTGTCCCAGAAAGTTCAAGGAAGTGCGAAGAGAGGAAGAAAACAATCTGCAGCAGTAGGTGGCTGTGTGGTACAAGCAGTGTGATTACAGTGGGTGTACAGAGGGGCTTTAAGCCAGCAGCTCTCAAACTGCCTCCTTTTGTCATCCCGCACTGCTCTGTGTGGTTGGAGCCATTCCTGGAGGTCAGAGGATTTTGCAGAACTCATTCCCATAGAATCAAGGAACACAGCGAGTTCACTGTGTAAAACCAGTCCAAATAGCACCAAGCTGCAAGTATGTCAAGATCTTCTACTGCCATCTGTAATCTTCATTGGTTCTTTTGTGTTTTCTCCCCTTTTTCCCCACCCACTAATGTTTTAGGTGTTCCTCTATCTATCGGACTTGTCCAGGAAAGACCGAAGGATTGTCAGCAAAAAATACAAAATCTATTTCTGGTAAGGAAAAGGCAAACTGGTAAGGCCCAAACTCTGGACCCAGAGTCTCTGGTTGTGGAGTCTGTCTACATGCCCTTCTTCTGAGCCACTTCTGAACTGTCCTGTTACCCATTCTGACCCTGTTCCAACCAGTAACTGCACATCCCACATACCTCAAGTAAGGATATTTGTGGATCAATGCACACATGATCCTGGTAGTGGATTTTGCTTTGCATCATTACCATTAAGCACGGTAACAACCAGTGTACTGGAACATAATGGGAAGGGGGAGAAACTGGCACTCAAACACAGGAGCTTGTGGTTGACATCCTGGCTTTTCCTGTGCCCTCAGCATTTGCCTCCTGTTTGCACGAGCACATGTGCTCCTCTGCTTCAGGAGGTCGCAATGAGATCATAACCCCGGAGCGGTGGGGTGTGCACATCCCTCCACAAGCCCTGTGGGGCTCTCTTGTGAGTGTGCACCCCTGGTTTTGGGGTGTGTGTAACTGCTGCTGCTGTGTCCCCTCTGCAGGAACATCATCACCATTGCGGTGTTCTATGCCCTGCCGGTCATCCAGCTCGTCATCACTTACCAGACGGTGCGTTTGGCTCCACGGCTGTCCCCTCTTGCTTTAAACTCGCTCTGTGCTTGTGTTGTGCAGGGATGACAGTCACAGTGACACTGGGATCACCCAGGAGTTCTGCTCTGTGTGAGGAGCAGTTTACCTTAGCTGCTCTCTCTGCGCTGTGTTGATGTTACAGGGAGCTTGGCTCCCTGGGCTTGCAGTTCTGCTGTTTTTGCTTGGGAAGTGGGGGTGCTGCTGTTTTCCTGCTCAATGGAGATGATGTCTCATTTGGGTCCTGTTGCATTTTAGAGACAGGAGGAATTTGATGTTATCTCTTAGAGACAGCCGAAAGCAAGTGGTGTTTGCTGTGATTTCTCCTCCCTTCTCCCAACCCTTGCTGTCCTGCTGTTATGCAGATATCTGCCAGCAGGTCTATTAGTGGGGGGGTTGAGAGCACACGGTGTTTCCTCTGAAGACTGTTATCAGGTTTGTGGCCCGTGACAACATCTTGTCCCACCCTAAAAGCTTTGCTTGCAGACGTCAGTACTCCCCTGAGCTAGGCTTTGTCCTGGTACACCTTGTGTTTGTGCAGTGTTTGCATGGGGCAAACCTCCCAGAGCAGGGAGGGTTTGCTAATGCCAGGTCTCCCACCTGCTCTCTGTCCAGGTAGTGAATGTGACGGGCAATCAGGACATCTGCTACTACAACTTCCTGTGTGCTCATCCCCTTGGGGTGCTGAGGTGAGTGAGCCCTTTCGTCACTGCATATTTGTCTCACGCCTCCTGAGTGTTTGTGCTGTGCCCAGGTCAGGATTTTATGCTTGCCAGGCTCACAGTAGCAGTGTTGGTAAGACCACTGGGAGTTTAGGACTCTGATCTTTGTTCCGCTCAGCAGCGGTGCTCTGTTGCAGTGAGACACATGCACCCTGGAACTTGTGGCACCTGGGCACCCCTTGAAAATCTTTGGACACTTGTATCCAAGGAGCAGCAGCTCTGCAAAGAAGTTCAGTCCTTTCAGTGTAGCATTTCTCTAAATTAATGTGGCAGTGCAAAGAAAGCCCAGAGTTGGGCTCTCAGGAGAGGTGTTAAATTAACTGGGGCAGGTGAACTATTCAAACTAAAATTGTCGTCTAGAATGTAAAATTGCAGTTTGGCAGCTGCTGAGGTGGAGGGTGGTGGAGCGGGGAGCAAAATGGATTCAGCTTTTCACAACCCAGGGTTCAGCTTCCTGCTGCTGTGCTGCCTTTGCCTTAAACCTTCTTCTTTCCTGCAGTGCCTTCAACAACATCCTCAGCAACGTGGGCCACATGATGCTGGGCTTTCTCTTCCTCCTCATTGTGTTGCGCAGGGACATCCTTCACCGCCGGGCCATGGAGATGAAAGATATCTACACCCTGGTAGGAAGCATGATTGCCTGGGGCTGAGTGGAGGCAGGGAAGATGGAATGAACTCAAAAACCAGAGTGATACACAATGGTTTTCCACTTGCCTTCCTTGCTGGAGGGTTGAGTCCTCCTCTTTTTTTCCTCCTGTGCAGAAGGGTCTAGGTGGGACACTTATGTTCCTGCACGCCCCAGTGCTTTACTGCTTACAGTGTGTCCATACTGCTGTGGCAACCCAGCCTGGGCTTGTGAAGACAAGGAGTTTAATAGAGGAAGGATTCTCATGGCTCTGGCTTTTCCTGCAGCACTCGCTGTGGAGGAACTGGGACAGTAGGAGTGTCCCATGATGCTTCTCTTTGTAGTGAAGTTTGATTTCTCTTAACACAAGAGCTGCTTATGATAACTCAGAGGAATTTGGCTGCCTCAGTCTCTGAAGCAGAGCTGCTGGTAGTCAGAGCTTTTGTAGTCTCTCGTGGGAGAGGATGTAGAAGTCTACAGCCCTGTGGGCAGAGGTGCCGGTGGTTTCTGGAGACAAACAGCTCTCTTTTCATGGGCTTGGTAGCAAGTAAAGGCATTTGCAGTTGTAAGGGTCTACTGTTCGTAGACCTTGTTTTCAGGTGAGATCTTGACCAAGTTGTGATGGAAATGCCTTCTCACATTGGCTGATGGGCTCTGCTCCTCAGGCGCTTCTAACACCCTGCTGACCACAAGAGCAATTCTGGGCCCGCAGTCCTCTCTCAGTTTTGGGCAGGATGTAGCATGGCATGAGGTACAGGACAGAGATTTTCAGTCTCATGATGTTGGTACCAAGACACTGAGGTCTTCAGACCAGAACTTTCAGTGTGATTAGCTTGGGTTTGTTGCCTGTGGATTCACCTGGCTATGCCATGCATCTACATCCAGAGCCTGTGGTTGCACACAGGACACTGTGCTGCACTGGTGACTGGAGGGCTTGTGTAGGAGTTAGGAGGGGTGAAGTGGTGGAGAATGGAATCTTGCCTGTGATCAGGACAGTGAAGGTATTTATTATGCAGCTCTGCTCTCTTCCAGGACTATGGGATCCCAAAGCATTTTGGTCTCTTTTATGCTATGGGCATTGCTCTGATGATGGAAGGGGTGCTCAGTGCCTGTTACCACGTCTGCCCTAATTACTCCAATTTCCAGTTTGGTAAGCTGAGTTTCCTTTCTCCTTTTGAGCTGGAGCTAGGATTTGCCATGTTCTGTCTCCGGCTGAATTGCTGACATTTCCCATCCCTCTACCCTTGCAAGTCTGCCTGGAGCCTGCCTGTTTCAAAGCTCAGTCAGGAGGTTGTGATGCCCTGTGGGCACTTATTTTCTGATCCCCTTTAGTTCTTGTTGCCCCAGAGCATGGAAGATGTGCTGCAAGGTGGCAAAGCACACGGTGCTGTGCAGTGTAGTGCAGCAGCGGGGCCAAACCCAAGGCTGGCAGGCACAGATCCCTGGTGCTTTGTGTGCCCTTGGAGCAGGTTTCTGGGGCCAGTGGCAGAAGCTGTTTGCACTGTTTCTGTTTCTGTTGTGTCCCCCCACAGACACCTCCTTCATGTACATGATCGCAGGACTGTGCATGCTCAAGCTCTACCAGACCCGACACCCAGACATCAACGCCAGCGCCTACTCCGCCTACGCCTCGTTTGCTGTGGTGATCTCCCTGGCTGTCCTTGGAGTGGTATGGCTCCCTCTTACCCACCCGCTTCTCTGGGAAGGGGGTGGCATGGCTGGGAACATGGCTTAGGTGTGAAAATGACTGGGGAAAGCAGCAGTGTAGGATAAGAGTGTGTTAAGTAGCTGTTAGCATTTGAATTCTCAGTTCTGCTGGGCTTTCCTCCTCCCTTCCCCTGAGCTTTCAGGTAGAAGAAGAGCAGAGCAGTTTCTTCTAGGTGGGCTCTTTTTTTGGGGTTTGATCACCACATGCCATCCTTCTCAAGAGGAGAAATCCATGCATCCAGATGTACCTGTCCAAGCACACAGATGGTCTTCCTGTGGCATGATTCCCACTGGAGAAAAGAGGGGTGAGGCTGGCTGAGCTTCCAAGACCAAGTATCTTATACCTGATGGCTTGTGGCTATTTCTCCCCTTTGGAAAACTCCATGTTGTTTGGCACAGCTCCTGCAGTTGGCCTCTCAATCTTTGGAGAGGGGCAGGCTAGGATGATGTCTGGGGGGCTCTCAGGCAAATTCCTGGAGTACCTGCCTATGGAAGGGCCCTGGAGCAGAAGCTACAGGACTTTGCCCGTTTGCTCATAGCATTCCAAGTGCTGAGCTGGGCTCACCAGAATCCCCAGCCTGTGCTTTACCTTGGAGTTCTCTGCTTCCTGTCTTCTGAAGGACTCATTTTCCTTCATCAGAACCCAAGCAAAATCCATGGAATTCTTGCTCTGAACTAGCAGCTAGATCCCAGTGAGCTGTCAGCTCCTCACTACCACCCAATGCAGAGGTCTCTGTGTACGAGACTGTCTGTGGGATAAGGCATGCAGGAGGAGCTGGTGACCTTGGGACTTCCCAAGAATCTCTTGACAGATGTAGTAGATCTTGACAGCCCAGAGACTTTATTATGGATTGCTCTATCTTCTTTTGTGGGATGCTTTGAAGCTGTTCAGAGGAGCTTGAAAGCAGCATGTCTCCCTTGTTCCATTCATGGAGAGGTGGCTTTTCTGCTTGCTTTTTGGTGTGTGGTTTTTTTTCTCTGCCCACACAAAGTGAAAAGTTCAGGCGAGTGCTTTGCCCCAGGGAAGGGGAGTGGTCACAGCCTGATGGCAGATCAAGAGTTTCTGGACTCCTTATTGTATGAATGAAAAATTAGGGTTTTAGTGTAGCATTAACCTGCGCTTGCAGGTTACTTCCAGTCCTTAAATAAAACGAAAGTGCACAGTAGGAGCAATTGCCTGCAGAGCAGTTCTGTCCTTTTTGGTCTACTTCAGTACAGTTGTTAAAGTAATGGTTGGTTCCCCGAGTGCCATTGTAAAAATCTGCCTCCTGGCCAGAGAGCCGCTGCCCAGTGCAGCAGAGAGAGCTTGCCTGGCCTGGGAGTCCCTGCATTGCTGCTCCCTGGGCCGGCTGCTGTCCTTCCAGTCTTGTCTAAAGGGCCATTCAGAAAGAGTGGTCTCCTCTCCAGGATGCTGAGCTCCTCTTGCTTCTCTGGACTTCTTTTTGAATTTATAGATCTGTTTTCTGGTTGGAAGCCTTAGGGGTTTCTTTTCCGTGTTCAGTAAGGTTGTTTAATGTCCCATGGTGATGTAGGACAGGAAGGGATTGTCCTGCTGAAAGAGGGCTCAGTTTGCTTTTAAAATGTCTTTGCTTTCAGGTGTTTGGGAAAAATGACATGTGGTTCTGGGTTGTTTTCTCAATGATCCACGTTTTGGCCTCGCTGGCTCTCAGCACCCAGATCTACTACATGGGACGCTTCAAGATCGGTGAGTGCTGTGACCGAAAGCGTCTCCTCCCGGGTGTGCGGGTGCCTCCTGTCCTCACCTGCCTGTGCAGCACGGTCCTGCGGCCCCTGTTCTGGGCTACCCTGTCCTCTCATCCATCTGATGCTTTCCTGGCCTCTGAAGTCCTTGTGCTACTGCTTCCCAGAGCAGTGGGAATCAGAAGGAGCTGTGTGCTCTGTGGTGGCAGGATTGCTGGGCTGAGGGAGCTGCCCTTCAGCAGCGGCTCTCCCTAGTGCTGTGCTCAGAGGGGTGACCTACGCCCTGTCATGGGAGTGAGGGGGGAGAGGGTCTGCTGGGGAGCCTGACTCTTATGCTCTGCTTATAAACCTATTTCTCCTTCCTCTTCTGCTCCTGTCTGCCTCAGACGGCCCTGACTCAGGTAACTGTCCGCAGCTTTCCTTTTTCCCTGTTCAACTGATTGTGCTGAGGTGCAGCAGCCGGGGATTGCATGGATGTGTGTGGGGAGGCAGGATCGTGTGCCACCTGGGGTCAGCTCTTGGGAAGTGAAACCGGTTTGCCAGCAGCACTGCCAGTCCTGTTCCTTGGCAGGGAGTGATCCAGCACAGGACAGCTCAGATCTTGGTGCAGGAGCCTTTTCAGGCTCTGCCTTGTGGCTAAAGGGGAACGTGTGTGTCCATGCATGCCCATCCATCCCCACTGCCACTGATGGCTCTGCAGTGAAGCTTCTGCGATAATTTTGACAGCAAGAGTGTCTTGAGTGTGCTCTGCCCCTCTAGGACCCTCTAAAGCCTGTGGGACCTGTTTCAGCTGTTTCCCTGCTCTGGCAGCTTGTTCCATGGAAGGTGCTTTTCCTCCTTCCTATGTACACACACACCCTTCTTCCAGAGATGGGGTTGCAAAGCCAGCCTCTACACATGCAGGCAGGGCCTGTGTGACTTCTGAATAGAGAGATTTTTTAAATTAATTTTTGTTGTAACCTGTTGTTCTGTCCAAATGCCATCCACATTCTGTGGTGGATGCCCTTCTGGTCAGCACAGACTGCTCCCAAAGGGCAAGACATGAATCTGCTGACACCTTGGGTTCTCTGCTGTTAGCTGATAGGTGTCAGCTTCTTCCTCATAGGCATTTTAGAGCTCACTGTGCTGGCTATTGTGTCTTTTTGTCCTTTCCTTTGACAGACCTGGGCATATTCCGGCGAGCAGTGATGGTGCTGTACACAGACTGTATCCAGCAGTGCAGCCGACCAATGTACATGGTAGGGGACTTCTCATCCCAGCACCTCTCAGCAATTTCTCACTCTTTAGGCAATGTGCAGATGAAAGAGGTGGGGCTCTTTGAAAAAAGTGCTGGTCCTTGCTTCTCTTGTTCTTCCTCCCTCAGAATGGTTGGGTAAGTGTAGGTCTCTGCTGGAGTGGTTTACCCCCAACTTTCAGGCCTCCCCCGATCTCAGCCTTGGTGAATAAAACATGAGAGCAAAGGTGATACCAGCATTACAGGATTTGCTCTCTGGGAGCATCCGTTCAGGGGAACAGGTACGAGGCCCTGTGCAGTGCAGCCTCTCTGGGGAAGGCTGCAGCTATTTTGGTTTTGTAGCTTAAGCAAAAGCAATTGCTATTTCTGCAGCACCTCAGGGCAGACAGCAAAAAGGTAACAAAAGGTGGCTGTTACCTTGTGTCCCACCGATTGCTTTCTCCTTGGCACAGAGTGCTAATTAGGGCTTGAAGCCAAATGGAGTTTTTCACCCATGAGCATCCTTTTTTCTTAATTTCTTATTTATTCTCCCATCTCTGAATAAGCAAACTCGGTCCACTGAGGCATGAAGTAAGCCTGGCCAGTCTGAAACAGCTGCATCATGAAAGCAGCTGTAAGCATAAATGCACATGCCCCACAGATAAAATCCTTCTGCCTGCTGTAATTGCAGTGCTTCCCTAGCTAAGGGTGAGATGGGAGGAAAAAGGGGCTCTCTGAATATGTGCAGGATGCTGTCCAAAGCTTCCCCTGCTGCCTCTTTCAAGCACGTCCTTGCTCTCTGCAGTAATTCTTTTGTAGAACAGTGGGAGGGAAGGAATCTAACTAGAAAAACAGTAGAAGCAGTCAGAGGATTCACAGAACCTCCTGAGGCTGATCCCTTAAGTGCTGAGCTTGTCCTTTTTTAGATGTTTAGTCTCCTTGCAACCCTTTCTTAAAACTTTTGAGGGTCAGAGCAGTTTCCACCCGCAGAGCCAGGTGCATGTGTGTTTTGCAGGAACCAGACTCCAAATCCTCACATAATGCTCTACTGAATTTCTGAGGCAAAGGCCTCTTTTTGCATAGCCTTTCCATTTCATCTGATCATCGGTGTCTTTTCTCCAGGACAGGATGGTGCTGCTCATTGTTGGGAACGTGGTCAACTGGTCCTTGTAAGTACTGGCACGTTGGTGCCTTGAGTATTTGTGCATGTGGGCAGCAGGATTTGGTGCTGGCACACAGGTGGCTGGAGGGATGGGGAGATGCAGCAGTGTCTGTGCAATAATCCTGTGCTGGGGCCCTCCTGACGTGTTGTGGCAGGCAGGCTGATCTGAGGGTGGTAGGCAGATCCATGGGATGCAGTGTAGCCTAGAGCTACACGGAGCATACCTGAGCTTTTCAGCTGGGGCTGTCTCATGGCTCGTGTCTGAGGGAGTTTGTGCAGGGCTGGCCTGGTACTGTGCTGCTGTGTTGTGCTTCCCACAGAGCTGGGAGATCTCTCTGGCACAGCCAAGGTGCAGGAGACCTGACAGACACTCAGTCACAGAGCCTGGCTGAGCAGTAACTGCATGGCAGGGATCAGCTCTTGGATGAGACCTAAGATCATTGCCCCAGGCTCTTGGTTTTCACTAAAGCTGCTTCTCAGGGACATGTCTTCAGCCAAGTGTACAGATCCTACTGAGTGAGACGTGTTTGGCCATGGGTTGGAAGCAATCCAGGGCCCTTGCCTGTCCTCTGGGGTCTCCAGTTGCTTCAGCAGCTGACCATGGCTAAAGTTCCTTGGCTGGGAGCAGAGGCAAACAGTGCATTTCCTCCAGGGAACTGTGGTGCTGTGTCCTGCAGTCCTGGGCGGGGGTGGAGCAGTGGTTGGCTGTCAGTTTGGGGATGTACCCTGTCCCCAGTGAAAGCAGCTGCCTGGTGTCCCTTTTATCCCCTCTCTCAGTGCTATCTTTGGGCTGGTGTATCGGCCCAGAGACTTCGCCTCCTACATACTGGGAATCTTCATCTGTAACCTGCTGCTGTATCTGGCCTTCTACATCATCATGAAGGTAACAGGAGGCAGCTGTAGCTGTCCCTGAGGCTCCTGTCTCCACAGGGGAAGGGATGGGCCTTTTTTCTGGCTGCAGGTTGGGTTCTGTGGTGCTGCAGAGGGATGTGGGGGGACCTTTGTGGGGCTCCAGGTGGGGCAAGGTGTTGGGGAGGGATGGTGTGTAGGCGTTTTCAGGGCTGGCTGGGCTCTGTCTTTGGGGGTGGGTAGCCCTTCACAGATGCAGATGGTACAGGCTGGTGGGTGAGCCCTGTGCATGGCTCTGTCCCCTGGGAAGAACTCGGGGTGTGTCCCTGTCTGCAGCTCCGCAGCTCTGAGAAACTCCTGCCCATCCCCATGTTCTGCATCGTGGCCACGGCAGTGGTGTGGGCAGCTGCCCTCTACTTCTTCTTCCAGACCCTCAGCAGCTGGGAGGTAAATTTCCATTTTCCTGTTCTTCTCTCCATCTCTGTCTCCTCATCTTTCCTTCCTGGTGTTTGTTTTGCACAAAAAAGACTCTGGAGGAGAGTCTTGGGCTGCTCATGGGGATTTGAAATGGTTCAACTCACTTAGCAGGCTTGTGAAGGGAGCATGGGAAGCTGTGCTGAGCCAGAAATGACTGTAGCTGTGTAGAGGCTGTTTATGACCCAGGTGATCCAGAGGTGACTGGCCCTTCCTAGGGGACAGAGGAGGAGCTGGGGATCTGGAAGGAAAACTGGGAAAATCCTGACCAGTGCTGGGTGGAAGACATCCCTGGAGCAGGTGGCCACCTGGGGTCAACCAAGTCATCCTGCCTGGGCTTGTTGGGGCTCCTGGTGACCTGGGAGGCCATTAAATCCTGACTGGGTGCCTTCTAACAGGATGTCACATCCACCTCCATGGAAATGAGGGGCTTGCTCCGGGATGGTCTAGTGGAGGCTGTGCAGCTTGTGCTATGCAGGACCTCAGATGTGGAGACCAGAGGGTTCCCCTTGGATATGTGGGCTGTGGTCCCAGATCCATTTTGAGGTCCACGTGTAACACTGTGTTCACGGCCTGCCCTTGCCACATGTCTGGCCAGCACAGCACCTTTTCCTGGATCCTGCTTGGAGGGCTAAGACAGGGTGATCCCTGTAGGGTCCAGTGTGGCCAGCAGGGGCCCAGTATGGGTGGATATCGGGTCCTGACCCTCTGCCTGCCCTCCTAGGAGACTCCAGCAGAGTCCCGGGAAAAGAACCGGCCGTGCATCCTGCTGGGATTCTTTGATGACCACGATGTCTGGCACTTCCTCTCTGCAGCTGCCTTGTTCTTCTCCTTTCTGGTGAGTCCTGCTGAGCCTCCCACTCTGCTGGATGGCCTCACCCTCTCCTCTTTCACCTTGCTCCCCTCTATCCACACGGAGCTGTGACTGCTCCAGAACTCCACAGAATTGCCCCAATTCCTGTGCTTGGCTCTACCTCCAGACATCCTTCACAGTGGGATGCTCCTTGTCACAGTGGGATCAGGGATCAGGCTTTCTCCTTTCCTTTACTTCTCTCCCAGTGCCTCCTGGCCTCAAATTCCCTCTGGGGCTGTGGGTCACACAGCTGTTGTGGGGAAGCTGAGGGGCTGCTGTTGTGACCAATGACTCATGGATTTGTGAATACCTCCCATAAAAGCAAGGCCTGAAGATCTGAAAGGAAGACCTCCCTGGCCAGCAAGACCTGAATCTGGCTTGCACTTTCCTCCTCAGGTCCTGCTGACCCTGGATGATGACCTGGATACGGTGCGCAGGGACAAGATCCCAGTGTTCTGAGTCCCCAGGGCCAGGGGCGCAGAGGTGTCCCAAACCGCTCAGCCAAAGGCACTGGGCCACTGGTGTCTCTGGGGAATGAGCCTGCTTCCGTGGCCAACAGCCCAGAGGGAGCAGGGGAGCTGGATCCCACAGCAGGCATGAAGGGGTGCTGTGGCAACTGAGGCGGGACCAGGTGGGAAGACGATGTTTGCTCCTTTCCCACCACATCCTCTGGGGCAGGCTTCATCCAGAGGCCAAGGCCAGTGCACGGCCCTCTGGCTTGTGGGTGCAGTGGGTGCTGGAGCCAGTGATGGGGGAGGAAACAGGAGGGAGGTGTGTTAGAGACTTTGCTTCCCTTCCTTCCTGCCGATGTGCTCCACTTCCTCTCTGGTGAGCAGGCTCGAGAAGTGCCATGCAGCTGCTCCTGCGCTGGGAGCCGATGCCTGCACCCTGCAGGCTGCTGCCCTCAGAGTCCCTTCGGCAGCACAGGGAGAGCGTTTGGTTCCTGTCCTGCAGCAGCCGAGGGAGCAAAGGACTCCAAATGGAGGTGGCAGTGGGGGGACTGTGTTTTCTGTGTTCTTCTTTGTGTTGGAGAGACTCCTCCGGTAGCTGGTGGGGAGCCACGGTACCGAGGCTGCAGCGTTGGCGGGAGTTGCTGAACCAGAGCTGCCCGTGAGGGCTCTGCCAGACTCCGAGCCTCCTGCCTTGCTCCTGCAGCCTCTGTCTCTCCTGTGGAACAGCCACACTCCTCTGGCAGCTCCAGTGCTGGCACTTGGCAGTGTGCTGATCTCTGTCACGGCGCCACAAGTGCTCTCCTCAAGCGACCCTAAGAGACACCGCACAGCAAAGCCACAGCCTTCTGTGGCAGCCCTTGGCTCCTGCTGTGTGCCTTGCCAAAGGAGCAGGGTGGAACAGGGAGGTTTTCCAGCAGCCTCAGATTTTCTCCTCCCATGAGCTTGCTTTGGACAACCTTTGCAAAGCAGGTTCCCTTACACCTCAGGAGCGTGAAGGAGGTTTTGGGGCAGTTGAGGTGGAGTTCTTTAGCTAAAGATCTGGACCAAACTTTCTTCTCCAACTTGTCTGACTCTGAAATAAGTTTTTTAATGGCTTCTGCATTCTTTCCAGTTTCTTAGTTATTTAAAAAAACAAGAATAAGGTGTGAATTATTTCAGGCCTTGCATCTAAAATGGGACCTGTTTTGCTAATTTGCAATTAAAAAGTGTTCTTTGAGGCCTGCTGTCCTTATTCTTGTCATTGCCTGAGCATTTTTACCTTGGTGTATGTGCATGTAGCCAGTGATGCAAAGGTTTCACTCCACTTCTGCTTCCTAAAGCAGATGACTCTGGTGATGTTTTACTCCAAGATGTTGTATCTCCTTGAACAGTTTCTCCTTGCACCAGCTGGTTTTTATTTTTTTTCCTAAGTTGGAGTTTGTCGAGATGGTCAATAAAATGGATGTTCCTGGTTCCCTGCTCTGCAGGTTAATCTGAATTCTTGCTTCTGCTCTCAGCAGCGGCAGAGACAGCAGTCAGGGCAGAGGGGCTGCCCAGTGGTGTCACACGGCTGCAGCCATCCTTGGGACTGTCACAGGCGTTTCCTGAGCATAGGTGTGGATGACCTGCTTGTTCTCTTAACCAAATTGCTTTTGTGAGGCTGCATAAAGAACGGACACTTGTTTGTCACAGTAATGCCTTGGGCAGGGTGAGGAGGGGGCTGGAGGAGGAATGACACAAGAGGCTGCCAGCCTTTATCTCTCCAAGCAGAGCTGTGCTGCCCCAGAGGGTGTCAGGGTAGCTGTGCCAGACTGAAGGAGGACCTGTGTGCCCCCACATTTGTCCAGTTCTGGGGACACATTTTTATAAAATATACTCTTTCTCCCTGTGTCTTTCATAATCTCTCGGACCTTGTTCCAAGCTTGTATTTGTTTCTAGCCAGGAAGCTGGTTATCTTCTCTAAATTGAAATGTGAGGAAAAAATAATGTTGTTGAACAGCAGTTGGAAGGCTCGACGTAGGAGGTAGAACAGCATATGGGCTCGCTGGGCTGAACTGAGATGAGCACAGCATGGAAGGGTAAGGTGGTAGCAGGGAGGGAGAGGGAGGCTGGAGAACAGCACAGAACGAACAGAAAACCATGACAGAATTCAATTAAATACAAGGAAAGGCACCTCAAGCCTGAGAGATGGGAGGAAGGGTTGGAATCGTCTCCCTGCTGCTTCTCTGCTTCCAGCTTGATGCATCAATTTTTAACATTTCCTCTCAGCTCTGCCCTGCCTGCTGGGCTCTGTTCGTGCTTCAGCTCTCCCACCTAGTGGCCACCTGAGCCCTCGACTGCCGGGGGTCTGGCTGGGCACCCGGGCAGTCTGTGCTCCCAGCTGTCCCAGGCACGCTTGGCTCTGCAGCCCTTGCCCCAGGAATGGAGCTTGTCTTGAGTGCTGCCGTCCTTCTCCGGGCCACTGCCCTCGGCTTGCTGGGCATGTGGGGGACCCTCATTCCGTGATCTGCAGGGGTCGTGCTGTTGTTTTCTCACCTTTCTCTGCTCACTCTGGGAGAGAGATGTGGAGAGGTAAAAGCAGAGCAGCACCGTGGAATTGTGTTGGGAGGTGAGGGGGTCTCTCTGCTGCCCATGGGCTGGTAGTGGAGTCCCTGCTGTGCTCATGCTGGGGATAAGCTGCTGTCACAACTCCAGAAAGGGAAACAAACGGTGCCACGGGTGGGGACATCTCCCACTACAGCAAATGGCTCAAAGCCCCGTCCGACCGGGCCTTTTAAAGATGGTGCAGCCACCACCTCTCTGGACAACCTGTTCTAGTGTTTTACCACTCTCATGGTGAAAAACTTCTTCCTTACATTCCATATATTCCATTTTCTCAGGAAACGCAGGTAAAGCTGTTCTGCCCAGTACAACTCAAAGGAGAAGGAAACAGCTTCTGTATAATACTAATACCCCCTCACAGGTTAGGAAAACCACCCAGGGTCCTGTGAGCTGTTACAACTCCCCCTCGAGCCTCTGGGCTGGCAGAAGAGCAGCCAAGGCAGGGGGAACGCACTGCAGCGTGGAAGAGGAAGGCAGCTGCCTCGTGTCCTGTTTCCCCTCCTCTCTGCTCTGACTGAACTGTACACACGAGCAGTCACTGAAGGAACAAAAGCCTCTCTGTCTTAATACTAAACTTCAGCCTTTTTTTAAATTAAGACCTTCCCTAAAGGCAACTTCCATGCCCGCAAGAATTTTGAGGTTTACAAGCCAGGTTTTCTGGAGCCCCTGAAAAGAACTGTTTCCTAGGAATTCAGTATTGTGTAATCTCCCAAAAAAGCCTTTGCTTACCTTGCAGGGTCTCTGTACTGCTCTCATCCAAGCCACATCCTTTAGCTTCAAACTGTGACAAAACAACTGTCTTAGACCACTTCAAAACCAATGCAAGGGACGGGGATGAGAAGCATTTTATAAAGATGAAGTTGTATCTCAACAGTGATCGCTGTCACTGGGGCAGGGACAGCACCTGCCATGTATTTTTTAGATACTACAGGATCAGTGTTTATTTCTCCTGAATGATGTAGTTTTATATCTCCAAATAATGTGCTGCATAACTCTGGTATAGGCAGAGAATGTACATCAGTGGGAAACTTTGACTGTAAATTGCCAGTCTCAAAGCAAAGCTTTTATTTTTACCTATACTTAGGAGTGAATGGCATGGCTTTCCATGGGGAAAGAAGCTGTACCAACAAGAACACGATATTCAAAGAGTGTTTTTCTCTTTTTTTTAATAAAATACTATCATGTTCATATCTATACAAATAATTATTACAACTATTAAACAAAGTATTACATTTAACAATAGAAATCTCAGAACTCTGAACAAGATCATGGTTTGGGATATTTACACCTGAATGCAACACATTTGTAAAAAGATGTCAAAATAAACTGAGCAAGATCTTATTTACAATTGGAAGATGATGTTCCTGTTCATTCATTATAGATTTCTACTGCAGAGTTCCTATTTTCCATTACAAAATAGTAAGGACTTTCCACTGGGACTGTATCCAAGTCATTTACAGCTGTATAAAACAGAAGCACAGCAGAATACTCTGGACTGAATATAAATAATTTACATTGTGGAGGGCAACAGCATCTTTGATTAATCTCCTGTGGCAAAATCCATATTTGCTTCCCTTCTCACAGTGAGCAGGCAGGAACAGGGTCCAACCCCCCACGAGTTCTGTTGTTTTACACTTGTGATTGCCAGAACAGCAGCACATATTGCAAACTTGGAAACCTTGTAAAGATACTTTTGGTGAGGCAGAAAAAAAAAGCCTTTTAAAAAAATTTATCTCAGAAAAACTGGTACAGCAAATAATAAATGGCATCTGTGTAACTAAGCAGGGCTTGCTCGCAGAGTGTATGAATTTGTGTTGTCAGGACCAAAAATCTCTGCTAAATCTTTCACCAGTTCACGGAGTAACCTACTCTGAGTGGGAATAAAGCCTTGGTGCTCTGAGGTTTCCAATTTACGGATTGCAGAGGCAGTAGGAAATGGAAAACACCCTCACACAAACCTGTGTCTGCTACCCATGCTGGATCGTGGCAGTGGGAGAAGGGAACAGCAGTAGGTGGTAACAGGTCAGGTGATAGCAAGGAATGGAGCTCCCTATAGCACTGCATCAGAAAACAAAACAAATATGACTGATCTGGTATAAACTGATTCAATTCTACTCTGTCTTGCCAGTGAAAGTGGGATCATTATTAAAGTGATGAGCATGAAACTTATTAGGGGAAAAGCAGAAGATGACAGCTCTTAGCACACTCAGTCATCCAGAAACAGCGGGAGCTGGACTGAGTCCTTGAGCCAGGACTGCGCAAGTACCTCAGAAAAAGGTGAAAAGACAACAGGACACCAGAAATAATTAAATGGCCCCTCTTCTCCAGCCACGCACGCCCTCTGCAAGTTGCCCTGCCACACGACTTGTTTCCTGCAACAGCACTACAGTCACCAACCACAGCAGCAGCAGCACAGCTTTAAAGTGCAGTAGGAAATCTGTGCAGAGTTCAGGAGGCTCTGGACCCGCACAGTGCATTTATTTTTTTTTCAGAGAGGTGCTCTTCCACCTGGGCAGCAGCACAGTGATGAGCTGGAAGCACAAGCTGGAAAACCCATTCCAGTAAGGCTCAGCCCCCAGCTCAAATCACTTCAGTTCTTATTTCCTTTAACTGTTGCTAAATGAGGTCCTTTCTCTCAAGAAAAAGGTATATAAATATTAACACATTACTATTTTATTGCCTGCTTTCAACTTAGTCTATCTCTGCTCTTACTCTCCCAGGCTGTTTAAGGGATTAATATGGACTACACTGACATACATGCAATCCAGCCCAATATTATTTATTATCGTTTGCTGAAGTCATTTAGGCCAAGCTGAAACCCACAGCCACACAATGCCTGTCAGCTGTGGCAGTCCCACCCCAGAGGCAGTGCCCAACCTTTCCCTTCCACTGCTGATTTTTCTAAATTAAGCAGAACTGGATATTTTTCCTTCCTTCAAAGCCAAAACAAACCCTGTGTAAGTAACCTTCAAAAAAAGTATTATGGAAGAGAAAATGGAATTCTCAGGCTAACAAATCACAGCTAAACCCACAAAATCTTTTCCGAGTACACTTGAAAAACAAAGGAACCGTTAATTGCTGGGTAGTCCTCAGGAGAAAAAGATAAACAATTGTTGTCATTGATGCTTGCTGAAGAAAATGTATTTGCTTGTCAAAATGTTTTCGTAACAAGTAAATCAGAATCATTCCATCTGCAGAAGCTCCTTTTCCAAACTGCCCTCTCCAAGCACAGATCAAGGTAAGATGAGCCTTTACCAACCTGACAGCTCAGCACAACAGGTTCAGTGGGAGGGGAAAGCAAAAATAAAGAAAAGAAGGACTTGTGAGATGTTGCAATTGCTCCTCTTCCTGAGAGCAGAGCCTGAGGCCCTGGGGAAGGACTGAGACACCGACGTGTCAGTGCCACAAACTGACCTACAAAACTAAGTGCAAGAAGCCTGGCAGATGTGGAATGGCAGGCAGGATTAGTTTACAGGGACAAGGAAAACCCCAAACAATTTAATAATTAAAAACTATCAGAAATTTAACATCTAATTTCCTCTCTTTTGATGTTGAATGTCCAGTCCCTCCACTGTTCCTCCTAAAGGCAAAAGAGAGTGAACACGTGAGAAGATGAAACCCACACGCTGCTCTCAAACCAGGGGACCAGGCCAGGTTCAGCATTCAAAGCCCATCTTGGACAGTCAAGTAGACCAAAAGGCTACACAACAGATCCAATTTTTCTTTAATTAAAGTTATCTGAAGGCCAGTCAGCAGTGTAAATACCAGAATTTGGATGAATGTGTAGATATGAAGCCCTCACAGAGAGGTCTGCCTACCTTTCTTCTCACAGCAGTCTCCTGATCCCACACCAATGGGATCATTTAGCATCACTTACAGCATGTAAAGAGACTCACACAGAACTTCAACAGAAAGTGCCATGTTCAAGGAGGGGAATGAAAGGATATTTCTCCATCCTGGTCTCATCAGGTTTCAGAAAAAGCCCTGAGAAGGACGAGAAAGTGCCCTGTCACAACAAAATACAATCCTCCAGAGAAGACCAAGGGTCACACGGTAAGTACTTCTCAGCCACACACCGCAAAATTGTGCAGTTCCTGCAAAATCCCAACAGTCTCTGTATGGCTGAAATGCCTGTGCCGTGATTCCCTGCACTGCAGGCATCCCGTGAGCAAGGAGGAGCTGGTTGTGGTTGTGCTTGGAAACAGAAAGGGAAAAGTGAAAGTTACTGACACAGTTACTGCCTCTTCAGAAAACGATGTACAGCATGAAAAAAAACCCAAATCACGGCTGGCATTTTCTATCGTGAATACTCAGGACTGCATTTAACCTTGAGACAACAGCAGTAAATAGGGAGGAATAAGGGAATAGAGCAGATATTTCAGCTGAAAGGGACCTACAGGGATCATCCACTCCAGCTGCCTGGAGTGCCTCCATCCACTTCAGGACTGAGCACATTGTCCAAATGCCCCTTAAACATGCTTGAGGCATCGACCACCTCTCTAGCAAGTGTGTTCCAGTGTCTGACCACCCTCCTGGTAAACAAATACTTCCTAATGTCCAGTCTGAACCTCCCTTGGTGCCCCTTTGAGCCACTCCCATGTGTCCTGTCAGTGGATGCCAGGGAGAAGGGATCAGCACCTCCCTCTGCCAGGGAGCTGCAGAGAGCAAGGAGGCTGACTGTCTATCCAGATCCCTCTCCAAAATATCTGTCAACAGCACCTCCAAGTTTGGTATTATCAGCAAACTTGCTAGTGGTGTGTTCAACTCCTGCATCCAGATCAGTGATAAATACATTGGATAGAACTGACCCTGGAACTGAGCAACACTGCTGGTGACCAGTAGCCAGCCAGACATAGCCCCATTCACTGTAAGTCCTTTCAGCTCTGCCCTTCAGCCAGTTCTTCACCCAGCACACCATGGACCTGTTCACCCCACGGCTGGACAGCTCATCCAGATGGATGCTGTGAGGGACAGTATCCAAAGCATTACTAAAATGCAGAAAAATCACACCCACTGCCTTCCCTTCACCCACTAGGTGGGTGCCCTTATCACAGGAGAGTATCTAATTAGCTAGACAGGACTTTAATTTTGTGAACCTGTGTTGCCTGTGCCTGATGGCTGCATTATTCCTTAACTCCTTTCAACAGTACCCAGTACAATCTTCACGATTTTCCCAGGAAGCCAGGCTAGACTCACAGTCTGTAGTTCCCTGGCTTCTTCCCTCCTGCCCTTTCTGTAGATTGGAATAACACTGGCTGCCTTCCCATGACCGGGGACCTGTCCAGACTCCCAGACCTTTGGCAGACGATCGAGCAGGGTCTTGCTGTATGTCCTGCTTGCTCCTTCCGTACTCTGGGATGAATCCTATCTGGCCAAGTGGATCTGTGGACATTCAAGTGTTGCAACAGGTTTAAGTTTATAAGCTCGCTCCAGTTTTCATAAATATCATAAAGTAGTGTAGTTTTCCCAGCAGTGGAAACTAATGTGGTATTCTGTGAAAGTCTGGAATGGTGAGCAGGATTAGCATCTTTATATAATAAAGTCCTGGAAGCCAGGGCTTAATTTTTCACTAGTTTATCTTGAAAGCCAAACCCATTGCTGCACACGGAATGCCATTTAAAGAGAGCAAGAATGGGCGGGTTTTCTTCCCTCCTCAAGTGTGTAATGCACAGAGTGGCTCCTGCTTCAATCCCCCTATCCTTACCATCCAGAACCCATGGAACAGTCACTGTTATGGAACTCGCCTCACCATCTGAGGCAGACCCTTTGAGATCTGCTGCACCACAGACACCCCTTTGGTCAAGTCTCACCAGGGCACACCCAGCCCTGCAGTTGGCACAGTTGGTTTGAGGCTGAGAACTGACTCATTCCTAACCCTGCCCCCTGCCCAGGCCAGTGGCTGCCACGTGGGCAGTGACTGCACGGTGGCAGAGAGAAGCTGCCTTGCTGTGAACTGAAATACTCAATTATTTATAAGAAACAGAGAACTGATGCACCACCTAGATTTAGTGTCTTTAGATAAGCTCCACCTGAATTAAACCTTGATTCCCAACCAGGATCAGAACTGTTTTGCTTCACCTCGCAGGAAAACATAAGACTGCAGGTTCTAAGAGCAGAGACATTGTCAGGACAGACTACAGACACAGCCCAATTATTTCTCATGTTAAAGCCTCCTTACTTTCCTGGATCAGTGTAAAAGGGCTTAGCAAAACCAAAGTCTGGCAGTCAAGCCGTGGAAAACTGTTTCAGGTCCCTCTTTGTGGGTCCTGTTCTTGGAGATGGAGGAGTATCTTCCTTTCCACCTTTCAAAGAAAAAGAAACAATGCAAAACAAAAAAATCCCAGGGAGCCTGCTCCTCCCCACGTCCTCACCAGGAGTTTCTGACAGGTCCCAGGAGCAAGATGATGCACTGATGGGCAACACACAAGCATTTCAAGCTTGGGGACAACTGCATGCAAGGGAACCTCAAGTTACCGTGTTGTATGAAGAATCAAACCCAGAATGGCATTTCCAAACACACAAAAGACAAATATTTCTGCCCTGTTAGGAGAAAAAGCACACTGCAGAGACATTAAATAAATAAAATTTACCTAATTCTTCCCTTTCCTTCAAAAGAAATGGGACCAAAACTTGTGAAAGTACTAGAGACAGCCAGCGCACACACATTCACTCCATCTCTCACGCATCTACAAACACATCATCCTTCCTCAAATCCAAAAGTCTTCCATGTGTTTCAACACATCCATGTTCATCCATGTTCCTCTTTCAGCCACACAGGTTTAGGTAAAAGGTGCATTCAAGTGCAGAGTACTGACATTAACTTGGGCTCAATCTTATCAGCAATATCAAGTAAAACTGTACCCCAGGAATCCCCACTCCTTTTGTGGGATGCGACAGGCTGAGGCCTCCTCCCATGTGCTGCCTGATACAACAAAGGGCTGTCACTCACAGAAAGCAGAAAGCTGGTGTTAGAGCATGGGCCGAAGAAAAGTAGAGGGGAAAAAAAAAGGACATTAAGAAGGTGCTAAACAAGGTACAAAACCCACCCTGAGGTAACTTGCAGCAACCAACAATGAAATGGCAGCAAACACGGCTGCTGTCTCTGCTGACTGCACCAGGAGTTGTGAGCTACACTAAAACATTGACTGAGTTCAGCAGTAACTGAAGCCACTGTTGAAACAGATCCAAACAAGATTCTTAGAAACAGAAAGTCAAGGGTTAAAGAAATCTAAATTTTCTAAAACAGTATTTTTAATTGCTGACCATGGGAGCACACAGTAATTTTCACCATGTAAAGTAAGCCTTAAATTAAGTGTATGTGACAAGCTTCAGACAGACAAAAGCTGCACAACAAATGCCTTTTCCAAGCAGCACTGGGTTAACACAGACTTGACTTGCGTCGAGGCTCTTGAAGATATTTTACAAAGCAAAAAGAGAAACCCAAACCATTTCAAGCTCCTGTGCAGTTTCAGGTAAACACATCAGGAACAAACCGACACCTGTAGCGCTTGTTTCCCGTCTCCCATACGGATGCTCTCGCTCCATGCATTACTGAGGGCGGCCCTTACCTTGGGACAATCGGACATCAAACTTGGTTGTTGGAAAATCAACAACCAATATTTGCACAGCTCTCAATGCTGCATCCTTACCGTTTCCCAGTAAGTAAGCATTGCTATAGGCACTGGTGCTTTAGAGTTAGTAAGGTGGGTGGAAATACAACGTGTGTATAAATATGGAAAGTACCATCTACATACATTTAGGCAAATAAACAGTGATGCTGTGAATGGTCTCTCCAGGGGTGCCAGTAAGATCCACTTCCTTCTTCTTAAATATATAAACAACACATCAGACCAGAAAGTCAGTCTGCCAGTTTTCATACAGCTGAGCTGCAGTCGTGACCTAAAATATGGCTTATATTGTGGGCAGGGCGGTTTGAGGGCTGCTTGGAAGAATCTGAAGCAGATGTGTTTGCAATGGAAAGCAAAGGCGACATCGCCGAGCCATCTGGAGGAAGAGCTGTGGCTATTTCTGGAAACAAAGAAGTTAAGTTAAAATTGGATAAGTGCGATGTGTTGGTCATGTGCATTGGTGGCATATCTGGAAGCAAAGGAAAACTTGGCTGAGCAAAACCAACGGGCCTGGGAGGAGACAAAATGGATCCAAATCGATTGTTTAAACCTCCACTGCTCGGCTTCTCCGTGCTTGGGTTCGGAAACATTTGATTGGGAAAGTAAGGGATAGAAATGTCATTGGAGAGGGTAGGGTGGGCAGGAGAGTAAGGTGGATAGAAGGATGGCAGCGTATTCTGAGGATCGACTGGGATTAGAGCGGGTGTCCGAGTGGCACTAGGCTGAGTGACCGGTGGGATGAAAGAAGCGTTAGCATTTATCGGTGGATTCATGCCACCCTCCGGAATAAAAGGGAATCCAAAATTCTGGGAGAGAGTATGTTGGTCAGGGGCCGCGTTATCGTTGGACACTTGAGGGCCATCAGACATAAATCGGACAATGCTTCCTCTTTTTTCTATCGTGGACTGTTGGCGCCCAAGGATCATGCTGCCACTGGTGGACAGAGGAAGATGGGGAAGACTAGGGTCAAAGACATTTCCGTGTCTCTGATTTCCGGATCGATTCCTTTCGGGCTGACGTATTTTAGAACCTCCATTGTCTTGCAGAGGATGCCTCGAGCGCTGAGTGACCGAAGAATTTGGCTGACGAACAGAAGGCTGCCCTTGCTCGCCGTTTCCGTGAGAAACCGCAGGGTGAGGGTGAGTTGGCCTCACAACTCCATGCATATTGCTGGAAACGGGTGTGTTCATGTGGGTCTTAGTTCCATGACTGTCTGTCATCCTCATGGGGTTGGACTTCTGCACAGAGATGTTGGGGCTTGTATTGCGACCCTGAATGTCTCCTGAGGAAGAAGAACTCGAAAAAGGAATAGTCAGTGAACTGTTCCTTGTGTTAATTGCCCCAATGGACATGTCACAGCTTTCCCTGCTCTGGCCATCACCGTCCCTTCGGATGTGGACGCTCTCTCGCGCTGGGGGACAGTTGTACTCAATTGTGGAGGAGGCACCGCACTGCGTGTTCCTTTGATGTTCTGGGATCGATCTTTGGCTTCCACTGACTTGATCTCCAAGGTGAGGGGCGAGCAAGCTCTGCATGAAACTTTGGTGGCATGGGTTTTCATTTTCCCTTGATGCCAGGGTATTCCCTGTTGGAATACCCTGTACTGGCTGGTAGGGCAATCTCTTCTGCCTCTCTATGGATGGCGCAGCATTCTGACCGATCCGGAATGCTTGTGACTGCATGCCCCGGAGGGATGACACGGAATTGCCAATTTCACTGTTTCTTGAAGCCTGTACATCAAAATTGCCCGTTGGTTGTTGATTGGGTCCAGAGGGCTTAAATGTTTGGCAATCGGAAAGACGCTGCACATCCGAGCCAACTGTGTGGTCAACTGACAAGCGGCCCTGCATGTTATGAATCGCCAACCCTTTATTTCTAGAAACATCAAGATAGCTTCTCATTTCAAGCTGGTCAGAAACCCTAGGGCCTTGAAGAGATATTCCTATTCTCTGCTCCGAATTAGAGGGCGTCTTCCCAATGAGGGCCTCAGCAGAGTAGCTGGAAACTCTGTTTCTTTCCTGCCTGTGAGGGGTGCACGTCATATCTGATGGTCTGGTTACGATGCTGGCCTGGGACACCATTTGCTGCTCTAAGCCCCTCGAGGTCATAAGTCTTTGCATCTGATTGTGCCCTGACACGTGTTCTGAAGTGGAACCTTGCTGTCTGCTGCCAACATCCTGTTGCTGTTGATGCATAATATCCTGATTGATATGGCTCTGAGGGTGGTTATGGTGGTTTCTGCTTGTTGCAGGATTTTCACAGTTCTTTTCAGGCTGGGAAGCTCCAAAGTGCTGCTGCATCTGCTGCTGCATTTGTTGGTGGTGAGGATGGGGCTGACCACCTTTTTGCCGTGTTTGATCACTTCCGTGGTGTTTTTGCTGCAGAGAAAGCTGTGTGGCCTGTGTTCCCTGGATGAGATTCCGTTTCTTTTGCATCTGCACCTCCTGCTGTATCGTTCGCTGTTGGTGGACACTGTGGGGTTGAGAGTGGACCGAGTTTTCCCCGTGGGTGACATGGTGCTGCAGCTGGTACAAGTGGTGCCTGTCTCTTAACTGCCCAGCCTGCTGCTGCTTCAGGTACGGGTGATTACTGTGAAGGTGAGAGATGCCTTGGGCAGGGACATGTTGAATTGGCTGCAAGTGCTGCCCTGCCTGGCCCGGCTGCTCTGAAAGCGGTGGCTGAGAACCGCACTGAACTTCAGTTTGCCTCAAAGCTGGCGTTACGAAATTGCTGTTGGGTGGGAACAACCTATTGAGGCCATCAGCGTGCCCTTGATTGCTCACTGGTGCCACTGAATTGGATGAATTGGGAGGAATCTGACTGACCAGCATCTGTGTTTGATCAGCAATACCCTCTGGTGTTCGGTTCATCAGTGCCATCCCCTCAAGCCTTAAGGGTGCTGTCTGGCACTGCTTTTGCCTCTTTGCTGTAGACAGCAGGAGGTCATCCTGAACGGCCCTCTTGGCAGAGTCTTTGCGACCCTCGTGGTTTTGCTGCTTTAAGTGTGATTCCTGCAGCTGGGGAGCCTGCATGGTGCTTGCCCTGATAGCGTTCAGTTGTTCCTGAGCATATTCACTCATCAGAGCAGGTCCCGGAGACGGGTTGATGTATGTGCTAGACGGAAGGGAGAGGCTCACAGTTGCAGGGACACTTGCAGGCTCCGAAGACTGGGATAAACTCGAGCAACTCACCAGGGGATGGACAATGCGGCTCTGGTGTATCAGATTATTCACGCTTAGACTGGTTATGCTGGGCGTCTGGGAAGTGGAAATCTGCAAAGGGGTGCTTGATGTTTCCACACCTCCTACAGAGCAGCTCGGCTTCTCAACCTGCCTGTCGACATTTGCCTGTGCTGTTTCATGAGCACCGAATTTGTTCGGTGCCGCTTCCAGCGGCCCTGCGTTGTTTTCTTTCACTGACTGAGGTTTAAAAGGCTGCTGCTCTCTCTCCAAAGGCGCAACCTCGGACTTAGAGGTGACATCCCTTGTGTTAACCTGTATTCCCCCTCCACCTTTCTCGAGGCTTTCCTGGTCAAAAATAGCTCTCGCTGCAAGAGCTACAATGTCAGTCTGTTCTGAAAATGTGCAGCTGTTACAGGTACTGGTTGAGGTGCTGCTTGTGACATCTTCTCTGGTGGTGTCTGGCAGCATAGATGCAACCGAGAAGCCTCGACTGCTGCCAGAGCTGGTTGACATCGGAGAGTCTGCCTGCCTGCTAGTGATAAGGGAAGCACTGACTACTTCCTGATCAGAGATGCAGGAGTGATGCTGGGAGAGAGTGTCGCTTTCCGTGTTCATCAGCAAGAGTTCCTGCTTCTCAGGCAAATCAACATTTGATTCTGCTGATTTAGAGCTTTCCATAGGAAAATTAGAATGCTCCCCCTGAACAGTAAATGAAGAGGGTTTTTCCACAGCTGTTCTTTCTTTTGTGAGATCAGACAGCATTTTGGTTAGACCCTGTCCTTCTAACAAGTCTGCATCTTGCATTACCACTGAGGAATCCTGCGCAATGTTGCAGGACTCCGAAATCATTCCTGCCTTGGAAGCGTGACCTGCCGTGTTGCTCTCTGCTGCTGAAGTCCCAGCAACCTGCAAATGCGTCACCTGTGCTTCTTTACGCGAGGATGTTAAGGTGTTCGGAGGTTCACAGGGTTTGGGAGACTCCGACAAGGCAGAGGCAGTTGGTGGGTGGCTCTGAGATCCCTGGGCCTGCTGGCGAGGAGCAGCATCTTTGGCCGGCGGCGGAGCAAGCAGCAGCTGCTCCGACACCACAGATTCCAGCGGTGAGGAAGCAGGCGCCTCCGCCGAGCTGGGCTCGGGAGCAGAGGGGGTTTTCGCTGCCTGTTCGGAGCTCGCAGTCTCTTTGGAAGGAGAGTCAGAAGTGCTGACGCCGCTCGATGCGGCCGCGCCGCCCGCCTGCGATGTGGTTACAGCCTGTGATGCTGCCGGGGCGTTTTCCGGCGGCCCTTCGCCATTTGAAGGCTTTGCCGCCGTTTCCACAGGAGCACAGTCCGCCTTCCCTGCATCTTTGCAAGGAACTGCTGGGCAGGACACTTTATTATTGGCTGCTTGGTGTTTCTTTGTGCTTGGCTTTTTGTTTGTCCTTTTTGATTTTGCACTGGATGGCAAGCCAACAGCCGCTTTTTGCGGGGAAGCATTTATGGAATTAGATGCACTGGTTAATACCGAAACCTCTGCAGGCACTGAAGACGCCACAGAGGTTGGCAATGGCACACAGTTGACTGTGGCAATCTGGTTACTGACAGTTGCGGGATTGGTGGGGTGGCTGAGAGACAAGTGCAAGCAGCTCTGCCCAGCCATCTGCGATATGCTTTGATTGAGGTTAGCTAAAGCACCAAACGTATTGAGGGCAACATTGGTATTTGGATCTTCGCTGGTGGTGGGCTGAATAATTTGCATAGGGGCTTGGTTTGAAGCTCCAGATGAAGACATCACAGGCTGCAATGCAAAAAGCTGCCCATTTAGTGAGATAGTCTGAGGATGCTGTTGATTGGACATTGTCACTGAAAACGTCTGTGTAGAGCTAGAAGATGGCAAAGAAGATGGCCTTGGTAATATATGGACAAGGTGTTTCCCCCCAAAAGTCTGTGGAAGAGAGGCATTTTGCATGGAGCCGCTGGAGTTGGCGACTGCAGTCGGCCCGTTCACGGGAACTCTTACAGAAGCAGAAGGCTGAGCAGAGAGGAGGGGAAGAGGATTCTGATTTGCAGCTTGTATAATTACAATTTGCTGACTAACATTTTGGCTGGGAACTTCCGCTCTCACAATGGGCGGGCACGGAGCGGGGTTTGGAGGCTGGAGAATGATGACATTCTGGTTAGCTGGTGCTCCTGTCACAGCTGAGGCGACTGGCTGAGCCATCTGAATCACCTGCATAGCTGAATTTAACGGAAGGATATTTCCTGCAGCCTGAGCTTTAACCTGCGGCTGGCTGATTAAAGGCTGTATAGGTACGGGTGGGCACGAGGGCAAGGTAACTACAATCTGCTCAGCTGCCTGGCCATCCCCAGGCAGAGAAGCATGCAAGCTGATGCTTGTAGTCAAAGGCCTGCTGTGGGCAGAAGACACAGTCCCAGCACCGTTGACTGGCTCGTTGAGGAGGGCAGTCATTATCCCAGATGGTGTTTGGCTCAGGGGCTGAACAGTGTTCCCTGCCAGCTGCAAAGTCGTCCACGTGGTCTGTGTGTTCCCAGCTGAAGGCATCCGGGTAAGGCTACTCATGTTTTTCAAGTCTGAAGTGCCAACACCTGAAGAGCCTGAAAAAGACCAGCAGTTCTCCAGGGGACTGGCAGCCAGGGTGCTTATTGCTGTCACAGCCTTAACTCCTTCTGCTGCAGACATCGCAGGCGTCCCAGCACTGCTGACCACGTCCGTACTTTTGAGGACATTTACAGAAGAGCAGCTCTCTGCAGTAGACAGTCTCACAGGTGGCATACAAGCTGTGTCCGTGGTTGAAACAGCACAGCTCTCCTGGAGGTCACTCCTGGAATTGTGTGTGTTTGAGCAAGTTGCATTCACCTGTTGAACTTGGGAGGCTTCCACGGAGGCACTGGAAGGAAGGCTGGTTCCCTGCGGGAGTGTTTTCTTTGTTGATTTAGTGCCCTCCTCATCAGTTTTACTTTTGGGGGGATTTTGCTCATTCTGTGGTGCATTACTCGAAGAACACTGTAGTTCCTGTTCTGCTGCCGGTCGAGATGTGCTCTGCGAGCTGGCAGGAGCAGCGGTGGGCACACCTCGCTCGTTCTCCGGGGTGGAGAGCTCAAGAACATTCCCTGCTGGAGCTGTCTGAGCGGATGCCAGTGGAGAAACTGTAGGTTGCGACCATGGCTTATTTTCTGTGGGATAAATGCCAGCAATCGTCACAGGAGTCACTAGGTTGCAAGTTCTCTGAACTGGCACAACATTGGCTGTTTGCTTTTGTAAATTATGACCAACATTAAACGTTATTCCCTGGACAGATGCTCCCTGGTTATTTCCATTGGGTTGAGTCCCATTTGAATAGACAATGATGTTCTTTTGAACCTGATCACTGGGAATAACAACCGAGACCTTGGCGTTTTTGAGGTTTCCTTTCCAGTGGATTGTAGGGTCATCGTACAGGCAAATATCATTTGCTTTCAGCAGCTCGATGTATCTCCCGTTTTCCTTCTGCAGTTCGTCCAACTGTTTCCGGAGCTTTTTTATCTCTTCAGCTACAAAACAGGGAGAGCACTCCATTACATCCGCACCAGAACAAAAAATGAAACAATGTTACCACATGACTTAGAGAGTAAACGCTGTGTTGTAATGAAATAATTTGTAGAAATAAATCGAATAAATTATTAATAATGTATGTTCTTTTCAAATGGTTAGCACAACCTAAGTGAAGGCTCTTATCCTGATAAGTCTCTCTACTGAGTGGGGAAGTGAACGAATTTCACAGACTGTTCCATTACCAATAGCAGGATATGTCAAATTACTTAGAAAAAAACACTAGGACTAACTCGGATGAAACTGAATGCTAATCAAAATTGTTTAATTCCTGAAGGAAAGACAAGCACATTAATCTTTTTCTTTTCCCTGTGCTTTTGCAAACACCAAAACTGTTTTTATTTAATTGATAATCTTACAGCATTCCAGGAGAATTAAGTTTCATTACATCTGAAAATTACAGACAAAATGAAATACAAAGCACTCATGTAAAGCCACAAAAACTGGCAATGCACTTGGGAGATGGCTCACCAAACTGGGAAAATCACAATAAAACAGAAATAAAAATCACAAACCACAACATTAGCTCTGAGATTATTTCTGTCATACCTCCATCGCTGTACTTTTACACATCTATTCAAGTAAATTTTATATGATGCATAACATTTTTATAAAAATGAACCATTATAACTTGTACAGCTTTTCAAAGGGAAAAAAAAAAGCTTTATGAATGAAGGAAACTTCATCTTTTCGATGAAAAAAAACCTAGCAAGTTTGTCAGAAATCATTCTGGTCACTGCAGTAGAATAAACTGGGGCAGAATTTACCAGATGATGCCACATCACCTATAAGCTCTGTAATTACTTTAGATCACAATGCAATTGCTTCATTTTCTCATAGCTATGTGCCAGAACACTCACTTGGGCATTCTGTTGGCTTTTTGTTTCAAGATATTCTAAGCAGCTGTATTTTTCCTGTATGTGCATAATGCCTTGGGATTCCCGTTTGTGGATCCAGTCAGTTGTTAGCCACTACAGAGACACAGCAGAAGTGAGGGACAGAAATTCTAGACCCCCAGCAGCATCTGTACTTACCCTGCTCATTGTTCCCTCCATTTAACAGAAGTTCATCATTCTGTCTCTTCATTTCTGTTATATACTTAAAGGCCTGATCCAGGATCATGTTCTTGCTCTGTAAAAGAAAACACACATATAAAATTAGGACAAAGGTCTAGAATTTGTAAATCTATTAGTGATGGGGCTGCACTTACTCCAAGAGGTCTTTACTTTAAAAATATGCTCTGAATATCACTGGGCAGGGTTTGTTTTCTTTGGTTTGGGTTAGGTTTTTTTGGAGGTTGTTTTTGTAAGACGAACTACAGGTTTTGTGAGTGATACTGACCCTAAAATGCTGTGAGATTTGACAGAATAACATTTTCAGTGCTGGAGCTGACACTTTCTGATGCCCAGAGGTAGATAATACTAAGGCCACAGATCCTGAACAGCCAGCATCGTTTCTTCTTGATCAGCCTAAAATTCATGTTCACTAATAAACATACACATCACATGAAATTTCCAGGATACTGCCTTGTAAATATTTTATTAGGAAAGAAACAAACACGGAACAACTATCCAGGGAGATATATGCATAATTTTGAAAGTAGTATACTGGGGAATATGGGAAGGGAAAATAACCCATCTGCAATCATCTTTTTACGAAACTATGCTTATTCTGCCTGCAAAACCTTTGTTCACTTCTTAATTTCTTCTACTGTTCAGTAGGAAGATTCCTCTATCTTGAAAAAGGTGCTTCTGTGCATCAACCTCAGACCATTTGTCTCGCTTCATCTTTTGCAAGGAGAGTGTCTTAAATTACTATTATTATAATTTCAGTTTCTGAATTGTTTTCAAGCCCTTATATGAAAGATGACAAAAATAGGAAGTCATATGCAACACTTTCAGATAAAATGCTCAAATCTGTGAAATTACATTTATGTGACCCTGCACTTCCAAATAGGGATTCTATTACAAATAGTTTTTAAAATACTAATAACTGGTAATATTTTCGAGCACATCAATTCAGACAGTTTTGCCTTGCTGCTAATACAAATAGTAAAATAAGTATTTATACTTCTACAGACAAAGAAACATTTGAACATTTGGCAGGAAACTTATATGCACCTCTGGATGGATACTCACCTGCTTAAGTGCTGGAGAGCAGGGAATGAGTTCTCCAATTCTGTTTATCCCAGCATTAATCTTCTTCTTTCGATGTCTCTCCACTAAGCAAAAATAATATGTACTGTGTCATCTGGTTGGGAAGTCAGCACAACAGCAGCACAACTAGGGCAATGTAAGGGCTCATTAATGCATTATTTCATTACACATTGGAACCCGGAGTAACTTGAGCGAGGAAAAAAATTCCTCTAAAGTAAACCTCAATTATCGAATTAATACTCAGTGGAATCGAGAGCTGTAACGTAAGTAGTGATATCTTTAAAAGGTGAGGCTATTTTGGACCCCTTCACGAAAAAGTAAAGTTCCTACAGCTCGAAATTCAGGTTTTGAAACTGCTTTCTAACACAGTTTCATGACACCCTTTTCATGAGGCAGACTGAATAAATTTAGGCATACAGAAAGCAAATGAGCAAAGGTTATGGAAAGAATCAGTTTCAGATTTGGGAAGCAAACTCATGCCTCTTGATGTCAAATTTAGCACCAAAAGAGAAAGAATGTAGATTTTAACAGTCTTCAGGCTTAATTTTAAATTTATATTGACAGAGCAGCCAGCCAACACTGAACACAGCTGTGCTTTAGCTTTATGGATTATCTGTCTTTTCTATGTCCAAAGGTTTAACTGTTCCACAAGGTTTAACTGGCTGGGAGTAAAGAAAATACTGAATGGAGAGTACTTCCAGTGAATTACCTATTTTGGAGAAGGTCAGAAAATGCTTCACTTATAGTCCTCTAGTGACATCGTTTACCTATTCAATAGGTCTGAATGTTGGCAGAAAGGGTCTATACTCTAAGTCTAGGAGTGTAAATACCTCTGGGCATGTTTTTTACAGACAATATCTCTGTTTTCCATCCACCACAGTCAGCCTCTTTCAAATATAGTTTATTCTCATGTAGCTATTTTTTTTTACTGAAATATTTTCATGCTCTATGCAAAATTAAAACTATTAGATGTCTTTTTAAAATAAAAAAAAACCTGGGAAAAGTGCTGTCATGGCTTTGTCAGGATTCAAACCATTGTGTTGTTTGTTCATGGTGCTGAATGAACCTTTTGGTTTGTGCAGTTGCTCTGCTTTTGGTGGCACACAGAAACAAACCGTGACCTGCAGGTGAGTGTATTTCAGTTGGCTCCTTTACAGAAGACTCACTGATTTACTTTAAACAGTCTTATTTCAGGAGCCTGTCACTTCAAGTTACTGCTCTCAAACTGGGGTTTTTTTTGTCTTTCAGGAGAGTCTGCTGGTGTTGACAGAAACAGGCCTAAATACACTAAACACAGCAAGACAAAGTTTCTTATGCAAGAAATTTACCATATAAATTAGAGCAGCTCTGTAAAAATTAAAACACAGGACATCTGGGACTTTATATATCTTAGTGAAACATACAGATATCACAGTGTTTGTGAAGTGCTACTCTTTTGTTTTGATCATATTTGCCACACTCTACTCAGCTTGTCCAGATATTAATGACTAAGCAAGTATAGGGTTGGAGGGAGCTGGTCCCCACATACTGCAGAGTTCAGCCCAGGTGATAAAGATTTTGAAAAGCTATCAACAAGTAAAACAGGAACTGGGAATTCCAATGAGGCCAGCAATCTTAGAAGTAAACTTGATAAGACTGTTTCCTGATTCTTCTTAAGAAATTGGCCACACCCTGAGCACACCCAACAAGCACTACATTGCACAGGCTTCACATGGAAACTGCTCCGTGTTTTTTCCAGCTGAGTTTGTGAAGACCACACAACAGTGCTGTTCAGTGAAGAAGAACTGCAATCAATTTCGTGGGATAAACCAGGCCAAAACCTGCCAGACTCCTCCCCAGTCCATCTTTCTGTTCCTACTTGTAGAAGATGCCACGGGCGCTAGACCCTGACTGGGTGCTGCCCGAGGGATGCGCCTCCTGCACCATACAGCCAACACCTGCACAGAACTTCCGGGGTGTCAACATCCAAGTGGGTGCCTTTGGAATAGGCTAGAGGAATACTTCTAATCCAGGGAGCCTCTAAAGCTCTTAGGTAGGACACCTGTCTCTATCACACAACAGGTGGATATTAGTTATGTGCGAATGCCTGTGCACTTATTTTCCTTTGGAATTGAACACAGCTGAAATTGTTGACTTCTTAATTTACTAGCTTTGGAAAGGCAGGGGCATGGTGCTTCTTCAAACTTTAACTTTGTACTGTGGAAAAGAGCAAACTAGAAACAATCTGCACAGATATTTTATGCAAGGACACAGAAAGGTGTTTGATAGGGTGAGGCTTTTTAAGTGTACTAAACTCCTATGAAGGAACCTTCTCCATGCAAAATATGTTTTACTACTCCAAAGTATTTGTGCTTATTTCCAGACCAAACAACAAAGCATAATGTTCCCACCTGCATTATGTGTCTCCCGGTTTTTCTTTCTGTGAAATATAAAGGAAAAAGAGTGATCTGAAACTGAAGGCAAAAAATCTGCCTACAATCAAATATTTCTTTTATTATTTCTATTGCAGCTAAAAATACTAAACATTATAGTCTGCTCTGTGAAAAAGAACAGCAGAAGTCACAATCAGATGTTCTTAGACATTGGTATTAAACAGTTTCTAACAAAAATTTTTTCATGTTCAGACTTAAATCAATTTCAGTATAACAAGGCACAGTGTAATATTCCACTGGATTATTGGTACATATTTATAGTGCAGAGCTGAGGTTTTTTGTTCCTGTTACACTATGAAGTGTTCAATAAGGCCAAAGATTAAAAAAAATAGTTCTGTTTCTGAGGAACAAGGCAGTTAAGTATTTGTCTGAAATGTTGCTTTTACATTCACTGGATCACTGAAACAGGAGAAAACTTCACCATGCACGTTGATTTTCCAGCCACACTGCCTTCAAACATTATAGCTTCTGCTCTCAAAGATGCTTCCTTTATGAGAGAAACCAGAAATACTGTTCCTCTGCAGCTGCTGTTCTTTACTGTCTCAAAATTCTGTATAGGTGTAATTTGGGCATGTGAGGGTTGTCTTTGTTTTCAGATGTTCACCTGGGACTGCTGGACTGATGGCAACCATCATTGTGCAATGCCCCAAACTGCTTTGCTGGCAGCCAATAAATTCCAAATGTGTACTCTACGTATATAAGTAAGATGTACTGTACACATGCACTAAGACACCTTCAGGAAGTATAGTATAGCAAAGCATGTGTTTTCTGGAAAAAAGCAACATTACAGGAAAAAAATTCAAAAAACTTCTGTCCAGCAGCACACTCTCAGTCTAGATGTCTGATAGGGTACGCTAAGGCAGAGTAGCATCTTCTGCTGTCCTTTTCGACTGTTACAGAACAGTCCAGATGTAACAAGGAATCTGAGGTAAGAATGCAAGATACATGTGGAAGATGTGTGATTACTCTGAGGCACAGTATCCTTTATGCTTTCAGTCGATACTTAATTCTGGTAACTCACTAAAGACGGCGTGCACCTGGAGTAACTCAGACAACGATTATGAGACAGTAATGTTACTGTTACAGGTCAGACCCAGAGACATCTGCTAAGAAATAATGCTTAAAGATGATCATTAATACTAAATGTGCACAAGAATATAAGGACTGGAGAGACCCAGCTGTCCTTTGATTGACACTACCAGTACAGAACACAAAATACTGTGTTAGTCGGGTAAGAAAGAGTTGCGAAATCCGTGAAGACCGAAAACCTTTCCGTAGGACAAATCACTGTTCTCTCTGAGCTTTTCTTGATCATAAATCATATCCTACATGGTTACCTAGTATAGGATGAATGCTGCATTTAACTAAAGACTGAAGAACTCCCCTATCAATCAGGCATTAGACCAACCATGCTGCTACAAAGGAACAAAACTCTGGAAAAGTTGTAGTGAGCACTGAGTCACTTTGTTACAAATTTTGGTCATAGTGTTGCTGTACAACCTCAAGGCATTGTTTGAGTTCCAGCAGAGATTTGAGACATAAGATCCAGATTCCACTGGGAGTTGAGGAAGAGATCTAAATGACTCTATCAAAATTAGTATCATTACCCTCCAATATCTACAAGGAGCCTCCACAAAAACAGAGGCTGTGCTCTAACCAAGGCAGAGACGCAGTTTTACACACACCAGAATAGTCAGTGAAATAATTAAAGAATCTCTTTTGCCTAAGTGACCCAGGTAGATAAGTCTTTAACATATAGACAGGGCAAGAGAAAACTTCTGGATCAACCCTGATCAACACTCTGAACTTCTTGTCCACACCCTTATTGCCAAACTTTTAACTAGAAAGTTCATAACCGCAACATGACCGCAGACCACAGAACTACGAAATAGTCATCTGCCCACAGAAACTCACCGATGTTGCTTCTTGGTAGGTGTCTCATTCTCTGTCATCTCTGGCATGGTTTCGGAGAAGAGAGCCTGAGGAAAAATCATGGAAGGAATCAACAACTCCTCCTGCACTCTTCTGAATTCTCAGCACATGACATTTGTTACATGGCTCTGCCTTGGACCACAAGGACAGGGCCCTACTGCAGCGTAGGCACAAGTCCATTCCCTTGACTCAGAGCAGTTGATTTTGTGAGCATTAAAAATTAAGCACGTTACCTATGGGGATGTTTTGCAAAACCTGCCTATGATGAACTGGTTTCCATTTCCTCAATTACTTTAAATATAAAAACAATTATAATCCCAGCCACTCTAAGCAAACAAGAAGGCAAGTTAAGAGTATATGATTGTTCTTCAAATGGGAGGAGGAACAGCTGAACTCTCTCTTATCAGCCCTTCCTAACTGAATATGCATTCAATTCCCAGTTCCAAATAAAGCATGAATGCTAAGGTAAAAAATACAAGCTACAATGAGGACATTTCATTAACTACAAATTTAGAGTGCTCTTAATGTAGCAGATTACAAATCTTACTTGTTATTAAATTACTGTACAGATTAAAATGACCAAAAATGACACCCCTATGTTCTCAGACATGTGAAATTCAGTTAAAATTAAAGTTATGAAATAAAGTTATGCATAACAGCATAATAAATTGCACCTAACATGTGCAATGAACATTTTGAACAGATAGGCAGTCTGTATTTAGACCAAAAAAAATTATAAAAATACACAAAAGATGAGATTAAGTCAATGATGGTTGAACACATATCTATCAGAGAAATGAATTTTAGAGAGCAAGTGACATAAGTACACTGTAGATGACAACAGGAAAAAAATCGATGTTTTTTGATGTGTCTGAGCTCCGTATTTACTTTCACGCTTCTGTTCACTCTCTCACCAACCAACCTGTTCTTGCAACTCTTCCCATGGGCCCTCAGACTCCTCGTGGCTTCACCTTTCCCTGGCTCCTCCTGGAAAGCTCATCGGCTTCTTTTAATAGGCTTCATATCTTTAGGGTATTTTTTTGTCTGTTTGTTTGGACTGCAAGGAAGTGGGGGTGGTTTTTAATATAACTTTCAGCACCCAGCAGTTCTTAATGTAAACTGAGCCTACCAGTACTGACACTGACATCAAAAACAAACCCCCAAAATAATATCCTTACAAACCAGAAAGCCAGTCACCTATGGATCTCCCACGGCACGAAGCACACACTTCACAAAGTGCTCCGTGCACAAACCTGTGTGTATGTGTGTGTCAAACTAACAGAAGTAATCTGTATTGCACCAGAAGTGAATTCAGATGCTGTTTTTCAGCCTTTATACTCTAGAAGTTAATTGACTGTACTGCATTCTGTAAAGATTAAAGGAGGAGAAACATTAGGGCTGATCTGTTTACCACTCTAATCTTTCAGTACTTTCTCTGTTCCAGGGAAGACTTGGGAGATGTTGGCAAACCATAAAATAAAGCAAACAGGAAACCACCTATGAATAGATCCAACTCAGGGAACTCAAAGTGCCTGCAGATTTCAGGAACATAATTCAACTCCACCTACACAACAGTGTTCACATCATCACAAAACTGGACACAATCCTCTCGGAGATGGGTTACAGCATTCCATTGCCCCACTGGGTGTTACACACAGCCCACCTAAACACAGCCACCACAGCCCTCCCCAGCCCAGCAGTGAGAGCGTATCACTTTCTATTCATATCCCTCCACAGACTTTGCTTTCTCCGTGCTCACTGACCATCCTCTGCATAAATTATGAAAACACCTGACAGAGTTAACAGTCTTTTACTGTGGGAGAAAGCAGTGGTGCATTCAGCACTTCCATGCACTCCCTTATAAATTGTTACCTCATCTTAAAAACAAGATTTCTTCTCCTTTAAATCCAATTAGCTTATTTCACTAACAAATTTATTTTAGTTTATATGTAGTAAGATTAATCCAGTTGTTATCCCAGGTCCTTCAAGTTAGTGAACACTCACAACTCTGAAAGCCAGGAAAGCCCATTTCCCACCCAGGGCACCTATAACTTCTCCCTCCTGTGCACAGCTGGTGATGGTCAGCAGTACTTACTCACTGATTCTAGCTGCATTCACTGTACCAGGTGATGATGAAGGGGTTAGCTGGGAGACTTTAGCAGATGAGCAATTCTGATTATAAAAAAAAAAATAAAACCTGGTTAGAGCCCAGCCATCTTGGGCGCTGTTGGCAACCAGAGAGATATTCAGGTGCACACTGAGTGACTGAGGCCAACACACCTCCTTTCAGCAGGGTTTCCACTGTGCCAAAGCAGCCCAGCAGAATCTGCATCCATTAAGGCTACCAGCAGAGGCAGGAGAAGCAGAGCAGCTACCTGGTGACACTACACTTGTATATCCATCACTGAGGCAGTACCTTGTGCACCAGCTGAGAAATAACTACTCAAGGGGGCAAAGGGGTCATTTAATTTAGTGTGTATGGTACTGTTTGTGTTTAGTGAGGATGTGAGCACAGAGTACACGGGCACAGCTCTGGTAAAGCAAAGCTCTCAAACATGCTTAGAAAAAGGAAGATGCTGGATTGGATCGTGGGGTGGTCACACACCCTGTTTCTTGATTTCTGCACCACCCATAAAGACAGAGTTGATGTGTCTGTTATTGGGCATTATTAGACCATAGCAAATATGCTGGAAATCAGAGCAAAAAAGATAAAAGAGGTCATAGTTTTGGTGAACTTAGCATTTTTGAAAGACTAATGTATTCATCAAGCAACCTTATTTTTTTAATCTTGAAATTTATACAGCTTGAGAACCAAAGGACTATTTCTGTATTATAGTGTATTTAACATAGAAAGGATTAAAGTGCATTTAGATGGCCAGCTACCATGCAGGGCTACAGATAAAGCACAACTGTGTGAAGGTGAGGGTGTAAAAAAGCACCCACCCACAAATACCTTTCCCCAGAACAGGCACAGCTGTTCTGACTCCAGCTGCACAGTCCGGAACACATTCACAACCCCATCTTCTCCCTGCCCTAAGTCACAGCACCCATTTCTCCCTCCTGACATGAGTTCTCCATATTCCCATATTTTGTCTTCTTCTGTGTCCACTCAGCAAAATTCTTTTTCCTAACAGCAGCATCCCTATCTCCCAAAGTCATGATACACACAATATTCCGATTACCTTCTTTCTTGGTGCTGAGCAGATGCCTAAATGATCGAGCAATTCATTGTATACAGTATTTTGGAAGATAGACAAGGCCCTAGTGAAAATTTGTGCTGTAATTTATTAATACAGTTTCTAACAATTTTTTGATCCTGAGAAAGAATGGAAAATCCTTATTACATGTCAAAGACCCCACTTCTTTCTTCCTCCTCTGCCCTTTTTTTAAAATTACGTCAGTAAGCTTTTTCCGAGCGATGCTGTTCCCTGCACATTTCAAGCCCTTTGCTGCCACACTGGGTGTATGAGCCTCACAAACATAAAGTCTGTATTTGATATGTTTCAGTTCCATTGGGATCTGCAGCCCATTTCATACAGGAGACAGGGACAGGAATGCAGTGACTGTTACCCTAACTTCACTTTACTGTGGAATTACTTTAGGTGAAGTTTATCACTTTACCCCTCAACCAATGCTCCCACTTTTGTGGTCCCAACAGGAAAAAGCAAGGCTGTACACATTATCTAATTAAGCAATTAGTTTATTTTGAGTTCCACTGAAAAGGGGTGGTTAAATTTGTTAAACAACACTTGTATAAAACTCTGGGCTTTCTAATGATTGTACCATGAGAAATACAGTGAACTGAAGTTGTTTTTTCCCAATTTTATTCTGTAAGGACAGAAACCCTTGCATTTTACTTGATACTCCATAAAACAGCTCAAGCTGGCAACACCAGGGAGAAGGTTTTTCTTAAGGGCTGCTGAAAAGATGGGCTTTGTGAATTAAAAAGATAATAAAAATACTGCCTAAGTGGAGACTTCTGAGGGCTGATGAATGTTTATGCTGTCTCCATTTCTTCCCCTCAGCTGTTCTATGACCAGAGCTTTGACAGTGGGTTTCTCTTTACTTCTTCCACATCAAGTAATGCTTCTTCATGGCAAGATTCCTTCACCAATTCCTCAAAGCAGAAGACACGTATTTGCCTTATAAGCTCAGAGGCAAATGTATTTGAAGTTCATTCATGAAATATGCTCACTTAACTCAGCTGAATGTCATCTGCAAAGAAAATGTAGCAAAATCCAAATTCTTAGATGAAGAAGCAGCAACTCATCATTTATATTTATTTACTACCAAGCTTCCCTCAAGCTTTATGTAGTTAATAGCTTTTACAATGTCAACCTAAAACATTGATTTTAATTTAAATGCAATGTCATCCTCAGAAATTAAAGGATACTTTGTGATCTGAAGATTTAAGTTTAACATAATTTAATCTCTTCTATAGTTCTGAAACACAGGGTATAAAACTTAAAACCAATTTTTTAAAGTGTCTTCTTGTTTACCACCCATCTTTGCAGGTATTATTCAGCAAATTTTATGAAATCTCTTCTTCAAAACATGCACTCAGCAAATTTAAGAAAAAGTTCATTTCGATTATTTTATTTGGCTTTTTTTTCTTTCACTCCTTATTTAGGAATTGTTTCCAAACTTAGAATTCATTTTAAAAAAGAAAATAATTATTCCAATCTGTTCTCTTTGGCCGTACAAGACAATCTTCCTTAAATTAGTAAAGCCATTCCATTCTTCTGTATCAGGCAGAAAGAATCTTTTTAATATGCAACTACACATAATCTGCAAATCTATCAGCAGTCCAAATCTTTCCTCCTCTTAACATCCTTCAGCAAGCTTATGCTGCTACACTGCTGCAACCTCACCGTTCTTACTGCTTCTGTATACCTCATGTAGTCAGCCTTAATGTAAAGCTCAGATCAATTCCAAGGCATAGATAAGAACTACTCAAATGCTTTTTTCCTGGGAGAGAGTGTCTTCTTCATCCAAGCAACTCCTGGAGCTCACTTCTCCAATCTTCCATGCGTGTTTTAGAACAAGGCTAACTTCAACCCGGGACTTAATCCAAGTTTTTAATGACAAGCAAGCTGCCCTTGAGATCAAGAGGCACAATTTACTGCCCTTTCTTTACTCCCCCTTGGAATGGTTCTATTCTAATTTTGTATTTACCTAATAAAATGACTGCAGGAAATGTAACTCAAAGCTTACCTTTGTGATTGTTACCTGCGTGTATTAACTACTGTGGCCTATCAAAGTCACCTGGTAAGACTATCATATAGGAAAATGAAAAAGGCTATTTTTCCTGGTAAGAGGAAAAAATCTATCAGTTTGGTTTCAGAAGAAATCGAGATTTCCCTGTTACCGTGTCCCTTAATCCACTCCCTCACAACAACACTGACTGATCTAACTGCAACCTCTCAAAGAGATGAAGTTCCCAGATATTTACAAAAACCTGGGAGTGAGCAGAGGAGGAGGAGTGAGGTCAGGTAAGGGATTGGACAGGGCTGGGTCTGTGACCAGCTCTGCAGCACGGATGTGCTGGCTGACCAGCTGGCTCAGAGTGGGCACAGCCACCTCGTGCTGAGGAAGATGCATGAGGGATTGAACAGCATGACAGAGTCCTTTCGACTTTTCACAAAATACACATTCCTGATGCAAACCAGCTGAGAGTTTCCCAGGGCAACCAAACTGTTCCCAGAGTGTCTGCAAAAGTCAAGAAAAGAAATTCAAAGCCAATAAGCTAAAACTTGCTACATGGGGCAACTTTTTTTTTTTTTAAGGTGCTTGCAAATAACAGATAAAAATAAAACTTCACTGCTTTTAGATAATATAAACAAGAGAGGCAGAGTAAAAATATCTAAACTCAAATACATTGGTATTTTTCCTCCCGATGACTTAAAGCAATAAAGTTTTAGTAAGGTTCATATAAGATCATGCAAGAGAACTAGAAAGAAAGTATTTGGGGTTTTTTTTGTAATCACATTGGAGGAAGAGAAGGGGTAATTACTCAAGCAATATTCCCTCATATCTACATTAGTTTTGGTTTTATTTGTAATTTTCAAAATATCAAAGGCGATTGCTCTGACCATTTGCTAATATGCAGTTTCAGGACAGCATAGGTGTAGGGTCATTCTGAGAAATCCTGACCAGACCTGCTTACAAAAACTTCAGAAAGAAAGAAAAAAAAACAAACCAAAAAAACTTCCCTGTTAATCACCTGAAGATCCACCTCTCATATTTATAATTCTTTGTTCTTTGTCTACTGTTGTTGACTCCTAAGTCTTCCTAAGCACAGCATCATTTCTTTCTAAACCTTAGAGGAGGGACAGAGAGAGAGCTCAGGTCCACGGAACCAAGTCTCTTACTCCTGTTTATGGTCTGGGAGGTATTTAAGGAGAGGTATCTCTGGACATTTTGCACCCAGATGAGAGCTGCTGCCACCCTCACACACTGTGCAGATGATCTTGGTACTGCAAACAGACTGAAGTGCACACAGTGCAAGGGAAGGAAGATGCCTACGGGAACTATCTCCTGTGGAGGGATTGTTACAGGGAAGCAGGTATTTGGGAGCTAAAGAGCTGTAATTATGCAACCAGTGCACAAGCCAGAACCACAAAGACCAGAGCTCTCACCTTAAAGCGTGTCCTCAGCTACTTTAGATCAAAGTAAAGGGGAACATCACTCTTTTCTTTAGGAAATCAAAAAGGAATGACCAGGGAAATCCTCCCGATCCCCTGTTCTCCATGTATTGTGTTGAGATTCACAAGTTACCACAGACCAATTTCACTAAGGACGTGAGGAAGTATGAGAAATATCTCTACGTTGCAAGACAGTGCTCATCTCCCTGGCTTCCAATGCCCAATGATCCGTGGTACACTTCAAAACAGAAAATTATTTTCAAAGAGAAGATGGACATCTAATTATGCTGCGCTTGACAAAGGAGCCACAAGTGTGTTTTGGTGGTGAAAGCTAAGTGGATACAAAGTGAATTGCAGACAACTTGCTCCTAACACAAGTCATCACCTCTGTGTGGGTTAGGGTTAGGTTACCTGTATCAGATGACAAAGATTGCCTGCACCAGCCTGAGGCTGAGAGTGCTCTCCCGCTCACTCCTGCGCCAGAGCATTTGTTGGTGAGCCCAACCTTGCAGCAGCACGTTGCCTAAAGAACAGATAATTATTTTCCTGAAAAGAGCTGAAAGGTGTAAGTCATCATGGTCTCCCAGTACTGTGACCAAGATGGTTATTCATAACTCAGGAATCCATCCATGCATGAAAGCGGTGTTTGAAACACCAAAGACTGACTGGACAAATGTAGAAGCTGTAAGTCACAAAATGGTTTGGGTTGGAAGGAACTTTAAAAATCATCTCATTCCAACCACTCTGCCATGGGCAGGGACACCTCCCACTAGACCAGCTTGCTCAGAGCCCCATCCAGCCTGGCCTTGAACACTTCCAGGGACAGGGCATCTGCAGCTTCCCTGGGCAACCTGTTCCAGCCAGAGCCAGTCCAATTCTGCTTTCTCCTGTGGCCTTATCTACAAATGAAGTCTCTATTTAAAGAGCAGTACCTCGTCACAGGGCCTGATGACCGATTTAGAACTACAACATAAAAACATTCATTTTGGCTACAATGATTTAGCCAGAGCACTATTCTCTGCTTCGCTGCTTTGGTTTTAAGCTGAGCTCTTTTTGTTCTGCAACTACAAAGGATCCTCACATAGTCTGTTTATAAAACTGCGTACGGTCCCAAGGAGGTATCGAGGCTTTTTCTGACACGTGCCAAACTGCCTCGCTGCTCTCTCCTGAGGACTCTAGCTAACAAGCAGTGCAAAATATCCTAGAACCGAAATGTTCAGGGCATCCAGAGAGTTTATGTGTCAAATTTTTTAATTCATCTTTTCAGATATGAGTCACTCAGTACAAAGGATTACACAGTCAAGTTCTTGAATATTTTATAGGCTTGGGGTTTGAGAAATCTGACACAAACTAAGAACTCATCAAGGGTTCATGATATAGGAAGCAATATTCTATGGGCCTGCACTACAAAGCTCCTCTACAACATGCAGAAGAGATCAATCCTGAGATTCTGTTACAAACACTGCCCTTCCAGAGTTAAGGGGTTTCCCCACGAATCTTAATGGGGCCAAAGGCAAAAATGGCTGAGGTAGCAGGTACCATAAAACAGTATTTCAGTTTTAATGTATAAGCTCTTCAAACAAATTCACTAATTACACTTCAGTGAGCTGTAAAAAACAAGCACACACACACTCTGCCCCCAAACCCAAGAAAACCAAACAACCCCCTCCAACTTTGCAATGTACATTTTATAGGCAGACTACTCACAAAAGGTTGTAGTGGACAGAAGGCTGCTCATTCTCCTTCAGAACCTCAGTGCAATTACACCTTTGCTTTTCAGAGGTTCTTTCTTGGACCCATAAAGTGGGTCCACTGGGCAATGACTTCAGTTCCAGGAATAAAGGACTCATCTTGCAATCTGGATATTTGACAGCTTTGAATAACACTGGCAGGGATAAAGCTGCACATTATTTCAATTATATTTAACAGAGAGGTCCAAACTAAAGATATCTGAGCCCAGATGACCAGAGAAAGCAAGAACACTTTCGTAACACTTTCAAAGAGGAAATTTAAAATCAAAATCAACGCATGTTAGACACAAGAAAATACAACTACTAGGTGCAAATCCAGAGAAAACCGAATTCAATAATTCCACCACTTTAGGAACTACTTATTTAGCTTAGGAGAATTACTGTACATGAGCTATCCAGGGTAAATAAGTAGTTCTGAAAGCACTAGAAAAAGCAAACAAGACTACAGTAGAAATTTAGCACTAACAATGGAGAAGAAACTAAGACCAGATTTCCAAGTTACTACTTTGCAGAGGTCTGAAAGGAATGGATAAAGGGGACAGACTGATACCATGATCCTGCGAGTTTTACTCCATTAAAAAATCATTCTGTAAAATGAAAATGCCTTACCTCTACTCTATCTTCTTCTTCTATAACTGTATGAAATCACCTCCCCATTGCCACTTAAGACTGACTTGGCAAAAATACCTTAAAGTGAAACTAGGAGTGGGAGAACTCCATTGCATTCCTTAGCAAGGGATAGCTCACACACTTAATATTTCCAAGCTATGAAGCACAGGGTCTGCCCATTCCCAACCAGAATAAAACAAAAAAACCACAAAGTAAGATGGACTGTAAAGCCTCTTGAGACAATTTACAGGTGGGATTCCCCTTGAGCCTTTTCTTCTCCAGGCTGAACAATCACAGCTCCCTTGGCTTCTCAAGATAAGAGATGCCCCTGTACCTTAATTGTCTTTGTGGCCTTTTAGTGGACTCTCTATGGTACATCCAGGTCTTTCTTGTGCTGGGGAGCCTAAAACTCAACACAAGATGCCAGGTGTGGCCTCACCAGTGCCAAGTGCAGTGGAAGGATCACTCCCTCAGCTCGCTGACACTCCTGTATCAAATGGAGCCCACTCAGCACCTTTGCCACAAGGGCATTTTGTTGGTTCATGTTCAGCTTGGTGTCCACCAGGTCCTTTTCTGCCAAGGTGCTTTCCAGCCGCATGGCTCCCACTAGACATTGGTGAATTGAGTCGTTCTTCCCCAAGTGCAGGATTTTGCCCTTGTTGAACAGCATGAAATTCCCGTCAGCCCATTTCTCCTAGCAATAATGGGAAAACCTGTGAGAAGGTTATCCTTCCCCACTGCCCCAACTCCTTCAAAGTAACGCTGAGAGATGTATCCTCTCCTGTGGTTCACTGGCACTCCTCACCCAGGAGGCCAGAGGAGAACACTACTTCAACTTAAAATTTACTTTGCAGAAGGATCACAGAGACACCCCGCACTCTCAAATAAGTACACTGAAACAAGATTGCTTCTCACAGTGGCAGTGCTGGCTTAGTATTTGTGAAACTATGACCCAAGGTGATGCCAAAACTAGTTAAGCTTCTCCAATTACACAAGAAGTCCCAGAATTTACAGCAGGTGAGAGACTTACACAGAAGAAGGAGGCCATAGATGCATAGCATTTAGACAGCATCTCTGAATATTAGGGATACTCCAATAGTGAAAAACAATGAAATGGTGTTGCTTGTTGCTGATTTGGAGAACACTACTGGAGTAGTGAAGAGCTGCAGCATGAAGCCATTTTACTACTGGAGTGCAGAAGAGCTGTAGCATGAAGCTTTGTAAAAGAACTGCGTTCAGTTTCTAGCTAACAACATCACTGATGCATGAAAGCAAAGCAGAGTCCAACTTCAAAGGTTGAAGGCTGGCATGAATAAAGTGTCCCTGAAGCCAACCACATTACAGACTACAGATGAAGGCAGATACCCCAAACAGACAATATTATTTTCACTTTAAACTTCAGCTACTTGAAGAATAAACAAATCTTTAAGCTCTCCTCTCCCCATAAAACCCTTACACTGCTATTAAGTGTGTCAGCAGGCTAATGGACAATGTTTTCTATAATCTTCTCATGACACTGCCCACCACACCAAAAGCTGGAAAAATGGATCACAAGTTCTGAGGAATCTGCATTTAGACCTAAAAGTCAATAGCTCCCTGCTTGGATCATTCCAGCCTCACTAGAGATGAACCACAAAGAACCCATTCAGGTTATCAGAGTACCAGCATGACTGAGACATGCTTTTAGATGGAGCTGATTTCAATTCGTGGTTTTCACGCTGGTCAGATAACCTGACACAAGTTCAGGTAACTGAGTGAGAAAGGCACCTGTTACCAGGAAGCATGAAACATTTTTAGCAGCCTAGCACTTTCTTCTTATCTGAATCACAATGACACAGAGCGTGGCTGATGTAAGAGATTGCTATTGTAAGTCACGGTTGCAAAAGTAACTCATTCACCTCAGAGGACTGAAGCCACAGCTTTTCATACAGGAAACAAACCCCGTTTACACACAATTTGTCAATCTTGTGCACACAGCAAAACCTCTTTCGTGCTTACTCAAAGCATGACAACAGCACTACACTGGTAAGGTAGCAAACCAAAGTACACTTTGGACACATTATATCTACATATAAAAGCTGGAATTGTATTTTAATCAGCAAGTTAAATCAGCATTACATAAAGTGGGCACTGCACAACATTTCCTAATCAAGGAGTTGAGACCTTTACATGTTTTACTGTAATCTGAAATAACTCGAACACGCATCCCCCTCACATTAAGATGGAATACATATCGCAGCCCAGAGTTTCAGATGAGACAGTTTTCAATTAAATAACTCTACTGAGCCATGTCCCTGATGAAAATGCCAGTGAAGCTCTGCATACAACCCAGGTGTTTAAATGAAAATGGATGTGTAAATGTGTGTGTGCATATCATCTAACAGCTTTAACGTTCCTAATCTTTTCCTAACAACTCCGGTTATAAATCTCGGGGCTCTGAAGAAGTGTACAGCCCGATGCACTGTCTATCCACAGTATTGCCAGTCACTTTATAACTACAATTCTTCATCTCAGCCGTGTTTGTGACTCCTTTATTCAAATTAAGTCCCTCAGGAACATGTTTTCCTATTTTGAAAGGTGTCACTGTCCTTCAAAGTGGCACAGACTTTGTGGTATTTTTCACAAGTTCTTGCAACACGACCGACCACGATTCATTGGGAAACCCTTCATATCAAATGCTACGCTCCTTATACCTCCCCCCAGCCACGTGTCACTTACAAAGTTATTTTTAAGACCTTAAAAAGCACCACTGTAAAGAAATGAAACCACAGAATGGCTCTTGTCAAATCCAGCATGTCCCAGCCCTTGGCTTCCTCGCGTGTCTATTTCTTTCTACAGCATCCAGCTTCAGCTCATACACTGTATTAATTCAGATCCAAGCGGGGCATGATTGGTTACAATGTCACACACTTTGTATCACGGCGCTTTGCAAATTAAAAGCATGCTTAAATATTCGGAATGCACTATCCCAAATCTCTCTGCAGCCTAATTTATTACACTTCAATACGTGGAAACCAGAGGTGTTCTTACAACTTCAGCACATGGGGGGAAACCATCAACAACCAAACAATGCTCCAAAAAGTACCTCCGTAACTCCTCTGCCTAAAAAGAGTCAGGAGCATCCCCTACCTTCACCCAAGAAGAGCCGAGGTGAAAAGCAGCTGGAGCAGCTCAGCCAACAGTGCCAGCAGAACACACCCACAGAATCTTTGCCTTCTTGTTCCCAAGATGTCTTTGACATTTCAGAATACAGCTAAACTTCAGCCACAAATGAGAGTCCACAACGCACGCAGCAGGCATGGGCCAGGAACATGGCACAGGGCCACTCGAGTGACAGTCACCTCAGTCTGTCCCTGGCCAGCTCCTCAGAACACTACTCGAAAAAACAGGAATCAAAGCACTGAACCCACTATCAAAAACTTACATCCTAATTATCTCTTTGCAGCTGTCAGACTCCTCCAGGATCCACCACCATTTTTCATCTACTCCGTTAAAATCTTCCCGTGTATCCATAACCTAAGGGAATAAGTAAGTCTCTAAGGGAATAAGTAATTTCCAAACACTTCAAAATTTGCAATGTTCTTGTACTGTTTCACATACCTGACATGATATTTTGAATGCAAGCACCTTAAAAATCATGCTCACAACGTGAGCATTTTTCTAAGCTTATTTCCCACTCTGTGGCAAACGTATTTTCAGTTGTCAAATCTATTTAATCCCAAAATGTACCTATGAATTATTGTTATGGCTCTACCTGAAAACCAAAAATTAAAAGTTCTAAATTTTTATAATAATAAACATTTACTCATAGGAAGTTTCTTCCTTCCCATTTGTCTGACTGCTGCACACAGGTCGTGAGCAAGAAACAAGGCTCTGCAGCTGGTTAAAGTGCTACATAACACAATCATATAAATAAGATGCTCCCAATGACTTGCATATTAAAAGTAAGGCTAAAATCGTGCTTCCAAAACAAGCTGTTACATTACCTGACTTCTGGATGCTTAACTGTGCCATCGTTAAGTTATCTCTACTAGAAGTACTTAATAATTGCACGTCTAGATGAAGTCTAATAGAGCTGTAATGTGAAAAGCAAAAAATGCAGTTTTGTGATTTTTGTACTTATGGACAGAAACTCAGCACATGGCTATTCCCTTTTTCTTCGCCTTACTTCCAATTTTTCCCCACAGACTTGCCTGGACAATGGGCATCATGTGCTATGGCCGTATCTAACCATGGGTATGTCAATGGACTCCGTTCGTTTGTGCTGTCTGTCACAGGGAGCTGCTTTTTAGTGCCCTGCCCTTAACGTGAGCAGTAACTGTGAGTTAACACGAACACACTTCTGTGTTTGTCAGTGTTGATTTCCATGAAACTGAAGCCTTCTAACTCTTTAAAACCTCTGCTACTGGCAAATTTGACCGAAATTGGCCAGAGAGCTAAAATTAGCAGGCAGAGAAGAACTAGACAGACACATCCACCAGACTTCCTTCCTTAGGAGACCAAGCTTAAAACGCACCCAACAAGAAACGTTAGCTACCAGTGACCGAATTCTGAGTAAAAAAGCGGGCCCTGTATGTACAGCACCCTCTGAAGCGGGCTGACCTCCCGCTGGGGTGTCACTCAACACGAGCCCACAGCCGCGATGCTCAGAAGATCCCGTATCCCGGACTACGCCGAGAAGATGCTACGCTGAGGCGCAGTGCCCACCTCTCGCTGCCTCCCAAGCAAACTCCCTGAACGGCGACTCACGCTCAATTGTCTCCCAGCGCCAAGACCGCAAAGCGATAAAACCACGCCGCTCTCCAAACCCGCACCGCTGCTTCCCCCGACTTTACCTCACACCAGCCCTGGCAGCCGCACAACTCCCGGGGAGCAGAGCCCGGGCACCGCCCCCGAGCCACGACCGCCCAGAGGGCAGCACCGCCAAAGGCCGCCCGCGCTCTGCAGCTGCGCCCCGGCCTGTCCCGGCCCCGCAGCCCCTGCCCGGGCCGGGCTGGGCACACCTGGGCCGGACAAAGGGGCACCGGCCCC
>VZTA01012232.1:175301-201079 GCA_013398855.1 Mohoua ochrocephala | reverse complement strand
CCCGCGCAGCCCACCCTGCTGCTCGCGCCGCAGCCAATCGCCGCGCGCGGGGCGAGCCCTCGCGGCCAATCAACAAGGGGCAGGCCGGGGAGGGCGTCGCTCGCCCTCAACTGGGCGGGGCGGAGCGGGCGCGGACCAATCGCCGCCACAAACATTGGCGGCGCGGACCAATCGGAGGGCAGGGAGGCTGAGACTGGCGTCAACAAGGTAAGGTGGCCGAAACAGGAACTGGCGGGGAGCGGCGTCCCGGGCGGCCAATGAGCGCAGCGGGAAGAGGCGCGCGGAGGGGCGGGCGGCAGCTCTTAAAGGGGCAGCGGCCGCGCTGGGACGGGAAGGGTCGCGGTGTTGGGTCGGCTCTGCGCGGCACCGGTGTCACCGGTGTCACCGGTGTCGGGGAAGGGACCGTGTGTTATTTCGTGTGCACGTGTGTCTGTGTGCGTTCTGCTGTCAGGTGAAACAATCCCGTCCTGCCAGGGCAGCGGCGCGGCGGGGATGCCCGAGAGTCACCCGAGCGCTGCCCTTCCCCGACCTCACCAGCGGGGTGTAGGAGAGACCTCCCCGGGGTAAAACAGCGCTTCTGCGCTCAACTGCTGCCCTGCGCCCTCGGCAGTCGGCGTTCTGGAAAGGAATGGAGAGCAGAGATAAAGGCTGGCTAAAGATTTGCCACATTGAGCTGTTCGTGAGGAGCCCGACCACGTCCTGTGGCTGTTCTGTGCTAGGACCGATTCTTTAATTGACATTTTTCCATAACTTTGTCACACGCTGTGCTCACGCTTAGTTCTGGGGAGGAAGGCGCTCCATCCATCTTCCCCATGAGTTAAATCAGAGTTTAGGAAAAGTGTTGTTTTATCCGTGAAACTATGGACTGTGGATCATTAACAACTCCCCACTACCTCACTTTTTGCTTCCTACTATCGCCTAATTCAATTACCATCCATAATAAGGCAGCTTCCCATTTCCAGCCTCAACTGCTTCCCTGAGAAAGCATCTTGTATCCATGTGCCTTCCTACAATATAACAGAGCAGGGACAAGTTTCTGAAGCAGTGTCCAAGAACTCTTCTGCTGCTGAAATGAATCATAGCAGCAATCAGATGTTTAAAAACCCAAACCGTTTTATTCTGAATAGCTGCCACTTGCAAAATAACCTCGCAGCTGCCATTAAGTGGAAAGCCCATTTGCGAGCTGTGAAGAAAGTTGAGGCCCAAGCTGTTTATGCAGAGAAATTCTAATGCTACTATAAATAGCAGCTTGCAAGTGTAAAGTAGGAGTGTAAATGCACTTTTTTGCTTTTCATAATCTTTAGTTCTGATATGACACAACCAAACTGGAAGACAAGTGAAATCTGAAATACCACTGCTCCATCAATTTATTCCAATATAAACTGAGAGGGGTTTTTTCTCTTCTAAACGGTAGTGTGCTTTTTTTGGTGAAGATTTTCGCTAAATAGGCACCCCCCTGTCCAAAGCAGCAAAACCAAGTTTACCTACTGACACTGTTGTGCTTTGCAGAGTGTTTGAGCTCATAAATGGTCAATACCAGTACAGGGTTAAATATCTGAAATACTGTGGCAAAAATCCAGCAGCAGGCAAAATGCCACAGGTGAAATCACATACAACAGGAACCTGCTAAGTATCAGTAGCCTGTTTCTCTTGGAGAATATAAATTTAGTTACATGGCAAGATGGTTAAAACAAACAGCTTTTGTACAAATGCTTGGAAGAAAAGCTTTGAATTGAATAGATAATTTGCTGTTCTTTTGACAAGTGGTTTTGCAGCTTTATTTCAGATAGTCTTAACCAAGAACTTCAGTGCAATTTTTTTAGCAATTTTTTTTTTTAAATTCTTGGTTGTAGTGCAGGTTTGGGTTCAATAACTCAGTGAGCAGTACTGGCCTCAGTCTGTATGATGTGATACAGCAGCTGACAGGCAATCAGAACACAGGTCAGTGAATCTTTCCCAGTGCAGGAGTTTCTTGGACTATGGGTCATGTACATTCAAGTGAGTGAAAGAAAGCTGGCAACTCAGCAGTTTAGAGAGCTTCAGCTGGTGGTGCCACAATGCCTTCAGGTAGAATGGTAGTAAAGCTGAATGCTTTTACAGTATTAAAGCACTGGGGAGGAGGAAAGAAGGTAGAATGAAAAGAGAGGGATAGAGTAACCTTTCCATTATCTGTTTGAATTGATGTCTCTTTAGGGGCAAGAGAAAAGAACATAAGGCAAGGCATTTGTCCCTTACAAAGCATCTGGATTAGATAGGCTGAATAGATTTAGAGAACCCCTCTGGAAAGGAAAGTAATACTGCCAGAAACAGATCACAATGCTCACCTGACAGATCGGTTTGGAAATCTATTGATTAAAGTAATCTAAGATACTGCAGGATCAGAGGATAATGTCCTCACAGGGACAGAGAACTGATTAAAAGACAGAAATCACAGGGCGTAGAATGAAAGATCCGTTTTCACACTAACGGGAGGTCAGCAGTGGAGTCAAAGGTTTGTGCAGGGGCCTATACTCCTCAACACTTTAAAAATGAAGTAGAGTGAGGTGAAAAATTGCTGGAGGCTACTCAACATAGTAAGAATGAGGAATGGCAGGTGATCCTTCTAATGTCAAGCAACTGTGCACTGTGATAGCAAATAAATCACAGCACAGGTAAATATGGTGATTTACATACTGGGAAGAAGTAACAATCCCAGTGTTTCACACGAAGTGAATGACTGACAACTCCCTGACTAGATCCTGGTGAGGTAACTGCTCTCTAGGTAATTGTACCAGTAACAACTAAGAGAGAACATACCTTGAGTGATTACAGAGGCCCCATAAATACCCACATTTTGAATGCAGTGAGGGGAATGGGAGTGCCTGCAGAACCAGCACAGCTTTGGGAAAGGGCAACATAAATGATCAGGAGTACCTGCGAGTTTCCCTGTAAAGGACAACTGAATTGTCGAGTATTGTACAAGTTGTTCTAAGAGACAGCTGGGATGAGGAAGGAGAAGGAAAGAAACATGACAGAAACCAATAAAAGCAGAATGGTTTGGAAAACAGCTGCAGCAGTTTAAGCACAGCAAAGCTTTTCCAGCCTCTGCAGCTGCTGGTGAGGCTGGAGTGATGAAGGTTGCACTTCTGGTAGCAGTTCACTTCCAGCTGTGCCTTCCAGGCCCCCTCCAGCAGAGGTCGGGGAAGACAGCTGGAAGCAGCCACTCAAGACTACAGACGAGTTTCAGAGCCTGAGCTTTGCTTTTCCACGTTATTCTAATGAATGCAGCAACTCCATCTGTTGATAAAGCAGTTTCCAGAGGAACTTAAATAAGTGAATAGAATACACTATAGAATATTTAAGGAAACACTTCTTTTCCTCCAGAACCTGGGCCAGAGTGCAACTACATCACTTCATAAATGGCACTTCAAAGCAGAAGAGGAGCATAGTGAAACTACAGACAAAAATGGCTTTAACAGAAGAGACTGGAATTGTTGAGAAGAGAGGTGAGTTTTACTTAAATAGCTTTCTGAGAAAAGTCAGTATGGAAGAGTATGTGCTGCCAGTTAAGACATGTTTTACAAGCGTGGACCATAGTTTTTCAAAGATTGTGGTCAAGATTTGCAATAACCAGCAGCTAATTTGAATACTTTAAACTTTTTAATCTATAGAGCCCAAACCAGAGTTCTTGACACCTGGTCTGTTTGTTTCCAGACTGCTCACTAATCAATGCAAAAATATTCCAGAACAGTTCCTCTTCCTCTCCTCTCTCCTACTCCACAAGACAGAGGATTTCTGAGGAAAGGCTCATAACTTCAGGGAAAACAAACAAACAGACCTCACTCTGCTCAGTTGTCAGACACCCTTGGCATTCATCACAGCAGCTCAACACACAGTTCATGTTAGAAATCTTCTGAGTTACACAGTTTATGAAACATCTGAGGAATAGTCTGTATCTGATTTCAGAAGGAAACAGCTGGACTGCAAAAAAATGCACATGACAAGTTGTAAATGACATAACTCAAATAGTGCACGTTTATTCTGAACGGTATTTCTAAAGAGTTTGAGAAAAACAAAAACATGCTCCTGATGTACAACAAGGGCAATGATATAGATTAAAAATGGACCATCTTATTGTGAAGAATTTGCTCCCCCTGCAACTTAACTTGTAACATTGAGAATGCATCTGTAAACTGCGTACAGCATACCTTTCACTAAATCTTAACTCAAGAGACCAGGGGTGGTCTTAGCCAAATTAATCAGGAAGCAGTTGCAGATTCAAAAGAAACATCCAAGTCAACAAACACTTTACAAAACACAGACATTGTGCATAGCAGCTGACCCTGGATTACAACATGGGGGAGAATAAAACAATTTGGGGGATCAAATTTTTACTAGACACAGGGCACCATCAAGATTTAACAAAATACCACGTAAGTTTGTTTCAATCGTAACAGTATGTCATATTTAGTTGGCAGGTTTAACCATTAGCTGCATCATGTAAACTCAGCCAGTTTCTGTATACACAAAATACATTCTCTCCCTTCCCCCTCCCAAAAATGAGGGATCTCTCTCTTCTGGATGATTCCTTTTCTCCTGTACCATGGTTTCCTCAAGTAGGAGTCTTTTTGTAGGTAATATCTTCATACTTCAACCGATGTATGACAAAGCCAGTTGCAGAGATTCGGGAATAACTCGTATATACACAATTTACACTCTAAAGCTGTTAGTCACAAAGCATTTTTCTTGCTAGATCTTCATCCAGAACAGCAAGTGATGGTGGGGTTTTTTTTTCCCACTGAAACTCCCAACTTTTGAAAAATTTAGTTGTTCATAAGCTGTTATTTTCAAGCTAGAAGGATGTCCTCCTGCAGCAACAACCAGAGTAACTGAAGTTCTCTGCAGTAAGCCCATACTTCACACAATTTCGGTGTCTCTGGCTAACAGCACCAAGATCCGGCACTCTCCTCCCTCACTCAACACAACTGATAGAATAATAAAATACAACTGTTTGTCATCCAGAACTACTGACCTTCACTCGCCCTTATCCATGTACAGGGAACACAGTTTCCTTAAGATTCAGATTAAACCTTGTATTCAAGATTCAACAACTGTTTTCCAGGATTAATAGCCTGGGAAAAGGAGTCTTAGATTTATTCTCTCTTCCACCTCCTACAAAACATTTTATCAGAAGTTACAATGAGGCAGGTCTGCTGTGGAATAGGAGCTTTAAGAATTGTTCTCATGGATACATTCATAGAATGATGGCAGCCCAAAGCAAAAAGAGACAGAAACGAAGGTTAATCCAAGTAAGTTCAGACATCAGACTTGTACTTTTAAACCTGAAGAAAAACTGTCTGTGAAACACACTGATTTGTGGAAGCCTACGACAACAGCAAATCCTAAGAGTTCATATCCCCACACCCATCTACCCAACCCAAACACTTACCACTTAGTTCTAGAAGAATGAAGAGCACTTTGCTTGGCACCAGAGGCAGCTATGGTCTGAGTTACAGCTGTGCTGCACGAACATCCTCAAATACAATACTATCTCTCTCTCCCTCCACATACTTCTCTTGGTTTGGTCTACAGATGGCCAGGGAAACTATGTTGGCGTATGACAAGCTAATTGTGCTTCGATACATCCCCTTCTAGAAAGATGCTGGACTGCCAACACAACCACGGCGAGCAGGTCCTAGCCGTACTGAAAATAAGCTTTCGTCACAACTAGGCTGCCTCTGGCCGAGGGAACCGTTTGCATCTTTCCAGCCAGAGTCTGCCACCGAGTGTTGCAAACACAGGTGCTTGAGCCATGCAGACGGGCTGGTGTTGGCCACCTGCCCATCTCCAAGACTCCAGTAGTGCAAACCCAGCAAATTAAGTAGCCGTTTTCCAGCACAGGTCTGTCAAGATGCACTCCAAAAAATGCCACACACCTCTGTGAAAGGAGGAGTAATTGTGTAGCAGCTCATATATAGTCACCCCTTGGGTATCAAAGACCACATAACGTGCAGCGAGGGGTGCCATCCCTTGCCTCACCACAACTCCCGTCTTGGAATCCTTGGTTCCCAAGTCACCCTCTAATGACTGGACAGCACCTACTGAACAGATGTATGCTGCAATGCACACTACAGGTCGGAGGCTTTCAGAGCGGAAGAATTCAAGATGCAGATCTAAACTTTAAAAAACAAACAGGAAAAGAATACAGTTCAGCATCTACATGGGGGATGGGGCAGGTTGGTGTTGTCTCAGCTCAGTGCACTTTCCCAGGTGCTTGGAGAAGAGTCCAAGCTCAAGTTGGTATTTATATTGGCATACATAAAATTGCTGGCAACAGTGCCTAGAAAGGAGCACTGGTATTCACGCAAACAAAGCATGAAAGGATGCAAAGCAGAGCTTAGTACAGTTTACTGTAGCCTCAAAGTTACAGTACTAGGAAGAAGCCAGTCAGCCTATTTTCCAAACCCATAAAATGCTCTAATATATGCTGCTTTCTCCGGTGCTCCACGAACACCCTCTCACCAGAGGAGAACTGCATTATCACTACCGAACGGGGGAAGGGGAAAATAATCTTCAAAGGAGCAAAACCGCGCAGTTCTTCACCACCTCCTCCCGAAGGAGCACATAAACACAGCAAGTCAAGCCAATTCCAAGCAAATCCAGGAGACCCCTGCAAAGCTACGTGATTAGGGTCAGATTCACGTCTGCCTTCATAGCCTTGCTGCCTGGTTTCCTCAACCCTTACCTCTGTCACCACAGATTCAGTAGCTGTAACTAATTTATCTGGAGACAGGTGCTTGCCCTAATGTCATCAAAGCTGGCAAGGTGGTCACAGTCACTTTTTCCATCCCAACGACACAGACAAAACTAGTTCTCAATGAGCCCTGCAGAATTTCACCCATTCTTAAAGCAAGGGTCTTGCCTCAGGATTCATATTTTTACAAGGTTATTCTTGCCAACACCAGATCTAGCTCTTACTCTGGCAAAACTCTGCTGGGAGTTGGGTAAATGAAAATAAGAAAAAACAAAGACCACTCTAAATCCTCCTCTCAGTCAGTTAAGAAGTGTAGCACCAGCTTGGGTGAGGAGTATTTAAAAAAAGCATTCAAAAAGATCAGCCCAGGCAGAGTGAAAAGGTATGGTAAAGTAGCCCATCCTTCTCAGCAAAAGATGGAGGAAAAAGCCATACTCAAAAATATTGGGAAGAACTAAATATACTTTTTTGAGGTGGGGGGATTAAGAGGAAGAGTGGGAAGTACTGAAGTAACATTCAAAGGTTGGGGGAGAGTAAAGTACCCTGTAGGTTATAAAAAACACAATAATGTAGGAGTCAAAGGACAAGATATTGCTTTGCCTTTTCCCCCCCATTGGATTTACATTCTGCTTACTGAAAGAATAATTCTGAAGGAAACTTGTCATCAGGATAACCTGCTCAAGCCCTCCACACCTCAAACTTAAAAGAGATCTGCACACCTTTTCCCACCCCAACAGAAAACAAAAACAAAAAAACACCCCCTCCCCCCAAAAAAACACCAGAAAGGCGAGCTCAAAAAAAAAAAAAAAATCCAAAACCAACCAAAACCCAACCCCAAACATGATTGGACAATCCTTGGAAGAAGCATTACATTTTGTTGGAGAGAGGTCAAGAAAAAAAAAATTAAGATGAAGGGGTGGAGTAAAAAAAAACAAACCAAAACAAAAAACCAACCAACCAACCAACAAAAAAAAAATCAAGAGGCCTCTCTTTCCTTATTTGGCGACAAGCAAGTGCAAGAAAGTGTCCGCTGGGGTTTTGTTCAGTTGTCGGTCTTTTGCACATCTGCGTTCTGGCCGAGACAAGGGGCTTTGAGGTTTTTCTGCAGCACGTGAGCGTCTGCGGGCTCTATCCTCTTGTAGTAGTTCTTCTTCGTCTCAATGATCTCAAAGCCAAACTTTCTGTAGAAGTCAATTGCAGATTCGTTGCTGATCTGAACATGCCTGGGACAGAAAAGGGGATGGAGAGACAGGGGTCAGTACTCTGCCTCCATACTCAGCATGGTCAAAGACAAGAAAAGCAGCTATCTAGATAGAGACAGGAACAGCGGTGTAAATTCAAGACTGGAACCGTTCAGTTCCCAATTCAGTTCTGGGCTAACACTCAGCTCCTGGATGGCCCTTGGCAGTCAATAGCAGTAAATGTTTCCCCTCAGTAAAACTCTTTCAAGGAACACAAAATAGCAGAGAAACTCCGAAGCATTACTACCTCAGTAATTTCAATTTCTCTTAATAAAGCAATATGGCAGATATTTTGTGGAAATACATAACAGAGTTTCACTGTAAAGCCAACTTTAACTTCCTGTAATAACACTTTGGAGATGACCAGAAGAGTTGTCTCAGCGATGATCCCAACACACTGTAACATATAACTGGCAATGGTGTTTGATATGATTTTAACAACTTGCTCTACTCTAACTACTCCTCTCTCCCCACAAAAAGCCGTAGTACCAAAAAGTCTTGTGGATTTTCAAAGTCCTTTTCCCTTGTATTTACTTCCCCTAGAGTTTTACAGATTTTGCTAGTGTGTTTCAAGGTCTCCAAAATGAACAGCCATCAGTTCTTTATCCTAAGTGGCTGAGACATTTATTTGCACAAGTTTCATTAAAAAAGAAAAAAAGAAAAAATAAGAAAGAGAGAAAAGAAAGAAAAATGTTTGGCTCAACAAAAGGCATTCACTAAACGCTCCCAAAATTCAGAGGACACTGCACAAGTTCATGAATCACTTTGTCATGACAACACGCTGCATAACCATAGAACCAAAGTAACTGTGAAAGCAACAGCAGAACAAAACAAAAGATTTTAGAGTTAAGCCCAATAAGCACCAAAAAGCTAAAAGGGAACTTTATTATAATGACAAATTTAGGCACTGATATCAAATTTGGTGCTAAGCTGCATAATATGTTCGGATAGAAGATGCACAAGCAATAGACATAGTAACTAAATCAATGGGCCACTAAAAGAACTTTAGCCCAATTCTGGGGCCTATTTAATTGCCATGCCAGAATTCTTAGTCTGGGAAGTGTAAAGAAGGATTATGAAGGATTTGGGGGGGTTTTTGCATTAGAACTAGCAAACAGTTCCTTCGCTGTGCACACAGTAACGTGCAAAAGCAAGAAGGAAAGCCCCCGTCCCATTAGCAGGCATCTGAGAGAGAGTTCATTACCACTTCTCCTGAGGCAGGAGAGCAGGAATACGAGCCAAAAGAAGTTTTACTCAGACACCTCTTTGAAACACATTCCTCTTACAGAGATGGCACAAAGCAACAACAGTAGAGGACGTGGAAGAGTTCGCACCTCCATGGCAGAAGTGGACTAAGTTTGAGGAGAAAATCACTCCACTTATAGTGATATCAGTGTACGAAACACTCCTCATGAAGCATCTTCAACAGTCCTGGAAAGTATTCGGGGTGTAGTTCTGTGGCAGTGTAAGTCCATCCAAGCCATACCTGCTGTGGGCCTATCCCTAGCAGTGCATCGTGCTTGCACTGGTGTGATGGCCAAGGCAGTGATGGACAAGAAGCTGGCTCAGAGAAGGGAGCTGCCCAAAAGCTGCATCAGCTCACTTGGTAACCACGCAGACACCAACGCGCAGGAAAAAGCACAAGTGTGAAACCAGCAGCAAAGCAGAGCTTTGGTATTTATGGATTTCAGGTTCTGTTTCCACAGGGACTTTTGGGGTGACTGTCCTCAGCCCCTGTGCTTGTTCTCTTGTCTGCATCATGCCAAGTGCTTACGCAGACATGCAGTTGATTTTAAAAAAACCCAACAAAACAAAGCGCAAAAAAACCACCCCCAAAACCCAAAAACACACTAAAACACAGAAACAACACCCAGAAACAGAACTGAAAACAGCTTCTCCAGCTGGGTCAGGGCACTGATCTAGTTTATTGTGTTGCTGCACAAATAGCTGACCTGGCAGCGTGCAATAACAGGAATAGCAGTTGGGCCCTGTTAGTGAATGTAAACTTTGAGTGTTTGCAAACATCTCTGATATTCCAACCCACAGAGTGCTGTCATAAAAGACAGAAAGCAAATGCATCAAAACTTGCAGTATTTTCCATTCTGAAGACGACCTTGTATGATAAAAATAAAATCCTTTCTAAAAAGGTTTTTTTGTCTTACAGTGTAATTTTGCTCTAGAACATAATTTTGTCACTAAACTACTTTCAAATTCAGCAAATTTGCAGAACCCTTTCTAAAGCAAGCATGCTTTTGGTTTTCTCAGCATTACACAACAAGCCCAGCATATGACCCCGGCTTTCCTGCTAGTACTTACAAGCTGTTCCATGACCCCACTAAAATATACACTAAACCCACACTCGGATCTCCATCCCTTTGCTCCCATATCCACCTCTATCATCTCTCAAAAAATGCATGAGTGTAACTCATTTACTTACAGATAGATGTTGTCAAAAGTGCCATCTTTTTCACAGATGTTTAAGACGTGATTCAACATTTTAGTTCCTGCCAAATGATAAAGAGATACTTAAGAAAATTAGAAGGGCACAATTAAGTCTATACTCGGTGAGGTGCTTCCTTGAGGAGAGGCAGGGTAACTAACTGTAGGTAGACTAAAATGATAGAGTGTGAAAACTAGGAAAGGCAAATAAAACATGATGTGTAAGTATTTCACTCTCTGCCTGCTCATAAACCTAAAATCATTGTTTCTTTGAAGAAGAAATAAAAATCACGACAGCCCAGAAGCATAGGTATAAATCAGCCTATTTCAATACTAGTTTCAAGGTCTCAAACTCACCTCAAAATACAGCCAAAACAGTGTATAAAGCAGTGAGGGCACTAGTAAGCTTTTCTACTAAAGATCTAATAAAGTAATTTAAAATAAAGTTATGCTTTCAATCCAGTTTGTCAAAGCAAACAGGTCTTGATTAATCTGTCCTAGGGTTTGCAATGTGGAGCAAAGAACTAAATGCAGTATAGACAAAAAGCAGGTACTGCCCCTGAGCAGCAATAATCAGTAGTGACAAAGACAAAATAAAGAGAAAACCCCTACACTTAGAAGGGTGAAGGGAGAAGCCAATGAAGGAATGTTGTGTTCTAGTTATGTATGACTTGCACACTGGCTACATATCTCTGACAAGTGATTTCATATCTCTCTGCAACAATTATCGCATCCATAGAAGAAGAGTATTTACATCACAGCATGATAATATGATTAAGATTAAAGTAATCTGAAATCCTGAATTTAAAATTTCTACAAAAGGTTCATTTCTGAAAGGCAGGGAAAAATGAGCACACGATAAATCATACTCTTTCCCCCCCGTCCCTTCCAAAAAAATCAGCAGTCTAAAGTGCACTAACTTGGTTAAAAATCTGAGAGAGCGTTTGGAAAGCTGGACAGTAATCTGGTTTCTTTGATGACTCAGATACAAAAGAAGACCCTCCTTACCTATTCCTAGCCTTCGGTAGGGTGCCAGGCATCCGAGTGTCATGATGTACAGTCTCTTCTGGTTCTGGGAGTGATCCACCCTACAGCACACTGCTCCCACCGCAATATCATTGAAATAGGCTGCCAGGGAGGGAAACAGAGGTTTATCAGTAACAAGACTCAAAATACACGTACGGCTCCTTCATTTACACCCTATATCTTCCTCCCTCCCTCCCTCCCTCCCCTCTTGCTAATTCTCCTATCCAGATAAAATAACATACAGTGTGGATTCACACTTGGAATGAAGTCACCAGTGCTGCTTTGACACAGTGGTTGTGTATTACTGTTCACACCAACCAACAATGACATCAGGAAGCTGGCAACGCACAACTGTTTTCTTCTGGAACAGACAATATGCCTATTCCCAGTGGGATGTAATCTATTTAGAACACAGACCTTCTGCGGCTTTTTTGAGGTTCCCAAACAGTTATTTTTCATGATGTAAAACAACTAAATATAAGGAGCTGCTATTCAAAACCATTACGGATAGCAATGATGACCACTTCTGCCACCACAGCCCACAATTACTGGCAAGAACATTTGTACCTAATTTGGCAAGTTCGCCAACCTCCAGTACATCCTTGTAGAACTTGTCATTGTAGCTGACAGGAAAAATGACCTGGTTTAGCCTCTTCAGCTGCTTAATGTTGTGTGGCGTCACATCTCCCAGCTCGATCCGGCTACTGGAACAAATCAAAACATGCTTAACATCTGACATACTGCAACATTCTTAAGGATACCAAAAATTAATTATTTTGTTTATGCTTAGAGAGCTGTCCCACCTAACAGTCAGTTCAATACATGTTTGAACTGCCACGTCCAGCCCACACAGTCAAGTCTTATGCTGGTGGCTGATTTAAGTCCCAAACCTCGTTTTTTCAGTCAGTTCTATGCAGTCAGAAGTTTCTCAGGCCACACGAAACACTAATGTACCATAGTATTTGTGTGGTTTTACTGGGTGGGAGACAGGAGAACATGGATCTCTGCAGAAGTATTAGCTTTAATATTGTCCCATTCATTTCCCTTCTGATAATCAAGATCACAAGGAAAAAATTGAAAAACTCCAAAGAAAATATGGGAGGAACAGGAAGCTAGAACAGAGACCAAGGAAATTAAGTCCTTATCCATGCTTCAAAGACAGCCTCGGTTTTACCACCTATCAATATAAAGCTTATGATTAGACAAAGTCATTACTAGGCATCTGTCTCTAAAAACCAACAGCACTGTGTGCAACAAATGTACTAAGCCTGTTAATATGCAAGTGTGCCCTTCTCAAGGTGATATCTGCATCTACTATGATCATCACTGAAATATTTCTTCCTGCTGAGAGCGGAATCACAACCTTAAAATACACTGAATTATACTGAGAAGAAACAGACCAAGCTTCTCTCTTTTCTAAGACTAACTTCCTGACAGAAACATTATATACGTAAAAGCAAATTAAAAAAAAAAAAGAAAAATAAATTTAAAAAAAAAGGGATTAATTGCCCTTGGGTGAGTGCAAGCAGTTTTAACAAGGACTACAAGAATGAAAAATAAAAAAACCAAGATAATCAAAATCTTCTCCCAAATGGTCACCAGAATATGTAAGCAGGTACAAAGCCAGTGCACATGGAATTAGAAAAGCACAACTCTAGGTTCATATCAGCCCTGTTTTACTGCATACATATGGGCAACCAGATTAATTTCTGCCCAAACAGCAGTAAAGACATTGTTTGCCTTTTTGAAAAAAAGTCATATTCCATTTTCAAAGAAGCAGCTTTCTAAAATCCTTGTACATCAGGCTTGAAATTCATTCTAGTAATATGCAGTAGCTGTTTTCTGTCTCCAATGTCTCTTGTGCCTAGGCAGCTCGTTATTTCAGATAGGCTAATGCCTACGACACAACAGCACAGGTTAATTTAAATAATACAGAGACACAAAGAAGACACAATAACCAACAACTTTTTCTTTCTTCAAGAACTATACTAAGCAATGCAGAGCATAATCTGTCTCTGCTTTATTAACCGACCTCGATCATACATAAAAAACCTCCTTAAATGATACCCTCCAGATAGCAGCTTTAGTTGTCACTACCAATGATAAATATAGAATGCTGTCTAGGCATTGTCCTGCAGCCTGCAAAACTATCACTACAGGAAGGGAGCCTTTCACTTTTACTTCAAGAACCATAACTTACCTTCACCCACTTTCTCCTTTTCTTTTACAGCAAAGAATTAAGTCTTCAGTTTTGCAGATACCAAGGCTTACCACTGCCCACTCCAGTATGACCCAGATCAGACAATCCCTAGTGAGCCCTATAGAAGCTAAACAATTTGTAAGTAGGGCCTTACCTTTTAGAGGACCACCGAGTATCAATGGACTACTGATGATTTGGTAATTCTCCATCAGATTAATATGTTCCAGTTACCACTTCAAATTAGTGGATGGCATTTACATATCAACTTTGTTCACTCCAAAGTCAAAACTTCTCGTCGCACATTTGCCAAAGAGATTAAAAAGCTCTCTGATGTCCAGCATCTCATGTCAGTATGAGTTCCTGCAAAGTGTTCCAGGCAGCTCTTCAGCTACCTTGCCCCCACCACACTGCACACATCTTTTTTCTCCCTCATTCCACGGTCAATTGCTAAGACACAAATCCCTGTAGTTTGCCCCCGAGCTCTGCCCAGTTGTACAGCAATCTCCTGAGAGACACCTCACTACATGCACAATGTGTTCTCCAACAGTGCTCTCAAGAATGACAGAAGCAGCAAAAGACTCCATATTCTTTCATCTCATCCACGTCAAGATACCCAGGCATACTAGAGGCAAAACCAAAGGGATGTATTTCTAAAGTTTCTGGCTATAAAGCACTATATTCTGCTGAAATAATCTGCAGCATCTCTTTTCTGTGAGTCCTGCCACAACCACCCCTTTGTTCCACAGCCTCTTCAATCTTCTAGGTCGCTTTTGCTCTCAAGATTCCTTTCTTCGTGCATGGCCATTTGTGCAAGTCCCTTTGAGAATTATATTCCAACACAAAGTCAGTCCCTAGCTAATAAGGATGATGTTCTCACACTCCAGAAGTACCAGTGTAAACAAGCATGCAATCAAAGCTATTAGATGGTGGAGAAACTGTAGTACTTGTTTTATGCTCAGCTTGGCACAACTGCTCAGCCTAGCACAGCAGGGCTTCTTCAGGCACACAGAAGGCAAGTTCTGATCCCAGCCAGCAGTGCTGCTACCTTTTCCTCACAAAGGGCAGGAATAAAACTGTGGCATGTGGGTTCCTGGGTATATTTGTGTCCGTGAAAGAGTTTTGCTGGAGTAGGGCACCTCAGTAATCTCGTACTAGGTGGGAAGAGAAGACTAAAGAGCCTCTTTTGCTGCAGGAAGGGAGCAGGTCTCAACTGCCCAGTTAGGTCAGATCAGCTGCAGTGCAGGGTGTCAGTAAGGGGAGAGACAAACCTCACATTCATACTCAGTTACTGAAAGCCTAGACCTCTTCTCCAAATAACACTATATGAACCTTGGTGATACAAAAAAGTATCAGTAGTTCCAAGCTGCAGTAGATCAGCAGTGCTAGCATGATGAACTCACAGCAAAGTTGTTATACAGCATGTCTCTTTTTGAGCAAAAATCTCTGACAGACCATCACCAGGTAGTGTTTTCTAATATTATTTTAAAATTAATTAGTTACTCATCAAACAAATCAGGCATTAGAAGACAGTCACTATGAAATATTTATGATGACAGTGCAACAGGACAAAAATATATTACCACAGGCAGCCAGGACAAGATGGCTAAGAAAGGGAACATGGCCAGAAGATGGACTTTCACCAAGAAGGTTTCAGACAGAGAATAGATAAATGAATGCAGAAGCAGAGTCTAAGGCTGGTAGCTGCTGAGCCAAGACATCACCTCTGAGGCTGGCATCAGGCCAGAGAAATGAGCTCTGTTAGTAGATGGCTGAAAGGCACTTGCTGACACATTTCCTCGAGCCCCTGGACTTCCTCCCCCATCTCTCACCACTTGCCACATTCACTGCTGCCTCCTGCCATCTCCTGCTGCCTGTCTCCTGTGCTCTGTCACTATCTGGCTTGTCCTTGCAAGAATTGCACCAGGGACAGTATTTTACCCTGGAGAATAATATGAAAGAGGTTTGAGAAACCCTGCAGGAAGCATAAATCAATACACTAAATATATCTGTTTAAATAGTGTGTACTCAAACCATAAATTACTTTAATGTATAGCATTAGCTGATTAAATCAGCACCACATCTATTAGGCACAAACCCATTTAATACGTAAATTAAACAAGAACATGGAAAGGAAGACCCACATAACGAAAATTCATCATTTTGCCTGAGGACAGTGTGGCAAAAGTGCCACTGGGGCCTTGAGTAAAACCATGGGAAAGCTGGCACCGCTGCCGAAAGCGGCAGTCTTGCTGTCCCCGGGCCACTCATTTCCATCCTCCTGCTGGTGCCAATGTTTGTGCAACAACGTGGTGAACCAACACCAATCAAAACTCACCTAGACATAAAAAGAAAAGTTTAGTTTTAACCCACATCAGTCTCCTGACTGGGTTCACCACACAAGTCCTCTGCCAGCATAAAGAAGAGAAAAAAGGTTGCCGTAGGCAGAACTAATTGGTTCTTGAACAGAAGTGCCAGCTCATCCCAGTTTAAACTGGAAGAACTGTGCGAAAGGAGCACAGGAATGTAGATTATCCAGTACATCTGTGAACACAGTCTAGAGATACTGTGCTACACTTTATCATTCACAGAACAACATGCACTTTGATCTTAAGGACTTAAAAAAACTACTCCACATAGCCAAGACAAAGCACCTGTAACAAAGGACTCAAAATTATCACTCCCTTCTTTTCACCGGAGTAAAGCAAGCAGCTTTGTGGGGTCTTCTCTTTATTTGTTTTGTTTTTGTTTTTAACAGCTGTTTACAACTAGACCTGCTTCTTCAAGTTACGTCCCAGCCAAATCAGTAACTTAAGTAAGTTTTCTACGTCAGCTGAGGTCTGACTCGGCCAGTCCTGTGCATTTCAACTCAGTAGCGGGTGTACCAGAAGTACTTATCTTCAGCTGTTGCAAAGAAAAAAATTAAATTATGAGCTCAAATTAGCATATGAGAGAACAAAAAGATGTGCAAAGAACCTGAAGTTCCCAGAAGGGGCATGCCCTTCCTCAATGGATTATTTGACTCTGTGATGCCACTAATATTCCTAAGAAGATCCACACTTACTAGTGGCACCCTACAGCTCAAATGGCACTCCGTGGAGGATGCAATAGTCAGCTGTACTCCATCTTAGATGTCAAAGTTTCTGGGACAAGTCAGTCACCCCACCCCAAGCAATTGTTTTTAGCATAGAAGAATGAGGGACTCTCGGCTTATCAGGTCAGGCCTCTTACTACTACAGTGTTCTACAAATCCATACACTCCTCAATGGAATACCAGCCTTCTGAAGCCACTTAAACACCTTCCATTTTAAGGCTGTTCCCAAGCTACCATTATTCTCAGTTAGTTATTCCAGTGTACTCAAATCTACTTCTATGCTGTCGGAGATGATGGGTACCATTGCACAGGCCTTTTCAGAGAGTCATCATGATCTCTCTGAACCTTTCTTCTAACTAAAGCCAAGCTCCTGGCCTCTTCCTGTAAGACTGGCTCTTAATTCCTATTATTGTCATACTAGCTCTTCCTTACATTCCTTCTGATCAAAGTTGTTTTTCCTTAAACATGGCTAACCAAAACTGCTTACAGCAACCCAAATACTATTGTCTTATACAATGGCACTAAGTTTTTCCTGTCACTACCGGAAGCATTTTCCTGACATATCCTAGGACTACATTTGCATTTTTCACAACTGCTACATTCCGTGACTGGGTTACTGGGGAAAAAACACTTGGAGATTTCACTAGTAAAGGGGCATGGGCTGCTATCTGTTAAAAGTGCACTGCAACACTGCCCAGCAATGTAAGAGCGGAAGTGAAGAGTGATCCACCAAATCGGAACAGAAGTGTGACTTTAGTGAGGTGACGTGCACCAGTTCCTGAAACTGGACGCGTGCCCAGAACATTGGCATTAACACTCCTGCTCTTGCATGCCAGTGTCCTAAGATCCTCCAGGCACCGGCTAGAAAAAGCCTCACACGTTTTGTAGGACCAAATGCAATCTAGTTAGTCCTGCTGCGGCTGCATTGCTCTGCCTGCAGCTTACAGGCTGCGATTTGAACAGTCTGTTTTTCCTACAATGCCTTACATTGATACTGGTGGAAGTAACACAGGCTACAGGAGACATTAGTGTTACTTATGCTAAGACTGCCTTTTGCTGCTCATCATACACCGAAGGAGAGCTGCTATACAGAGTGACAGCTCAAGAGGCAGCCAATTTCCAGTTACAGTTCAAGAGGAAATGCAAATTCACTCACTGGGAATACCAAGTGCCGAACACTAGTTTAGAACCAACACCAGGGAGAAAAAGAGCGAATTTCGTGTTTCTTAATGCTGTAAGAATCTCAGTCTCATTCAACTTTAAATAGTGCAAGTCTCTCCCCAGAGGGATGTGCCTGACTGAAACAGATCTCCGTGTAACTGATAGCTGGGCTCAGGCTTATTGAAGGCATCTGGAAGGCTAAATTTAGCAGAGCTGTATCTGTAACTTGCAAAACTTACTGAGGAGTAAGTCAGGAGAGGCAGCAGAGAGAAATGGGCCCTAACAAATTAAGAGGACTTCAGAGAAGGTTTGTCACCTGCTAAGCGGCCAGCTAGCTTTATTGCTTCTATTTTGGCTCCCAAGTCAAAGCAGGAGTCTAGACAGGATAATCCACTCATAAAATAAAACCAAACCAGAACTATGAAGGCTATAGACCTGAAGGGTGTGGCTCTGCTTAGATTCTACTCCAAGGCCAAAAGAGCCTCTCTAGTGTTTTGGGGCTCTGGGGTTGCTGAAGTTTTTTTGATTGGTTTGTTTTTGTTTGGGTTTTTTTTTTTAATAGATGAGCTGTCTTGCTAGGCACACAAGTTAGTCTAGTTCTTGTGGGCAGACCAGTATGTTTTCAATTATCTCAAAGATCTGTGGGCTGCATATCTACTCTGCTTCACTTGTCAGAAAATCGGAAGGATAAGTACAAACCTAGCATGCAAAAAGTCTTACCAATTTGCTCTGAGACCCTTGATCTTCTTTAGTCCTGCTTACTACTGAAAACATGTATTGCATGACACCTGATACCCTGCTGGAGGTTACCCCCAGTTCTGGCCTGCGGAAGGGCACAGCGATGTACAGAAGAAAACAAAGCAATTTTAGAATGAGAATTAACAGAAGACTTCACTCAAGATTTGCAAGTCTATTGGATCTCACTGTGAACAGGTTTCAATGTCATGCATCACAATTCTTCAAGACATACATCAGACCCTAGTTGCCTCTCCCTTTATCACAGCACATTACAGCCAAGTTTCTTCATTATATCTCGATATTATATATTTTACTCTGCTTCAACCTAGAAAACCTGACCACGTACAAAAGACTGGCCAGTCTTCACACGCAAGAAGCAAAGCTATGCTATAAGAGCCTCACAGTTTCCAGCTGAAACGTGTCCTAGATCTCAAATCTTCAAGTGAAAAATAAACTTTCCCAAGAAAATTACAGCTATCCCATTCTGCAGATGCATACAAAGAGCAGGAACCACTATGCCCACCTGACAGAATTTTCAAACTCTAAAATACCAGAAATAAATGTAGCTGGTCTAGAACAGAAAAGCAGACACATACATCACTTAGTTGTCCATAACACTCTGCTGCTCCAGAGCACTTCACAAGGTTAAGGCCTAAATATTTCATCAGCCTATCCCAGGTACATCAATATCAGGTGAAAGAGGAAACAACTTGTCTGCAATCATACAGCAGATAAAGAGCTGCCAGAAATCCCAACTCTGTGTTGCTGCTCTAACCACTTTTCCTTATTAGTCAAGTAAGCTCACAAGAACATTGATTTTGAGCCATGATTGCTAAACAGAAGTACTCCACTATTTTGAAACAGCTTCCCTCAAAATTAGTTTTGTGCCTCCACTAACTATATCCTGAGACCCCTTATAGATTACTGCCCCTTTCCACACCCTCAGTGTCCCCAGATCTAACAATGACAACCCTTACTTGTCTCCCAGAAGATCATGAACCTTTGCTAATTAGTGTTCATGATGTACCTGATGATCATCAGGTAAGAACAGAGGCTTACCTTCAAATTCAAAATAGAAGTGATGCTTACAAAGTACCTTATTTACATAAATACAGCTTGAGGGCACTTCTTGTACACACACAGGTAAACTATGGAACCGACATATCAGAAGAAAATCATTTTTCTGCTTCACACAAACTATTTCTATAGGTAACTGAAATACATTTCTTTACAAATGCCTTTGTCCATTAGAATAGTGAACAAAAAAAGAAAAAGTTCATGATGGGTTTCCTACCTATACTTTGGATTTCAGTCCCAGAGCTGGGTTTTGTAAGGTGTTCAAATCACACATTATATTAATAACATACTGTGAAAAATTAACTGAATGTGCTATCAGTTTTATGTGCCTACCTTAAAAACACTTCTAAGGCAACAATCATTTCCCCCCGTCCTTTTCCTAATTTTCACTAAGAATGAATTGTTCTCAAATGAAAATTTGTGCCAAAGATCTAAAACCAAATAAACCTCCTTTAACTGCAATTTTCAACTTAATTTGTGATCTTTACTGACAATTCCAAGTGCCATGTAGAGAAAACTTTCACGAGCCTTCAACTGCTGCCCGGGTCTCATCCCATACTCTCAGGAAAACATAAATACAATGCTCAGATGGTGGAAATCAGGGTTAGAGATTCTAGTTTGCTAAGGGCCAAAAATCACATGGAGCCTGGAAGAGAACAGAGAGAGGGACAAGGAAGGCCAAGTGAGCTCAGGAAGTACATCATGCATGAAGATCTTACTATGAAGCACAGTATTTTCAATTAATTAAAGAAAGAAATACTCTGCCCCCAGGAAAATTGAAATATCTTAATCTTAGTCACCTAGTGACAGTGTTGTGGAAATGGTTTTGGCTCCATTTTCAATAAAGCCCAAAGTATAATTTCCTTCTCGTAATGAATTAATTCAATATGTTTTGACACAAATACACAGTTACCCCATTTCAGTGCTGTGCTCCTCCACTCTCAGGTCTTCAAGAGACTCCAAATAAGAATACCAGTAAGGTATTCTTCTATGCACAGACTCTCTCTCCCCCCTGGTTTCCCCACCTCAAACTCCCTCCTGACAAACTTCTGCTGCTTTACAACTAACTCCCACAGGGGTCACTTCTTCCCTTTCCCTTTTCCAGCCAGGAGCAGAAAGTCATCCTGACACTGCCTGCCTCAGAGCAGGAGGGATGCAAGGAAGTACTGCACTTCTCTCTTATCAATTCCCAAACAAATACAAAGATCCAACTTCTTATGTTCTTTCCTCTTCTGGATAAAAATATCTAGCGCCTTCTCAGATTATTGGTCTGAACACTTCTAATGCTTGCCAAATGGGCAGGCTCTTCAAGTTCTGAATGATTTCCACTTGGAATAAAGTATTTTTCTGGCTCAACCATCACCCATTATTCCCCATTTTAAAAGAGATTTAGTGTGGCAAAGGAGGATGCATCATTTCTTGTCCTCAGGAGATGGCAGCAGAGTCTGTGGCATTTGGTGATTAACTGAAGTCACTACATTTTCCACAGAAATGTCCCAAACTGCCAAGCCACATCTACATGCAGAAAGAATTGAATGGCCAAACAGTACTCAAAACGCAAGACTGGGTTCTAAAGTGCTTCAGTAAAATGGCTACAATCCCTCTGCTACCTTCCTACCCTCCCAATCCTTCCTACTTCGTGGAATGTCTTAATCTGGTTATGGAATTAAACTCGAAGTGGTCAGAGTTATAAATCAGGTTAAAGTACCTATAATAAACTACACCGAGTTTTTTATAAACTCATTTAGAAGCTGTTAAGCCATTTGTAAGCTTGCATATAGGCAAGGTCTAAATTTACCATCCATGAAAATAAATGCAGACTATAGCTCACACTTGGACATTTCTAGGTTCAGAAAAAGCCTAAAAATAAAGTGATTTTCAAGCTCAATTACCTTTTTTGTCCTGCCTCCAGAGCATATGACCATTCAGCAGTTTTCTCATAAACTTGGAACTTCCTCCCATATATGTTAAGCTTAGCACTGTGCCGAGCAAACGGAAACAATTCAGCAGCTCTGCACAAACTCTGTCATACTAACTCAGGAGAGAAAAAGCCCTCCCTGTTCTCCTCAGAAACATGCACGTCTTCAGGACCTCGAAAAGTTTACTCCGTGAATCCGGGCAAAACAAGCAGAGGTATCAGAGCTCACCCATAATGACTCCCCACTCTTTAAAAACAATACAGTTATTTTTCTATTATGTTCAGTACTCCCCAGCTGTGATGCCTCTCCTACAAAGGTAGCCAGAACAGCACAAACAAAGCCTCGGGGTTAGGAAGTTCTCTGGGGCAGCAGCTACCTGTTGTGTAGCATGTAGCCTGTAGGACTCTTCCACAGCAAGTCAGGACCCTTAGAAACTACAAAACCTGAGAATTGGCTGCAAACACGTGAAAGTTGAGAGGCAATCTCCTAGGAGTGTCTTACCCAAACATTGTGCACACTTCTTTCTAAGGCTGGTTTAACACACAGCCCTCTACTACTCCTTGTTTCAATCAGTTTTCCATCACATGGCTCATCACGTGCTGCCGCATGACAATCTCCCAGGTGTTTCCCATCAAAACCGGAGAGGGATTTGGTCAATGGGACAAAATAATACATGCACAGGCACTGGGCCCTGCTTGTCACACGCACTACATGCTCCATGTAGGTGACAATCCCAGTCACACAGCAGGAGCAATGGAGCACGCAGGTCCTGCATTAGCCCTGTGTAATGTGGTTTTTAGGGAAGGCCATCAGGGAAAGGCTGGATGCCTTATTCTCACAGGTGTCATCTGAACTGAAACAGCTCAGAAATGCACCCTTCCTTTAAGATATCCAATGTCACAGAGGGCAATCGGCAAATGCTCAAGAATCAATGCAAGACTTTCGGTTTTCTCTCCTTAAACCCAGCAGCATAACTGTAATGAAAACACAAAACCACTGAGCAACAAGTGAATCAACACCATGAAAGCAGCAAAGTGCAAGGAGTATTATTTACATCTGCTCTATAAAAACAGCCAAATTACTACAGACAGTAGAACCTGAGTCCCTCCCAGTGGTATTTTTCCTCATGCGAACACAGTTCTACAATAGATTTTCAAATTCAAGAATTAACAATAAAAACATTTAATAAATGAAAAAAGAAATTAATCTCTAGAGAATCACAAGGTTCACTAACAGAACAGTGAATTACTTCAGTTTTTCAAGTCACGTTTAAGAAAAAAAGGGAAACATAACGAGACTCTAAACTATTAAAATCATTCAGAAGGTGAGGATAGAGTGAACATAAAGCCGACTCTCACAAAACCAGGTGGAAGCTAATAGCAGTTCCCAGCTCAGAAGCTGGTGTTTAACTCATCAAATAAGAGAAAATCCACAAAATTTTAAGCAGCTGAGAAAACACAAAAATCTCCTGCTATTTCTGAAACCAGAGGTCCTAGGTAGAAGAGGTCACCTCACCTCAAACACCCTGATGACAGAGAGGCTACAACCTGCTATGCATTATTAACACACATCTATGTGCTGTTTCGAATTCAGAGAGCTAAGAAAGAAGGCTGCAAGCAACATACGTTGACTACACAATCTTTTAGAGCTGAAATTTCGTGTCAGTGAACCGGACAGTTTCTTTTTTAATTCCTTCTCTGCCGAAGTAGACTCTTCATAATTACAGCTGATAAAACATCAGCTGCTCTAAGCGCTTCCAAAATCACCTCTGCACTTTGTGGTGTGGGTTACAATGCAATGCACACATTCCCAGAAAACAAAGTCAGGCGGAGTCAGTTTGTTCAGAAGGACTTGTCCACAATTTTGGATTCAATACTGAAGACAGACCAGATCTCTTCAAGCACATCAGTTTCTGTGTGCTGGGAGCTGAAGCTTTAGATCTATTTTTGGACTCATCTTTTGACAGTACTTGTACTTTAGGGATCTTCACCGATCTTTGTAACTTAGAAAACAATTTGGATTTGTTCCAAAGTACCCCTGTGTAATTTATACATTCCTTTTGAACTATTCTCTAGTCCTTTGAGTCTCATTGTATTTAAATGGGGTTCTTTTTCAATTTGAGCTCTGTCGGCATATTTGCCTCCAACTGAATTCTTAGAGAACACCTGGATTCAATATGAGAATCTGCACGAGAATATGAATTTATTCTGCACCAGAACTTGCTGTGTGGTGCTAACAGTGTTTTGGCAAGACAGGAATATGCTGCTCTTCAAAGAGATGAAAGAGTACCAGAAGAGCAGAAATACCAAGTACAGAACCCAAAGCAGTGCGTCCTGAAGTTGAACCAGCAATAAAGCTGCCTGTAAGTAAAAGTAAAGTAACAGAAATGAAGTGTGGTGCTCTGGAAGCAGAAGAGTGGTATGCAGGTTTTTTCTCTACAGCTTTTTATTCAAAATAAAAAGTTACGAGAAGTAAAAAAGTCCATGAAAGGAGAACTCCTGATCAGTGCCAGCAAAGCCAGGCTCAGTTCCTTGGGGAGCACCGCAGCACGGCAGACAGCTCCGGCCGTGCCCTGCCAGGAGATCCCCACAGCACCAGCCTGGCACGCCTGGGCCGCTTTCCCACTCGCACACCCAGGTCCCAGTAACCCTGTCCCACCACTGGCATACAACCAAAGCAAGGCGAAGCTGCAGCAAACAGCAGAACGGTCAACAAAGGATAAAAGGAAACCCAGTTCCGTCGGGAGCGCTGCAGAACGAGGATCGCGTCAACTGCCACCTCGCCTTGGCTGATGGGTGCTGCCGCTCTTCCCGCAAACTCCGCCGGCCTCATTACAAGGTGACTAAGAGTGGGGGTGCCCCGTTTTATGTAGGGTGGTGCAGGGGGATAAAGGGTTGTCCAACATCCCAAACACACCTATTTTATGTCAGCTGAGAGTCTGTTTATTTGCAATCATCCCCGAACCTCTTCCTACAGACACCTGCCAGCCCCTCACGGTGTCTCAAGCTGCTTACATGCTGTAAGAACCAGCTAAGAGTCTGTTATCAAGCAGTCTTGTATGACCTCACCCCTATTGCTAATAAGCTAAACCCCTTACCATTTCTTAGTAAAAGCTTAAGTGATTCAGCTTCCATTCACCCTGCCTTAAGCTGCCAAACTGGAATAATAATACCCATCATTGCATAACACCAGTTCCAAGGGGACTGGTTTAATGCTCTTTTGAGAAACAGCTGGGGAAGGCTTCCTTTGTGCCTATGAAGAAACTGAGGCACAGAACTGGAACAATCACGTTTTGTGGAGCACAAGTGATGCTGAAATTAATAAACATTAGGTGATTTAGGCAACACTGAAAACCCTGTCCCAAAGTGACCTGGACAAGGTCAGGCAGGTCATCTGACACCAAAGCACAACTGTGAGTGTAAAGGCCTCCACTCTCCTGTACAAAAACGGCACCTCATTGCCCCCACTGAGAAGGAAATCGGTGTTTTCAGCCAACCAGATTCGAAATCTCCAGTTTTCAGGAGACAGAGAGAAGCGAAGCCAGGCCCAAAGCAGCGGGTGTGCTACAGAAACATGACACAGAACACAGCTCGTTTGTCATCCATCCACGCTGTACCGCCTCCACGTAGCAATTAAAGACTCAAAAACCAACAAAAGTGCTAAGAGGATGTTACACACAATAGCACTGCAAAACCACACACATCCGAGGCTGGCAGCTTTTTCGCACGGAGCGAGCGGCGCTTCTTTGCTATCGCCAGACAAGGAGCAGACAGGGGCGAGAGCGCGGCCAGCATCCCCCCCGCCCTCTCTGCAGATCGCCAGACCCCGCAGGGCGGGATCCCCCCGGAGCACGAGGAGCCGCCGCGTCCCGCCCGCTCCGGCGCGGAGCTGAGCGCGGAGAATTCTGGCTCCGGCGGCGGCACCACCGTGACGGCGCGGGAGCCCCGCGGGCAGCTGCTGCTCAGCCCCAAGGGCTCCAGCGGCAGCACCGCCGCTTTTCTCGCCGAGAGAGACTCCTCGGCACCCCCCCGCCGCGGGCCCTGTCCCAGAGGGCGGGAGGGAAGCAGCAACCCCCCCCGAGCTCAGAGGCGGCGGCACCACTCGGCCCTCTCCGCCTCCCGCCCGCCGCGCCGCCCGGCCCGCCCCGCTCCCC
>VZTA01012232.1:141019-174810 GCA_013398855.1 Mohoua ochrocephala | reverse complement strand
GTGCGCGCGGGGCCCGGCGTCAGCTGATCCAGCGCCTCCTCTGCCGCCGCCGGAGGGAGTCGGGCGGATTCGGGCGCGCCGGGCCGGCCCAGGTGAGACGCTCGGCCCCCCCTCTCCCCCTGCCCCGCACCGCTCCCTCCGCCTTTCCCGAGCTGCGCCCGGGGGTTGCCATCCTCTGCGGCGAAGGGGGGTCGGCTCCCGCCGCTCCCCGCCCCGCTCGGACCCTGCTCGGGAAGGAGGCGGTCTCCCCGTGGAGCCGCTCCCAGAGGGAGCGCGGCCCCCGGCTTTGCGGAGCGGGTGTCGCCGGGACCCTGGGCAGCCGACCTTCGCGGAGCCGTGTCCCGGCAGGACAGCCCGCTGGAAGCGGCCGTGCGCTTCCCCGCCCCGCTTCTCAGGGAGAAGAGACCTGGAAAACGAAGCAGCCCGTGAATGAAAAGCCTGCTGAGCGCTCTCGAAGACGCCCAATGAGATGCTCTAGGGCTATGCCAGAATTCCTTACAGAAGAGGAATGGGGTGATAGCGGCTGGGTCCCAGTGCCAGGTCGTCCCACCATCTTGGGTGGGTGGATCTGAATCTCTCTGTGCCTTGACCGCAGCCCGGCTGAGAGCGAGCAGCAAGGTTATGGAAGGGGAATGTGGCTGCGGGCTTCTCGCCGCGGCCCATCCGTGCCAGAAGAGCCCCCGTGTTGTTTTGCAGTCGAATATACTGGTGGTACATCAAATGTGCTTCCTATTCCTGTAGCCAGTGACTGAATTCTGGTTTAGATGAGGTGTTCCGAACACTTGGCACACTTGGCATTCACTTAAAGGCAAGAAAGAAATCTTGCATGACTGGATTCTGGATGACATTGTTTATGTTACAGGTAGCTGTGACATTGGAGTATGTGACACATATGTGTCAAGATCCATCCATTCAATGCACTTGCCCAAAGTGATTTACTTTCTTAGGAAGAAAGTAAAGCATTTCATCCTAAGATTTTACTGTCTTCCCTCAGAGAATTTGCACTCCTGCTGGGCATAAAAGCAATTTGGTGATAGTTTTATTCATTGTAATGCAATACTTCAGCAAAGTACACTGGCTACTTGATCTAGCATGGTATTTCAAATGCTAATTCCTCTTGATGAAGCGGAGAGGGGGTGGAAAAGTAGGAAAACCTGCTGACAGACTGCTAGAAGTGATTTATTAGCAAGAACATGCCAAATACCAACCGGCATTTGCAAGTGGAAGTTTGAGTAACTGAGGCAGATCTTCAGTATGTTGTAAGTTGTGCTGTATTTGTGCTGACTTCTGCACTGTGCAGATCTGCAGCAGCTGAATGTTTGGCTTCTCTGTGCAGTGCTTTCAAAGGCCTTTTCAACGACCAGCAAAAATAAATATTTAATAATATCTACATTTTTTTTATTTTCTATGTAAGAATACGTGAAGTGAGATCAGAATCTACAGGTCTTTGAATTACCAAAAATACTGCAGATTATTTTGCTGTGCCTGTCAGTTTGTTATGCGAAGTCCTCTGGGAAAGCTTTATTCTTTTATGTGGGGAAAAAATTAGTCTTAATTTTGTCATCAGGTGACAAAGGGTGACATTCAGAAATAGTAAATCATCATGGACATCAACTTGAGAGAACAGGGAAGGAGAAATTAAGGCAACAGTGGAAAATGGCTGCTGGCATCAGCTGACTGTTCAAAGGGGGGGGTTGTAGTCTTGTGTTGCAATAGTAAGACAAGATCTCTGTTTCCTGTAAATGCTGCCTTGTCATTTTCCAAATCAAGAATTATTTTCTACAGATAGTGCTAATAGGGTTGAGCCATGAGTGATTAGTGTCACTTGCTTAATTTTTATAGAGCATTAACTTAAATGTAGCTTTTATTTTGGTCTCAGTATATATGAACAGGTTTGAGTCTCATTGACCCTGACTTACAAAGTCTGTGGGCCCTAAGTGTCCTTCTGTTGTCTAAATTTTTTTCCCAGTATGACTTCATGCGTTTATCTTCCAGACTTGCATGGGTGCTGGTGTCACACATTGTCATCCAAAGCTGCTACAGACCAGCAGATTACCAGATGATTCCCCTGAGGATACTTTTAGAGGCACTGTACATCCCCCCTTGTGTTTTGATGCCATAACGGTGTGTCTTTGGCTTCTCAAGCCCTGAAAGTGCCTACTGATGGGCTTCCCTCCTGCTTTTAAATTGCATGTTTGTGAGCTAGGGCTGCTTTCCTAATTACTCTTTTAGGAGGAGTAAAAGGATTACAGGATAACCTAGTTGGGGTCTTTGGTTACTTTGATGTTGACCATAAAATGTTGAATGCGACTGCTGACCAAGTAGTAATCCCTCTTTTTTTTTTACTTCTTGCCTTTTTAAGAAAACCCTACAAAACACAAACCGTGCAACAACCCAATGCTACATTGTGTGACATATATTCTTTTCTCTGTGCTTGTTTCAGTGGTTGAAAAGTGGGGGATTTTAGGCTTGGAAATATTGAGATATTGTTGAACCACGGTATCCACGTGATTTTTTTTTTTTAGACTGGAATTGTACCAAGGAAAACAGACCATGTAGTCAACTGGAATGTCATGCTCATTCATTCTTACTCGATGTCTTAAAACATGTGACTTCTTTAGTCTTCCAGCTAGGCAGGGAGAAACAGGGTCCTAGTCTAGCAGAAGAAGCAGAATGAATTTAAACTTTTCAGCCTTTTTTTTCCTGTACAGAATAAGCCAATAATCACCCAAATGTCCAACATGCAAAACCGGCTTAGACTGGATCTTCTCTTTGTAATTGTTGTACCTTCTTCTGTGGTATGAAAAGGCTTTTTGCTTGTCTTTGATGTGCTCGCTCCATTCTTGCCTTTGAGAGTGGACAGCTAAGCTTGTACCAAGTTCTTGGGTTTGGTCATTTCTCGTGGCATTAAGTTCTACACTCTTATAAATATTTTTTGTTTGGTCACTTTATTTCATCCAAGCATTTACTTCTTCTGTGTTTGTCAAACTCTCAAGTTCACCATCCCCATATCTTAGAAACATTGACCATTTGCTGCCAGCTTTTTAGACTTCTATACATTATATGGCTCTTCTAGTAGACTTTGCCTTCCAAGGCCTGGCTTTACTGAAATGATGCACTTACTTTGAAAACCAGTGAGATGTATATGGATAAATCCTGGAAGTCCTGGTCTAACAGGCCTTGTTACTACCACTTAGCCAAATGGCAGATAAAGACCAGTTTTAGCTGCTGAATTTATTTTCTCGCTTCATCAGCTTGACTACTCCTCTGCGCTTGTGTAACAGTGAAATTCAGTGTCAGGGTTCACTCTGTTCAGAAATAAATTTGTCTGACAGTGGCCCCTCTTCACAGTTCTTTTAATTTTGTCATAGTTTACGACATTTTGGGGAGTCTATGTTCAAATGTTCAAATCAAAAGTAATCAGCAAGGACCAAAACTAGCATGGGAAGCTGCCCCAGTTAACCGAGACTCATTGTGCTGAGCAGGTAAATGAACTACAAAGCCTGCTGAAAATAGACCCATTGCAGATGCAAATGCTTGAGAGAAGTGGTGTTCTAGAGGGTCTCTGCAACATGAAAGCCTTATCTTTGTCCTTCCTAATCAATTGAAGAGTGCTTGTGTTGTAAGGGTTCTCATGGCCAAGTTGAAATGTTGGTGCTCTGGTGAGTTTCAGCTGACCAGTCTGCCCAACTGTGTCTCTGCCAGACAGCATCCCAAGAAAAATGCCAGACTGTGTGCTGTGAAGATGCTGTGTCCTATCTTTAGGCTGCTGTAAGCTGTGGTTGCTTACTGAAGTGGTTTGTGGTGGTTCGTGTAAAAGAGAGATGGTTTGGATGTCTGTGATGCTGGTCTGTGTTCTGTGCCGTAAGCATGAAGAGCAGTCCTGTTGTGGTTGGGATGGTCAGGTGTGAGGAGGTATGGAAAGGATACGGGAAAAGCCATTGACTTTATGGAGAGACAGCTGTGCCTTCATGGGAATAACTTCTTATAGCTGGGCAAAAGCTTTCAGGTATGCAAGTTTTGTGTGAGAGCCTGAAGAATGACTTGACAGTTTTTTAATATCCAAGCAGAGAAACTGCATCTTCCAAGAACTTCAGTTAGTGGGACAAACATTTGGTCCTTGTCTTTGTTACACTGTATCATTACTTTATTTCCCACTCTGAAAGTAAGGCCTTAAAAAGCAGCTCTTCAGAAAAAACCCTAAAATGGTATTTCTGACTAAATGCAGACTACATTGGTAAAGATGTCTAAGTAGGCAATTCTGTTATGTGAATTGCCTATAGATCCTTGAAATTTTGAGGGTTTTGTTATTGTGAGATAAATTTGCATCAGCTGTTAGATATTCAGACAACCACCACATTATGTAGTTTAAACAGTGTTAAAATTTAATATGTTGGAAGGCCTCTGGCTGTTCTAAAGAAGCTGTAAATAATTCAGTTAATTGAACATAAAATTTCCAAATGTAGCTTAACTTGCTTTATAACATAAAGATGCAGTTTTCCATCACAGGAAAAGTCAACCTCAACTTAATTTCCTTTTACTGGAATCCAGTGCCAATAGGTGTGCTGTGATTCCAACCAGGTGTTTCATTATACCAAAGGTGCTATAAAAGAGTACTTCTATCTGCTAGGGATGTTGGATCTTTCTCAAAGATTTTCATGCAGACTCACTCCTGGTTCAGCTCTTCAAACTAGCTGTCAAATAATAAACTGAACATTCCATATTATCCTGACTTTAAAGATGATCTGAAACTTAAGTGTAATGATGAAATGCTTATTCCAAACTCATGCTCAGTATTTTAGCCACTACCCCTGGGAGCAAGGGGTTAGGCAGTAATGAGACTTAAACAGGAGATGATGTGTTTTAATGAGCCCAGACAACTCATGTGATTCTGCATGTAAAACTGAGCCTGACTCAAAAATCTAGCAAGAGTTGTTTTGTCAAATTGCACACCTTTTGTCTGTTGAGGTAAGACGTTCAGCTCTTCAGAAGTGACTCTGCTGAACTGTAGTAAAGTTTGCTGTTATAGTTGCTTACAGCTATGTATTCATTTCATTTTAATGTTTGTCATCTTAAAGGTTAGAGCAACAAAAAGTATTTCAAGTAACGGTGCCAAATACACCTGAAAATCGAGTGACTTTTACTTAATAAAAGCTAGGGTGGATTTTCGTTTGGCAGTAATGTTAGCGAGGTTAATGAAAACTGTTCATCTGGAGGAAATGACTGAGTGTTGCACTGGGCAGATGGCTGCAGAACTTTTCAGCCCTAGCAGCTAGATGACAGGATCAGGATAAGAAAAGAAGGTCTCTGTAGAACACAGAAATGAATTTTGTATTAGTGTTCTGTATTATGGTTTGGATTTCAGTTGCATTAGGTCTTTCTTTTGTGTGAAAATCTATCAAGCCAAAGAAAGGGCACATTGCGTAGCAGGCTGAAAAGAATGTCAAATTTTTCACAGCAGTAAAATTGGGAAGCAGGGTAGCAAGTAAGAACTGAGGAGAGGCTCATCAATTCCCACCCCTGGAGCTCCTCTGGAGAAGCCTCAGCTGAGAGGAAAGAATTGGTATGGAAAACTGTAGCATGTGAGTCAGCTGATGAACATTTTTTTCACATGGACAGTGTGGTTTTCTCTAGTAACAGAAGTATTTTAATGGGTTTAACTAGGATTTTTATCAATTCTAGATATAGCATGATAGCTGCATTTGATGTTTGAAGGCCACTTATCTACTGAGCTGATCGGATCTTCAGCGGGTCAAAGCAGTTATGCAATGAACACCTTGCCAGCCTTTCTGTCTAGTTTTATTTCTGCTGCTAACTTCTTGGTCATGTTCAAACAGCTTTGTTCTAGTACTGTTCTGGGCTAACTGAAGGGATTTCCCAAGATGCTGAGTAAAAGCTTGGGTGCTTGAGTAACAACTTGTGATGGTGGTACATCTTGCATGAACAGACTTCACACCCTTGCTTTAGGAATACGTACTTTATGTTGTATGTATGTATCAAATATAAATATATTGTTATACCTTTTGTTTGCAAGGTGTGGTGTTTGTTTGAAGGATCAGACTTGTGTGTATTGGCATGCCCACAGGTAAGTCCCTGTGTGTTTTTAGGAAGGGGACAGTAGGAGCTTGTGATGGACTTAATGAATTCAGTGTTGCATGGTGTCACTTTGTAGCCATCGTGTGCTGCACCAGCGTAATTCTCTTTCCTTGAATACACCTGGATTTACGTGTACATGTGCTGAGCAAAGCAAGCCTCTCGTGAGAGGAAGGGGCTTATGGGAAACCAAGGAACAAGTTCTGTGAAAGATAAATTGGCTTGTAGGGTTGCAGATGAGTCCACAGTACGGAGCTGAGCATCACTTAAGCAGGTTCTGGGTTTATCCAGAGTAGAGGTGGCCTCGAAGTGCCCTGTGACAACTGAAATTGTATGAATAAGTAAATAGAAGAATGTCCATATTGTTGAGTTTAAAAAATAATCTTTCTAGCTCAGAGCTTGTGGCAGGAAGGTTGGTGCCATTCACTTCATGATGTCTGTGTCATGAGAGGACTGAGCCACATGGTTGTGTGCAGCACAGGACGTGACTCCTGCCTGGTTTCATTAGATGAAACTGCAGATGATGCAGTTGGAAGATGTTTGATATAGCAGAGGGTTGTGCTGCCATACAGAGGGACCTGGACAGATGGGAAAAATAGGCTGACAGGAATCCCATGAAGTTCGACAAAGGGAAGTGCCAAGTCCTGCACCTGAGGCAGAATAACCACATACCCTGCTACAGGCTGAGGACTGACTGAGTACTGGAAAGAACTGGGGGTCCCCAAGCTGAACATCAGCTGGCACTGTGCCCTTGTGACAAAGGCAGCCAGCACTGTCCTGGAGTGTGTTTGGAAGAATCCCGCCAACAGGTTCAGGGAGGTGGTTTTTCACCTTGGTTAAGCTTGATGGAAGCCACATCTGGAGTGCTGTGTCTGGTTCTGGGTTCTCCAGTGGGAGAAAAAGGTGGCTTAATGGTGTGCATCCAGAAAAGGGCCACAAGGACTTTTAAGCATTTGGAGAAAGGAAAAGAGGATGAGAGAGCTGGGATTATGTAGCCTCAGGAAAAGAAGGCTCTGAGAATCTTATTGTAAAGTACATAAACACCTGATGGGAGGGAGCTAAGAGGATGGAGCCAGACACTCTTCTCAGTGGTACCTGCTGAAGCGACGTGACATAATGGGCACAAACTGAAATACAGGGAATTCCCTTTAAACATAAGAAAACGCTTTTTACTGCAAGGGTGTCTGAACACTGGAACGGGTTGCCCAGAGAGTTGTGGTGTCTTCGTCCTTGGAGGTAATCAGATGTGTCTGGATGTGGCCCTGAGCAGCCTACCTCACGGGGCGTTGGAAGTAGATGATTGCCAGAGGTGCCTTCCAACCTCAGCAATTCGGTTGTTTAGTGACTGAGAAATTTGGAGTAATTTTCCCTGCTGTGTTATAGTAAAATTATAACTCTGCATGGTACGAAGGAGCAGGTTTCCTGAGAATACTATTGGGCTTCCTTTCCCAGTGACCTCTGTTAGAGTTCTGGGCATGTTGCTTCTTCTGGGACAATATCTCGAATTCTAGATATGAAAATGCTGCCAAACTTCTGCATTTGTCTAGTAATTCAGGCATTGTATTTTTTTTTAATACTTCCTCTTAAAGATATCATCTGTTAGAAGGGGAAGTATAAACTGTCCTAGTTACAGGAAATCTGTGGCAGTGATTATCCTGTTATTTATGAGGCCCTTGCAACAGATCTTCATGCAGCTGGACACTGGGATTTGTGCACTGTGCCAGTCTGCTCAGGTGAACACAGTAAATGTCAGCAGTCTTGAATCTGAAACATCACTCCAATGTGACACTAAGCTGATTGTCCAGTGTGGGTGGTGATCTTAACTATCCTGTAATGTCTAGATTTTCACTAAGAAGAGGAGGAGGTATGATTTTCTTTGGAAAACTTTCTTTGGCCACATTTTACTGTTCATGCCTATTAAGCTTTCCTGGGTATCACATGTAAGGACTTATATTCTGACTCCATTTTTCTACCCCTGAAAATCAAAACACATTAGTCTGTTTCAGATATATTAAAATCTATGACCTTAGTTCAAAGTTATTCCAGCAGAATGAATCCTAGCACTGGTGACTTACTAATGTAACGCTGCTGCTTCTGAATTACTAATACTGTGTTGTTCACTGCAGTTTTGGTTAGTGTCTAAGCTTTTGTGCCAATTTGAAGTGTTGGTAATCCTAGAACTTGCGAAGATGGACTTGAGGAGTTGCGAGGACTGCAGGGAACTCTTCAGCTTCATGCAGGTTCTTAGGGAGGGATCACATAGCTGCTCGTGGTTCTGCACAGGGCAGTGCCCGTCGTTCTCTGAAAAGAGATTCCAGCAGCTGTCACTCAGGGTGGCACGGCACTCTGCTTTGTGGAGGTGCTGGATGTTGTGCAATTGCATTACTGCTCCTGCTGGCCAGGGGAAGGGCTTCTGAGCATAAGGAAGCCCCACAAGACTCTTGGAGGCAATCAATACTGTTCTACATACTCGAGCAATTAGCATTGCGGCGTCTCCAGCGCCTCCCTGTGCAGTCTGTTGTTAAACAGTTGTTCTGTTAAGCTCTTCCAGAGCAGAGCACACCCCGAACATGGCTGTAGTACCCTGGAGGGCTGGCAGGTGAGCGGATTCCAGCAGAAAACATGCAATTCTTTCAAGGATTTTCGTGCAGTCGTATGCACCACTCGGGACATTGGAATTACCGGCTTTGTAGGAGGCCCTTAATGCGAGCGACTGAAGCCTGGTAATTTCTTCTGCTCGGTGCTGTGCAGGAGGGAGGGCACAGATGGGAGTTCAGCTGGGCTCGAGGTGGCTGGAATTGCTATTGCGGCATTCCTCGGTGCTGGTGGGAGAGAGAGGGAGAGACTGATGACTCATCAAGTCAGGTGGTTATGCCTCTGCTGTGTGGCAGAAATCTCTTTCCCCTCTGCAGCAGGCTTTCTCATCCCTCTGTGGAGGGGCACTGGAAGGACAATTATTTCGCAAGTGGTGATGCTTAACTGCTGAATTCTAGCTTTTGAGTTGGGCCTGGGGATTTTCGTTACTCGCTGCGTCTGCGAAATAAGGTAAGGATCTGTGTTTATGTGATAAAATTGTCATAGATTTTCTTCCTTGCTGCAAGAAGGCTCCTTCTAAAGATCTCATCCGAGTCTGAATTTTGAAAAGATCTTTGTGTTAAGGCAGTTCATCATGTAAATACTGCGTCTGATCGAATGTTTGATGCAAAACCCAGGAACTGTGACAGAAAATGGGTTTCTCCAACGTTGAGAGCAGGGCAGTTACATGTTTGGGGCTACTGTGTAACCAGATTACTGTGCTGGGGAGAAACCAAGATAGAAAGCTCAGGTTATGGGCTCTTTCTTGTTTAATTAGGACTTTAAAATTAGTGTAATGAATCACCTTTTAGTCAGAGAAGGTTCTGCTGCAAGTAATATTTTGGTTTCTGGCACTATTAATCAGAATATGACTGCTAGAGCTTAAGAGCACGTTTGAAATCAATTGGTGAACTGTTTTAGATAAGGAAGATATAAATTGTAAAGGATACGAGATGCATCTTTGCTCATGAGGGAATTAAAATTAAGCTAATATCCTATGTAGATGTCCTAGTGGACTTTTGTAGGAGGGAATTGCATATAGTGCCTAATATCCTGTGTTGGCAAGAGTCCTTTCAAAGGCCTTAGGGGCTCCGTAGATTTCTAAAATGGTCAGCCACCATGACTTCTGGGGTGCATACATGCTTTAGGGAATTTCATTTTCTGTGAGTACTGGCAATGAAAGCATCGAACAGGGTAGGAAGGTAAAGGCAGCATTTTGGCCCTCAAGGACTTTTCCATATAAATTGAAAATCTGTAGTGCTAGTACACAACCACAAGAAAATGATGCAGAGATAAATAGCAGCTTTTTTTTTTTTCCCCTAATTTGTATTCAGTGTTAAAAGATGTGTAGCCCCTTAAAAAAAGAGGTCAGCCTGGCTGGGTGGGCACTGGCCTTGTGTAGACTGTAGTTAGGAGATATAGCAGAGGTGAAACAAAGGTGAGGAAGAATTCACATCTTCTACACTTGAAATAGTTAATAGGTATGTGTTTAAAAGCTGTTGGTGCAGGTCCTAGAGATCATGGTAAAGACAGGGTTTATTAGTGTGTTTCTGGGTGGTCTAGTGGAGGAATCCCCTGCTCTTTTACTTGGCTGGCCAGTGATTTGGAAAGGTGGCTGTAGGAAGAGAGAGGGAGCAGAGCAGCCACAGGAGCAAGAGAGGCAGGTGCTGGCTGTCAGGATGTTGCCATTTAACTGCAGAATGGCTGTTCTGAGGTTCTTACATGCCTCCCTAGAAGATAAACAGTTGCTTCAATCAGGTTTTGATTATGAAGGAAAGTTAATTTAAATTAAAACTGGCCCAATGTTCCTGCTTTTCCTTGCCTTTGTAATTTGACTCTTTCACATGGGACGTTGTCTAATTGCCAGGCTGTGTCACTAATTCAGTTATGAGAATGTGGTTTAACTCTCTACTGTGCTTTTATGGAAGATTTTGGTGGTAGGACACTGGACGTTGTTCTGTATGGCATGTTGAAGTAAATGTTTAATTTGGATTTATAAGAACAGCTGCTTTTTTCGGTATGAACAGTAATTGTGCTTGAGGTTTGCAATGTTTCAGTTGTTGAAAGCAAAAAAGATGAGATAGTTGTGTTAGTCAGATCAGAACCAGCTCATACCAGCTGCTCAGGAACTGCAGATTGCTTTGTGAGGACCTCCCCTCTGCCATTTGTCTGAGGAGGCATTTGAGAAAAAAACCCAGTGAAATTAAAATTGTCTTCTGGGTCTACACAACAGGCAGTGTGAAAGATAACCTCTGGCTGTGGAGGGTAGAGAGATCAAATGGATCTCTGGCTTAGCCTTTGGTCTCGAGACCAGTTAGCAGGTCTGCTCCAGGCTGCTGGTGACTGAGCCATGATCAACTGTTGTGGTGGCTGCTGTGGAATAAATCAGTGGCAGCCATGATAGACAGTACACTCCAGAGAGACATGGAGCCTGGAAGAAGCTATTCCTTCAGGATGAATAGGGCTTTGGAATCGTGGGAGATCTTCTTCTTACGGAGCAGTGCCACCAATTTAAAACTCACAGATCAGTAAAAAGGCTGAGGGGCAGAGGACTTGTATTGGTGTATTAAAAAGCTGGAAAACAGTTGTAGGATTTCAAGAATAGCAGATGTCAGCTACTGCTCCCGAAGAATAGGCAAAAACGTATCCTTCAATCCTGCTGGAAAGGGTGGCAATGTAGTTGTTGCCTGGCTTATTGTACATGGGGCAGGTTTTTAAGCCTGAGTATGCCTTTGTATTTGCTGCCTTGTGGAAGATGCTGGGTTAGATTAGGCTTCTTTCAAGGACTGGGTGTGAGTGTCACCAGACACCTCCCAGTTCATGTCACCAAACCAGGGGCCTTGCTGTTGATTAGCGCAGGAGGATTCTGTGCCGGGGCTGCCATAGTGCACCTTTCGCCAGTGCTGTGTCCTAAGCGTGTCAGTACGGGAGAAATGGGAAGAGAGTGGCCTTACAGTTCTCCAACACCCATCAGTTTCCAAGGTAACACACAGCACGACAAGGGCTCACAAAGCAAAGCCACTAAATCCTCTGATCTGCGCCGGAAGCAGGACAGCCCAACTGTCGGCCACAGGACAGACGTGGATGGAGGAAGTCTGTTCATAAAACAGCTTTTATAGTGCCAGTTGTTTGGATTCACTGAACAGTTACTGGCAAGAGATGACAGCCTGTTGTTTGACTGTTGCAAGTTGGGGGTTTTGGCCATTATTCAGCACCATTCTTCTGTAATGCTCCATGGGTTTCACTGAGAGCAAAGGCTGTGTGATATATACCTGTGAGACGCACAGTAAGCGCTCACGTTTTTGTGTGCTGGTGCTTCTGAAAATGTACGTTTCTTCCTCTAAACACTGTGATATTCAGCAGCTGGAGATGGCAAAAATTGAATTTGCTCAATTAATATTTGTAGTGTTGCATTTTAGAGACTGGTGGCAGTAATGCAGACCCAGAACATTCTCTTGCTCACTCAGAATCGTGGAAAACTCCATGTTTTGAAGGAGGGTAATGAGACGTGGAAGACAAAAAAGATTTTCTGTTGTTTAAATACCCTGTTACCAAGTTTAAAAACAGTGCAGCAGTGTTAGGGCATTGTTGCACTGCATCTTTTTCATTCAGTACCGTTCTGTGGAGCATGTTATGGCGTAATGTTCTACCCCTGTGTTTCTGCAATAAGGAATCTCAGGTCTTTTGTCTGTTTAAATCAGTTACTTTTTAACTTTTTACAGCTTTAGAATCAGTGTGGTTAAGGTGCTTCAGGCTAGGAGTTCAGAATCGTTTTTAACTGGAAACAAGAAGAGAGCAGAAGGGAGGAAGAGGAGGAACTTATTACACGTGTGTGTTCTTCAGGACTGACTCTTACTTTCTTTTGTACAGTTGAACAGGCAAAATGGACTTTTCCAAACTCCCCAAAATCCGTGATGAGGACAGAGAGGCTTTTGTTGGCTATGTTTATGGAGTCTCAGGACCTGGTAGGTATTATTTTGTAAAGGAAGTCATAAATTTTGTTTTATCTAGGATCTCGTTAGTTTTCTTCACTGGAAGCAGAGAAGTATAAAAGAGCTCTGGGTGGTGCTTTTTGTCTTTTTTTTGGGGGGGGACTTTAAGGAGGATCACTGACTTATAGTCTGATAAACTATTAAAAAAACTGCTAACAAGATGTTACTATTAATTAATCTGCTTAAAAAATGTAATGAGCAGAAGCAGGCAGTTGAATAATAACAACAATAATAAAACAAAAGGTAAGCTTTCTGTATGAGGTGAAGGCCCTTGGTTGGAAATCTACAGGCCCAGTGTACTAAGTTTCTCCAAAAGGGTGTGAAATACATAGTCCATTCTCAATGGAAGCTTGCCCCTGTGATTTCTGAAATATTCAGTCCCTGTCAGTGTCAAGATGTTCTGTGTTACTGCACCATGGGCTGGGGGAGCTCAGCAAGGAGTCACAAGAGTCAGGGGAGGTGGCAGAATGTGGTGGTAATGCAGCTGGCAGAAGGAGGACTCATCCTTCATCTTTATCAGCTGAAACAGTTTAGGCTCTGATAGGAACAGCTTTTGAATATGTGCAGACTCTACTGGCTTTTCTGCTCCCTCCTGCATTCCTTTCGAGAGCTGAAGGAAAGGATGGGAATGTGAGAACAGCAGATTAGCAAGTATTTTTGTTAATGCAACATATTTGATGAATAAGAAATTCCCTTGCCTTGTGTCTGCCTAAATAGACACAGCTTTTTAAACTGCAAATTCCTGAACTGCAGAAGTAGTACTTAGGAACAATTTTAAACTGGCACAGCTTTCTTTTCCAAGAGCAGTATTTTGTGTAAATATGTGAATCCTGTGTGCATTACTGATATCATAACATACAAGACATAATAAATTTTGTTCTAAAGCAGCCAGGACCCCATATAGGACCTGCTGAAATCTAACTCAAAGCAGCAGGAAGTTTCAGGCCCAAAACATGCTGTACAATAGCTTTCATCTGTTGAAAGGTAATTTAAGTGCCCTAAGACAGACATCACTTTTCTACAAAATAAAGCAAAAAATGGTGTTTTCTTAAAAGCTTTCTAGGAATCACTTTACATGCAAGGGTATGTACTGCCTTTAGCAGGTGCCTTGGCTTGATCTGTCCATGTTTATGTCAGCATCCAGATGCTACCAAGGTAAACAGAAGTTTGAGTAACTTGAAAATGCTGGCCCTTAACCACAGGTTTATGTAACTACCAGGCATTGGGCAAGTTTTGCCATTTTCTTGTGTGTTTTAATTTAGTCAGATGGGAATGTGGCCCAGCTCACTGCAAGGGAGAAGTGCCTATATAACTTGTTTGTCAAAGTTCACAGCATCTCACACCCTCAACATTCGCAATCTGTCAAGATAGATAAGAGGAATTAGGGCATGAATTGTCCTGTGAACTACTGCATTCTCATAGCGTTCCCTTATTCTGCATAAAGGACAGAGTGAAATCTGTGGGAAAACTTACTCTTTTGACTTGGAAAATAGAAATTCCAGGAGTTGTGGCATCCTTTTTTGAAGTCAAGAGTGTGTGTCTGATGTGGGTGAACACCAGGTTTATGCTGTGCAGTTCTTACGAACTTGTGATGAGCAGATTTCCTGAGCTGCAGGAAAAATACTCACCTATGTGCCCGTCTTTTGCAGTGGTCACGGCCTGCAACATGGCAGGTGCTGCCATGTACGAGCTGGTACGAGTAGGACACAGTGAGCTGGTGGGGGAGATTATCCGGCTGGAAGGTGATCTGGCAACTGTCCAGGTGTATGAAGAAACATGTATCCTTTTCACTGATCCCTCCGGGCCTGCCAGGCCACATTGTCCAGAGTGCTGTGGTCATTAGGGTGAAGATGATGGAAATAAGCCCTTGATACTTTGGGATCCAGCAGCATATCTGTTCTGCATGTGTTTTGTAAATTTTGATGGTTTTGAGGTGAATCTTACCTTGTGTGGCTGTGTAGCGAGGAGACTTTTAACTGGAAATCAAATGTGCACCTTAGAATTTCAGTGCATTTTAATGCATCTTTGTTAAGGCAGTTGACAAATGTCAATCATAAATGGCAAAACTAAGCAATATTTGTTGCATCTTTTTCTTTGCTTTTGATAGCTGTGCTTGTATAACACTTAAATAAGGAATGAAAAGTGGGCAGGATGCCTTCTTCTGGGCAGAGTGTTTTGCCAAGCATAATAGATTACACTTTTGCTTCTGCAGTGGGCTTACAGCATCTTGGTCCAGCTATGATGCAGCATGTATTCTAAAATCTAGGCAACTTAAAATATATTTTGTATTACATAGATATGAGAGAATGTCAGAAAAGAAGTCATAAAACTTGAAGCCAGGCCTCTTTCCCCCTCCCAAGGGGGCTGTGAGTATCTGTGGAGCCTAGGAAAAAGGCTGTGCTGGCTCCCAAACCTTGGTTCTGAGGAGCTTGCTGGTAAACTGCTGAGTAGGTCCTGTATCTGCCTAATAATTTATCATTTTAGATGGCATCATTGTTACAGTGTCTAGTAGCTTTCCAGCGGTACATGGAACAAGTTTGAGTATAGCTTACTTTTAATTTCCTCTTGAGAGGAAACTCAGTCATAGGCCTCTCTGAAGTCAACTAGTATTTAATCTCTTGACTTTTGTATAAGTTTTGGAGGTTTCTTTTGTATTCTAGCAGGCCCTTCTGCCAAAGTGCTGGCCGTTTGCAGAGAAAAGTCCATTGTGCATCTTTGGAGCTTAGGTAGTGCACAGACCTGGCAACTTGATACAAGAGGGGAAGGCAATAGGGCTGGTCTTAGACAAACTCCTTTTAAAATTAGGCTGCTGTTGGAAAAAGTTGTGCAAGGCTCAAGATCAAAACAGTTGTGCTCTCTAAACAAATTCTGAAGTGAAAAATTCCATATTTCATAACATTATCTGACTTTAACAGCCTAATCTGTTTTCTAGGTTTGAAGATGTAAGAAATGTATGTTTTGTCATCCCACTGCCTGGCACTCCAGTGAACTCATCCATGTTAGTTGACATTAGTTGCCAACAGCAGTTGACTTGAACAAGCGATCATAAAGCAGAATATTTGTCACTACTTTGCCTCTCTGGAGGGTGGTGAACTTTGTTGCTTTAGCAAATTCAGGATTTAGGATAAAGCCTACATGCTTGTCAAATGGTGATGTGTAACATAGTAATAGTATTACCTTACAGTCAGAAAAGGGGTTTGAGAGTATGATGTTGTGAGCCTGATGAGTTCACAACTTCTGCCCAGTTTCCTTTCCTTGTTCTGGATGAACTTTTCCTCAGCCAATCTTTAGCTGGTGTCTCTGTAGGAGATCCTGTGCTCCGTACTGGGAAGCCCCTGTCAGTGGAACTGGGGCCTGGCATTATGGGAGCTATTTTTGATGGTATCCAGAGACCTCTCTCGGACATCAGCACTCTGACTAAAAGTATCTATATCCCTAGAGGCGTCAACGTGTCAGCTTTGAGCCGAGATGTCAAATGGGACTTCACACCTTCCAAAAATCTGCGGGTAGGTTCTGACAAGCCTGTCTTCCCCTCTTGCTCCTCTACCCCCAGAGCTTAGGAGCAGTGTGCTAAGGCTGTGGCTGCTGGGACCTGTGGTTGATGCTGCATTTACTGAAGTTTGCAAAAAAAGGAGTGTTAGGAGGTGGTAGTGATGTATGAGACTGGATGGGGATCACCAAAACTCACTTGATGTGACTTACTGTGTATTGCTGCTGCATATGAGAAATTTACAGAGTTTCAATGTCTTTACCAAACCGTAGAGAAACTCATGGAATTGCAGTAAGCATTAGCAGGAGCAGGTGTTACCTGAGCAAAAAGAATGACTGCAGCACACATTTTGCAAATGTTGAAGATACCCTTAGAGCTGGAAAATGTCATGGCTTTAGCCCTTTGCAGCATCTTTTTTCCAGTCCTGCAGGTTAGCATATGCTATCCTTTCTCTTCTTAGCACTTTAGGTTGAGAGGTGGAAAAAAATGGAGGAAAATTCCTTTTGTCTGTCAGTAATTGCTCCTGTCTGAGCCTTGAAAGGCACTTGAGCACAGGTAGTGTTGCTAGCAATGCTGTTGGAGTAATGAGTTATGTAAATGGGCTACTGTGCATTTATAAAAGGGGTAATCACAGTGCTAGACTTAATAGCTGTAGTATTTTTTACAGGTTTTCAAGGTTCTTTTTTAAAACTTATGACTAATAGACCTGTTCTGATTTTAGGTTGGCAGCCACATCACTGGTGGAGATATTTATGGTGTGGTGAATGAAAACTCCCTGATCAAACACAAAATCATGCTGCCCCCACGGAATAGGGGTACAGTTACATACATTGCTCCTCCAGGAAACTACGACACTTCAGTAAGTCTCCCAAACAGCAGTTGCTGGTACATTCCATGCCTCTTTTGTAAGGTTGATGTACTCTTTGTGTTCTGCATGAGGCCAACTAAAGTGTTTCATGCAACAAGGTGTCTGAGTTAATGATCACTTCTGCTACCCCGCCCGCAGGGATTGCATTATTATCTTGTGCAGCTACTTTCTATGTATATGGCTTCCCAATGGCACTTCAATGTGCCATGTTTGCTGACCTCTGTGGGGATCTACAGTATCTTATGAATATGTAAAATTCAGTTGCTCTTCAAAAGCACATTTTTAATGTATGCTGTATCTTGCACTGTTTTCCCCTAGTGGCATTGTAAATACGGGAAAGAGCCTTCCCTCGGGAGGTGATGATTGCATGTTGAGGTTCTAAGAGCTCTGTGGTGGTATCAAAGGCCTGTGCAGAGTAGTTAAAATGAGAATTTGTGTGCTGTTCCAACATGCAACTGTTTGCTGACATCACGTGTCTGGTGCTCTCTGTTAGGATGTTGTGCTAGAGCTGGAGTTTGAAGGTGTGAAGGAGAAGTTCACTATGGTGCAGGTCTGGCCTGTGCGTCAAGTCCGTCCTGTTACCGAGAAGTTACCAGCCAATCATCCCTTATTAACTGGCCAACGAGTCCTGGATGCCCTCTTCCCGTAAGCACTTCCTTTTATTTCCTACTGTGTAAGAAATCTCTCTCTGAGGAGGAAGCAGAGGCAGGAGGCCTTAGAGCCTTGGGGTTTTTTTTAAGGGTAAACTTTCACCATGTGTCACAGCATAATCTCAAAAAATATTTAGCTGAATTTCTCATATTTCTTTATTTGGCAGGTGAACCTACTGGTGGAAAAAAGAAGTTTAGCAAAACTGTTCTAGTGCATTAATTTAGAAAAGACTGGACATGCATAAACTTAACATAAACATGTCACAACTGCAGAAAGGCTAGAACTTTCAAGCTTGCTATCTTCATTTTAATGCATGAGTAGGATATCTTTCCATGGTCTTGAGGATGTGTAGTTTCCAATGATTTTGAGGTTGCCACTTAGGAAAACTGTTGCACTTAGCTGTAACACAAACTGCTCATTTAAGCAGCTAACTTCTAAGACACTGAATTCAGTTATTTTGGTCCTAAAGTATTGTGCTGCTTATTCGATAACACACAGCTAAGTACAGCTGTCCTTTTCTTAGCATTTGCATTCCATGGCTGCTTCCAGCTGTGAAAACCGCTATGTTTCAAGCCCAAAAGTCATGCTGTTGTATCAGCATAAGTCATGTACTTCAGGGACAGGAGAAGAAAAGGATGATTTAATCCCTCCATTTTTTGATTTAGTGAAATACCTCTGTGCTTCTCACCCAGAACACTGAATGTGACTCCTGTCATTCTGCTTTTGATGAGGGAGTTCTAGTGGAAAATATATTCTAAGATGGGAAAGAGCTGTTTTTTAGTTCCTTGCAAATCAGAGTCCTTTTTCTTTACTCAGGTGTGTACAAGGGGGTACAACAGCGATTCCTGGGGCATTTGGTTGTGGAAAGACTGTGATCTCACAGTCTCTTTCAAAGTACTCCAACAGTGATGTCATCATTTATGTAGGCTGTGGAGAACGAGGAAATGAAATGTCTGAAGTACTGAGAGATTTCCCTGAGGTTAGTATGGAGATTTCACGGAGAGTAAACCTTCCTGGGAAGACTTGCTATTGTACTGGTGTTGTAACTGAGTGAAATATCGTGTTGGTAGAGTGACTTCAAAAGATCATCTTGCCTGCCTTGAAGCTCTGGCAAAAATCCCTTTTGGCTTGTTCAAGAATTATTTCAGTGGCCCCTCAATAAACATCTGGACAAGTTTTTGGGTGTACATTCTAAGTTGTTTAAAATAAAGCCAGAATGAATGCCAGAGAGCAATTTAGCACAGTTGTAAGCATCTTACCTGTCACCTGTATTGTCTCTACCTTGACCATGCATAGAAAATGCAACATCCATTTACAAGTTGCAGGCTGGTGATACAGTTACCAGATATTAGTTTGACATGTTAAGCTTTGGAATACCTTTCGAATGAAGTAGAAAATACCTTGTTAATAAAAAAAACAACAACCAAGCAACAGATCTACCAATCTTTGTACCTGTTACTATGTTTTAGTGAAGTAGTTGTGCCAGGCTCAGCTAGTATGAACTGTCAGGGAGAAACTTCACTGTCAGAAATAAGGGGTAAAAAGCTTGGGTGTGTTGATCAATGACAGGGTGGGAAAGTCAAGCTGAGGTGGCCTTGAAGAAGATAAATCCCAGGGTATTCATAAGGAGAATTCTACACAAATGTCAGGGTGTGCATTCTGTTGTTCAGGTGCTTGTGAGGCTTCATTGTGGTTATAAATGTGGTTTTATGTCCAATTGTCAAATACTACCTTGGCTTGTTGTAGATGGGGGGAAAAAAGCTCTCTGATTCCTAATGGACTTATGACAGGAGGCTAAGAATTTTTAGCTCTTTCAGCCTGGAAATCTGAGAGAGGATAATGTGCTTCCTTGTGCAGTGTGTTTTTCATTACTTATTTGAATGGGATCAACAGGGATTTGGCAGTTGCAGAAGATAAGGTGAGGTTGAAGCATGTACATTAAAGAGTTAACGCTATGAGAGAACACTGAAAGGCAAACCAACATATCCTAAAATTTTGAATCTCATCTCTGCTCTTGGTAGAATAGCTGTGAGGAGAGTATCCTGATACAAGGCAAGTAAAACAGTAAAAAAAACCAAGCAACAAAAAAATTAACAAAAAACCTTGCTACTGTTACAGTTTGGGTTTCTTTTCTTTTCTTGCATTTTAGTTAACAATGGAGGTTGATGGCAAGGTAGAAAGCATCATGAAGAGAACAGCTCTGGTAGCAAATACTTCCAACATGCCCGTGGCTGCCAGAGAAGCCTCCATCTATACTGGTAAGATTTACAAGAGGATAGATGAAGTTGTGTGTATAAAGCAAGCCGTCATGCTCTAGTATTTTCACTTCCTGAGATGGCCGTACCAAGAAGCCTGTTTAGTTTCAGAAGTAAACCCCTTCAGACCTTGCCTGCACAAAGTCTTAGTGTCTTAATTGAATCTGACTTGCTTGCCATTTCTGAATAATAATATTATAATTCTGAATAATAATATAATTGCCATTTCTGAATATTGAGTAAATTTTGTTTATAAGGTGAATTTACTGTGCCAGGACTTGTGTAGGTTTTCTGCGTGTTGTTTTTGACTAGCTTTTTGCTGACAAGTACAGCCACTTAATGAACAGGAATAGTATTCTCAGAGTTGGCAGACTAGTCTTTCCTTTGCAGCCTCTTAAAGGCCTTTTAAAGTTCTTTTTTATGAACAGTTGTCAGATAATTCAGATAAAACATGACCTTTTCTCACTGTTATTCTGGTGGTTTGAAAGGGAAGGAGACATTTTACAGTAAGAAGAGTCCTTGTTCATGGTTTCAGTGAGGGAAAGAGTAGCATCAGTGACATTGCAGTGTCTCTTCAAAGAAATACATGTGAATGTAAGATGAGTCAGAGTGGTTCATAAACAAAAATGAGGAGAATGAGAAGAAATAAACAGCAACAGCAAAAAAAAAGACAGCAGGGACATAAAGCGGGAAGAAAGAGTAACTTCCATTGTCTGTTTCCATCAAAATGTAAACTGAGATAATTTGGTTTCTTTGCATCTTTCTAAACTGTATCCTGCAGCACGTTGTTGTCTTTGTTAACAGGAATCACCCTGTCCGAGTATTTCCGGGACATGGGCTACCATGTCAGCATGATGGCAGACTCTACTTCCCGATGGGCTGAGGCCCTCAGGGAGATCTCAGGGCGACTGGCTGAAATGCCAGCTGGTGAGTAGTCTTTCCTCAGTCTACTCTTGTGAATGCAGCCCTTCAAACTCGGAGCCTTTGACTGAATCTCTGTGTGTCGGTGTTTGCAGACAGTGGTTATCCAGCCTACCTCGGTGCCCGCCTGGCCTCTTTCTACGAGCGAGCCGGGAGAGTGAAGTGTCTGGGGAATCCTGAGAGGGAAGGCAGCGTCAGCATTGTTGGAGCGTGAGTGTTGCATTGCTTTGCCTCTGCACTGACTGCTGTTCTTCCTCTCTGTTTTTGTATGTCACAGCACCTATTTTTCAGACAAAAAGGTCTTGTTGCTCTGTTCAGCTGCAGAACTTAAAAATAGGGGTGTGAGTAGGTAGATATTTAGTCTCTGTTCGCTCAGAACTGCTGCTAAATTGTGCGTGGGGGCAGAAGGAATGAATGTGGACAGGTAGCTCTGTGAGGTGTGGAATCACAGGCACTTGGCAGCAATCGGATCAAGTGGCTCAGGGAAGAATGTCATTAGAGCTCTCTCTGAAAAGTATGTCAAACCATGCTCAGAGCAGGAAAGAAGGGGCAGTTAGAGCAGCAGTGTGTGCACTTGGGGGCATAATGAATCATGACTCTCATGCTCAAATAGAGTAGAATTCCGTGGAACAGCATATCTCAGGTTGTGATGTGCCGTGAAAAGCGTGTTGTCCACAGGCATTCTCCCAGGTGATACTGGTTTGTGTATCATACCCTGGGCAAAGTGGATTCCCCATGTTTTCAGGAGGGCCTCTGGCATCTGCAAGAACACCCAGGGTTCATTTTTTGCTCTGCTTACTTTTGCTGTTCACAACGTACATATATAAGGGCTCTCTGCTTTTGAGATTGGAAGTTGGTTGTTTGCTTTTTTTAAATCTCTGGGAAGGCATGTACTGGAGTTTCAAGCACAAATGAAGTAGCTGTTGTATAGGTGAATATCAAAAATAATTTCAAATTGGGATATTGTCTCCCAAAAGTAAAATCACTGCACTGTGTTTTCATGATGTTCTATCAGCACACTTGCTGAATCTGCTCAAATTGAGACAGGTTTGATGATCCAAGCTGGAGTTACTACTTGGAGCTAAAGTGACTGAAATTGCACCTTAATACCGTCAATCAGTCACTGATGTAACTATTTTATGGTATGCTTGATATTAGCCCTGTGTGGGTATGCATCGAGCACTTTCTGCAAACATATTGCGGTCTGTTATTTGCTTGAAATCATGTTGACTTTTCTGGTTTCTCGGGTCACTGAGCTGTGCAGTCATATATTCAGTACTTCAGTTTGAACTGTGAAAGCAACTCTGATAACTTTTCCCTATCTCTTCCTGCTCAGTGTCTCTCCCCCAGGTGGTGACTTCTCTGATCCTGTCACATCTGCTACCCTGGGCATTGTTCAGGTACGTCCCACAACATTGCAGCTCTTCTGTCCACTTTGTTAGACTCCAGATGGTTGTGCTTCAGCACATGTGTGCCAGTGGCTGGGGTGAGAGAGCTTTGATTTGACACAGGCAGCTTTGTAGGGTGTTTTGGAAAATGTTCTAGCAGTGTAAAAGGCGACCTTGTGAGACGGTCTCAAGCTGATGTGCTTGAGATCCCTTTGGAAGAGGGAGTGAAGGTAGCAATTCCTTCCAACACGGCCTGCTCAGGGATATCTGTGTGCTTCCTAAGTGCTGCCCATGGAGCTGCACTTCAAATGTATCTGTTCTCAGCTGAGATGGAAAGCAAACCACTCTTAATATAGGTGCATTGAAACCACAAAAAAATCCTCAGAGAAGCTGACTGGGAGAAGAATGTCTTGCAACTGTTTGCAGTTTGCAGTTTTGGGAAAAGCAGTTACATTTATTCCATCTCCACCTTACTTAGACTCCAGTATTGACGTTGCTATGGCTGACTGCTCCCTCATGAGCAGTCTCAAGCTGAATAAATCTGAACTCAAAAGTTGCATCATTTTTTGAGAAGTGTTATTTGAATGTCACTGCTATAGTTAACAGGCTCCCAGGCTTCCATTTGGGAAGCCTTTGCCATGCTGCATTAGCTCCAACTTGCTCAACTTGCTCTCTGTTTTTTTTTTTTTTTAATTGCCTTCAATTATTTTAGTTCACTTTTGATTTGGAGAACTGGTTGACCTTTCTGGCTTCTGGCAGGTTTTCTGGGGCCTGGATAAGAAGCTGGCACAGCGCAAGCACTTCCCTTCTGTGAACTGGCTGATCAGCTACAGCAAATACACGCGAGCCCTGGACGAGTACTACGACAAGCATTTCACAGAATTTGTCCCTCTCAGGACAAAGGCCAAAGAGATCCTACAGGAGGAAGAGGACCTTGCAGAGATTGTGCAGCTTGTGGGGAAGGTGAGTAACCAGATGCAGTGTCATTGAGCCATCCTCCTTTTCCTTATGGTTAGTGCAGGCTTTTGATCGTGTCTTAGAGCAGACCTGGTGCATACTGCATTGCACACAGAAGATCACTGGGAGATGTCAGACTCTCTCACCTCAAACTGTGTTTTATTCCGATTTCCTTTACATGTTGTTTGACTTCTAATGATAAATAGTTTTTCAGATTTGCTAAGCCTTGGCTTGATGCTACTTTTCTCATGTGAATTAGATTGTGGGACATCTACTGCTTGCTTTGAACTTCACTTGCTTCGGTGTTCTAGTATTGCTGAAATGCCCTTTGCTGCATCTTAAAGTCGTATTCCATTGGAAGCAGTCTTTGTAGAGAAATTATGCAAACTGATCTTTACTGTTGAAGCCATCTGAAGGGTTACAGTTTATTAGAAACTGTGTTGCCAGCTGCAGGACAGAGGTGTTGGCATTTACAAGTTGGCCTGTAGAAGCAAAGTGAAGTCTGCTTTTTTAAAAACTTGTGATTATCTGTTTTTCTTTGGAAACCTGTGACATATGGCTCCATTTTGCAGGCATTCTTTAATTTCCTTTTTTTACTTCAGTGTTTTGAAGAGAAAGCTAAACTTGGACAGGAAAATTTCCATTGAAAGCTCTCAGGACCCAGTGAAAACTCTGTTTCAGTTTAGCACTGTAAATATGATAATTGGCAGGTTCCTGGCACATAACTTGACAATAATTTAATTCTATGATGTTCAGATGAGCTATTATGATTTACAGAGTGGTAGTAGTGTGTAGTAACATGTATTAAGTACAGGAAGTTTGCTCACGGTGCTCTGTCTCTTCACTGATGTTCTAGTCCAACCAAGATGAGACCTTTCATCAGATCTTGCCTAGCAGAGCTCTCTTCTCTTGATATGTCTTTGAAGAAAAGGAAATGGGGTCATACGACCTTCTGCAGTTCTCTATTTACAAAACCATGTTCTAAAAGACTAGTTTTCAGAGCAGGGTAGGATTGGTTCCTTGGTGTGGAAGGGATATTGATAAGCCAGTGCTTGTGACCAGGCATTGTTTTCATGATAGCATTACTGGAACTGGCGATTGTTTTCTCAGATATGTTATCTTTGACAGTTTCTGTCTGGGCTTGGCAACAAACCTTTAGAAAAGGGGGAATTGTGGAAGTACAGTCAGGGTATTTTTTTCTTTCTAGCTCTGAATTCTGTAAGTCTCCTCATGAAAGAAGGTCCAAACTTCCAGTCTAGAAAGCAAGCTGGGGTACTTACAGCTGAATCGGGCCCCTTTAGCAAAAGGATGACGAAGGTGGAGACGAGCGACCTGTGGTGCCGAGAGCAGCAGTGTGCAGCAGGGTTGTGGCTGTCCTGTGGAGTGTGACAGGCATTGCCATCAACTCCTTTTCTTTTCTTCAATGCCAGGCAGGAAAAGGCCATTGGTAACAGTGCAGGCTAGTACCAAATCCTTTAGCTTGCTTCTTGATCTAGCATGCTGAGATCTAGTCTTTCTTCCATAAGGATTGAGGAAGGGAAAAATGAGTTTGTCTTTATGTAGGGAGGGGATGTTTCAGTGTACCTCACAGAAAAGCCATGAGCATTTTCAGTCTCTGGTGGCTTTTCCATGGTCTTAAAGGGAAATTCCTTCCCGCTGTTTATCATCAGATAGACCTAAAGGAGACTTACTGACTGTTTGGGCCCATCTTAATCTGGCAATCAGTTAAATTGGCTGTTCTGTTGCAGGGAGTGAGAAATACCCAAAAGACAGAGTTCTGCTTGATGCTGTCTTATGAGGGTGGGAAGAAGACAGGTACTGAAAGCTGTTCTTGGCCAGGACATACTGTGTCCTTGTGGACTTGAGTACTAAACTAACTGTTTACTTTACTTTTCTAGGCTTCCTTGGCAGAAACAGATAAAATTACCTTGGAGGTTGCCAAGCTGATAAAAGATGACTTCTTGCAGCAGAATGGTTACACGCCTTATGACAGGTGAGATCTGACTGGCCACTCTGCCCTCTTAGTCCTGTGCAGTCAGGATCGATACAGTTATTTTACATGGAAGCTGACCAGTGCAGAAATTAATGTTACTGTCCATAAAGAAATGGAAGAACTGTGCTTAGGTAGCCCTTTGAACACTGCATTCGCTTTGCCTTACCCAAGGCATGCAGATCCCTTCTGAAAGCAGAACCCTTGGGGTTCCCAGGTCCTCCTCTATTGTTCTGTTAGCCAATGTTTCTGCAGTAGCATGTCTGAGGAGGAGGACAGGACTGCTTTATTTTCACAGACAACATCCAAAGTCTTCCTGTTTATTCCGTCAATACACAGGGGACTGCAAGAATCTGCTTTCAATTACTATTGCATAATTCTTGAGTAAGTTTGATCCATCAAAAAAACCCTTACTCTCTCTTTCTCCCTAGTGAACTCTGCTTTTCTTCTTTCCATGCTATCCTTGTGCTTTAAGAGCCTGACAAGGGGCCTTTTTGTACTTAATCTCACTCTCCAGCCCAGGTAGATCAGGAAGTCTCGAGTACTTGATCACTCAAAGTGTAGACGTCCATCATTTTGTAACAGTGTGTGCCTTTGATCAGGTTACTAGAGCAGGGGTGTGTGTATGCTGTAGGAAGCACAGGAAGTAGCACATAAATAATAATGAAGTATTTTTTATGGCACTCACCTACTCATTGAAAATGGAACCGTGTATGAAGTGCTCTTGTCATAGAGAAACTCCCTTTCCTGTGAGCAAAGAAACTTGCAGAGCTGTCATCCCAGGCTGTTAGGGGGAAGCCTGCTCCCTTGATGGACAAAACAGGAAGGAGGAATTCTGTTGGCTGCTCATTGTTTTCCTTTACTTGTTAGCATTGGCACAGATTGAAATGTGAGACGTGTAGGGCAGTGGTTCCTGTTCTCTCCTGTTTTGCCTGAATGTTTGGGTACTGCTTCAGAAATCTCAACTTCAGGATGATTGCCTTGGCCTGCGATTTGCCTGTTTAAAAATGTGGAACCTATTGGAGGCAGCCCCTCTTCCTTGGCAGTATACATTAAAAATCCCTGGAGTAAAGCAGGCTGGCAGTCTTTCTGTCAGGGGAGAATCCAGGGGAGAATCCTTTCAACTGTTCTAAGATGCCTGACAGGTCGTCTTCTATTCCATCAGGTTCTGCCCTTTCTATAAAACAGTGGGAATGCTTTCCAACATGATTGCATTTTATGACATGGCACGCCGTGCTGTAGAAACCACAGCTCAGAGTGACAATAAGATCACGTGGTCCATCATCCGAGAGAACATGAGCGAAATCCTCTACAGACTTACCTCCATGAAGTTCAAGGTATGTTTGTAAGGAAGTGGGTTGTCCTGCTTCCTGTGAGCTTCCAGTGCCTCTGAAAGACTGACTCAATGGTGTTGACCAAAGGCTTTAGATAAAGGTCTGTGAACAAAGACTCTTTGCCATCCGTTTGAATACAGTAAAGGATTGGTTTGTGAGCACAGGAATGGTCAGTGCAGAAATCTAGTCAGGTGCTGCTGACTGCACAGCCTTGGCAACCCCACCTTCAGCAGTCTCTTTTACTTATAGTCATGGCAACAGTACAAGCACCTTTTTGCTGTTTGCTTTGGGGGGTTTGTGATGAAATTATGTAAAAATATTATAATGTTCCAAGGAGACTATTGTCAGAGAGAAGCAGCCTGAAGCCAGACATGGGACACATCACATATTATTGCAGGAGCATTTCTTTCCTTAACGTCTGTTTAAAATAGCTCGATTAACATTGCTATCATTCACTTTTTCCTGGATTTAAACTTCAGGCTGCTTATATCTGTCTCTCATATAAAAGAGACTGCTGGAAGTGAGGAGAGGAAGGGAGGAGTAACTTTAACATGGGCTTAAGACAAAACAAGTGGTTTGGAGCACCTGCTCTGGGTAGCTTCAGTAGCCATTATTTTAGGGTACAGCTTTACTAAGACTCATCTAGAGCATGCTGGTGTAGCAGTTACTGGTAGGACAGTAGTAACCTGTGATACTGACTGATATCCTCTATGAAATATAATGCTTACTCTGTTAAAACTCATGTAAGTCAATACTGCAAGCCTTCGGAGAACAAGTACCATTGGATTAAGTATGTGTAGAATTAAATGTTCTGCCATGCCAATGTATTCTGTTCCTGCAGGGTACTGGCTTGTTTCTGCATTAAGTGGGTTCCTGGTATATATTCTCAAAGCATGAAGAACATAACAAGATACACTTGGGGACATGAGCTTCTTTGAGAGCTGGTTGTGTAGAGATAGGGTAATTAAAACACTTCCTACAAACCCTGGCCCGCCAGCAGGCACCTGCAGTACAGCAGAGCAGTGGACAGCATGGCTGAAAAAGGGAATCCAGAGAGTGGATATATGTTAAGTGGAGCTGGACCTCTAATAGTTATGAAAGGAAAATTATATTCCCCAGGTAACAGTCTGACAGGTCTGAGGATCCAGATGTCCTGCATCCTGTGGTCCGGGTACTTTGGAGAGACAATGTAAGAAGTAGTGCATCCACACATGTAAGGCCTCTGTGTTTCCCAAGAGTTGCACTGGCCCAGAGGATCTTAGCACTCAGAGGAGAATGGTGAAGACATTGAACAGATTTCACAGCCTGACAGTTAATGCTTCTTGCAGAGAAAACCTTGCAGCCTCAGAGCAAAGCTGATAGTTACATTTTTTGCCTTTGTCTTTCATGAAAGGTATTCTGAGAAAACGAAGCTGTACAAAGATATTTTTGAGCTTTTTATGATGACACAATACATTTTAATTTGAACTAAACAACCTCTGAGTAATGGCAGAGTAACTCTTCCACTTACTGGGGATGCACTACATTTGGTGTGGGGATAGGAGCTGGTATTAATCACTGCAGCTCTTGAATCACACAGCATTAACCAAGACTCTCAGTATTGTTAATTGCTTTCCAAATCAATTGCTTTTCAGTGCAGTAACCAGTGCCCATGAAAAAAAATTCTCTGTCCACTACCCATTCTGCCTGGGTCACTAATGTGGGAAGAGAGTGAGATTATAAACCCTGTGGCTGTTGGTGAGACAGACAGGATGCAAAGACAGAGCTACAGTGCCTGCTCTGCAGTTAGCAAGTGTTAATCCCAAGGTCAAGAGGTTACAGCAGTTGCAAACCTGGGCTGACTTAAGTACCCAGGGCTTTTCCTGATGGATTTGTTTATGTGCTGTATTCTTTCAGGACCCCGTCAAAGATGGTGAAACAAAAATCAAGGCGGACTATGCTCAGCTGTTTGAGGATATGCAGAATGCATTTCGCAGTCTGGAAGACTAGACTCGACCTCTGTGACCACTCCAGTTTGTCCTCTCAGTTCCTCATCTCAGCTCCTCTGCTTCCCTACCTTACAAGAATGATGCAACAGTACTTGAGTTGATAAATAACCCTATGTTTCCCCTGTTCATACTCAGAGAGTGTCTTTACAAAAAACATTCCTCTTAGTTTGTATTTGGCATTGCTTTGTGTGTCTGAAGTGGTGAGTGATGTGTGAATGGGCCTGGCTGAGTGAGGAAATGCTGTTGTACACTTCTAGGGTGGGAAAAATTTCACCTTTCCTCTCCCAGCTCTCCTGGTAACCATTCTTTCACCTCGAGGTGTAACCAGCTGAGCTGCACTGGCAGAGGCGGTGTAGTTCTTCATGCAGTCATGCGGTACATTGCGAGCTGGCAGTGGTAAGGGCATTTACACCTGGCACTTTGCTAAGTGACTATCGGACGTAGAACTCCCTGTTCTCAAACAGAATTTTTGACCATATTCTGGTGACATGTTGATACAACCAAAAATTCTTCACTACTCTGTCACTGCTGAGTCTCTCAGCTGAGTCTTTCGGTATTGAAACGTGGTAGTTCTGGTCCTCTCCAAGAAGGGACTAACTAGAAGATGAGCACATGCAAGCGACTGGTATAATTTTGTACACTGGAGAAATACAGTTTTATCTTCCTACTTACTACAGATAGGACTGTTGGACTCAGCATCAGCTAAAATCAAAGCCATAGGTGCTCAACTTCCAGCAGAATTTTACCTTCTTGGCTCCCATTCGTCCCATAAAATTTCCTGACACTCAGCTGCTTTACTTTGTGAAGCTTGTGACTGCTGCCATGTACTGCAGGGCATGGTTGGCAAGGTACAGTGATGCCACATGTGCTGACCACAGAGCGGTCCTTCCTTGGTGGTGCTCTGCCAGTGCAGTTGCCCCCAGTGCAATGCCCAGGTTATGCCAAGGAAAGGAAAGCATGTGCTTAGCCTTCTTCCTCCACCTGTGCTCACATGGCCTGCTGGGTGGTGGCACAGAAGGTCCCCAGTTCTCGTGTAAGAGGAATGTATGATGCTCATCTGGGGGCGGGGGATGAATGGGGGAAGGTTGATGAGTACAAAATGTATTTACTCCTGCCTTGTTGATTACGATGCAAGAGAAACCAGTGGCTCTGGTCCTCTGCTCTGTGCTCTGGAAGCACTCCGTAAGCAGCTGAAACTGCTGTCTCTTGCTCTTTTTTTATTGGCAAAACTAGACTGAGATGAGGAATGAGCAGAACGCAGCCTTTCTGTCAAACTCCCCGAGCCCAGCACTCATCCCATTGCTCCAGAGCGCAAGAGAGAGAGATGCTGGCATCCTCTCCAGTCTCTCCCTCTCGATTGTGTCAGGTGGCATCCTGTGCCCAGCTGGGTTCCAGCTGCCACCTACTGCTTTGTTAGTCCTGAGACAGCACCTGTTGTTGGTGACACCGTGCCTACGTGAGCGTTAATTCTGCACTGAAGTATTTCCACCGGCGCCAGCTTTGAACAGTAGTGATGCAAAGGGATCTTGTGCTACGGACCAAATGCTGCCACTTCCATTATGGTATCAACCCACTGTTTGTCAGGGGGAGAGCCCAGCTGAAACTTAAAGGGATTGACTATTTTTGGTTCTCCCGAAAAGAAACTGCTCCTCCAGCGATATTCTGGTAGTGAACGCTTAAGTTTACAGCTCACTAAACTTTTGGTGTATGCTGCTTATTTTATCAACGAGCATGTGTGAATGAGTAGTCACCATCCAAGCCCTTGCTGGGCTCATCATTTGTACCCTTCACCACTGTACAATGTAGCATTTCATGCTAGAAACCAGATGTTCTTATCTCTTTAAATAGAGGATGTTATAAACTTTACAGAAGATGTCTAAGATAATGCAGTTCTAATATTTATTGTGCTGTACCTGGCCCTGAAGTGTGACCAGTTCAAAGTTTCATATATATTTTTGTCCTTTTTGTTTTGTGTCTGTTTTCAGTGTTGAGATTCTGATGTTCACTGTGTCCTGCAAGTCTTCCTTCTACAGCTGTGGGAGGAATTACAAGATGGGCAGAACCCCACCACCTACTTTATCTTGTATATTTCATAATGTATGTTGCTGGAAATTGTGTAAAAAAAAATAAATTTAAAAAAATTGTTCAAGTCAATGAAAATAAAATTGATTTAAATTAGGTTTTATCTGTCCTGTTTCCTTATGTCAAACCAAACTTATGCCACAGTCGTGTACACAGCAGCCCATCACAAAAGCTCGCAGCTTGCTTAAAAAAAATTACTTCATCAGTTTAGAGATTTCTTTAAAACTGTAAGCAGGAATTTGGCATGGACTCTTTTACTTCAGTTCTCCCATTCCATTACAGCTTGCACAATATCCTCACGCATTACATGAAAGAGTTACAATGTAGTAAATACTCTTAGGGCAGGTATTCTTAGGATCTCTTCTAGTACAATAAAAGTGTAACTGTAAGTTTGCCTTTTGCTGCCAGGCATGCTCATGCAACAACTGTAATTGTACCATTTTAGGGCACTTGGCACTTTGGATCAGAAGCTGAGAAGCACTGCTGGCCACAGCAACTCCTTTTGAATAAGGAGTTGAGACCTTCTGTAACCGGCAACAGATAAATTAAGAATACACTAAAACCATCACACTTGGCCCATTTTGTAGATTTGACCACTCCGTAACACCTCTTTGAAGGAAGTGTTCTGATATTTTATAGACTATCTTAAGAGATACAGCAAGCTGAAGGTGTTCCAAGTAATTCCGCCACCTCACAAAGGGGTGGAAGTCACAAGCTCATTCCTGGCACCCATGAACAAGTCAGTAGTTCTCGGTGAATGCTGAGAAATCCATCAAGTGAAGCGATGAGTTCAGGTTTTGGCAGTTTGGAAGTTACCAACTGGCAGCGTCCTCACTTCATCCACTCGACTTTTGTGGATCTGGAAGGCCGGCGTCACCCAGCGGCCGCAGGAACACTGGTCCCCTCTCCAGCTGAAGGAGCCCAGCTTCGACGTGCATTTGGGACACAGAAGCTGCAAGATAAACGCAGGACTCAGTCTAAGACGTGCGTTGATGTGGATCTAGTTAAAAACAGGCCAAAAAGCTAAACTAGGAGAGCTGTTTAGCCCTGGGGTGTAGCAGGCAGCTGTGCTGGCAGAAGGGAGGGTGTGGAAATGCAGCTGCTGAGACCAAGACAGTTTCACCAGGGTTCAGAAAGACTTGGTCAGCCGGAGACCACAACAGGCTAAGTCCCACAAACCTTTCTCATAATAAAACCAGCAGCAGATAAACCCTGCCCAACATCCTGGCTGGTGGTGTCAGCTCCAGCAGAGCACCAGCTCATTTCCTTGTGAAAGAATATTTTACATTTAAGAACGTTCCCATAAGCTGCAAACTTCCCATCAGAAAGGCTGGGAGGCCTAGCACCTTGTGTGGGGGTTTTCCTTTCAGGGAAAGAGACACGGTTTTTTCTGCCTTTGCAAAAAAAAATAACACAAAAATCCAAAGAATAAAGCACATGCTCCATTTCACCTGTCCTTCCATTACTCCGAGCAATGCCGGCTCCATCCACTGCACGGGCTCAATGAAATACGAGGTGCACTTTTCCTGGCCGTTCCCAGAAAGCCGTGCAGAGTCTGTTATCCTCTTGTGGGCAAAGGCTGTCGGTCCGATTCCCTCCGTGTGGGACAAAATGCTGGAGCTACGGAACAGAGCGCGCCTGCCCTCCGGGACACACGGGCGAAAAGAAGTAAAACAAACATTTTATTAACTGGGCAAATCTACAGACAATGGAAAACAGGGATATGGGCCTCCTGACTCTAAATAATTAAACAGGAGTACAAATTCTACATCTTTTTGATTAGCCTAGAAGGTTCACAAGCACTCCTCCAGGGAACAAAAAGTTTTGTATTTTGTACTTTTGATTTTTTTTTTTTTTGCAAACATAGTATGGAAACTTAGGCAACAGCTCACCCCTGACCTGACAACAATGACATGTCCATTGATTTACACAGGATATTATTCTCTTGAGTGGATTTCACAATGACGTTTTAAGGAGAAATGAAAAGTATTTTATTATATATATTTTTTATATCTATAAGGTACCTGCATTTCCTGCATCTGTAGAGAACCTCTGTGTTCGAAGTCTGACATATAGTGGTGGGATCAACTGCAAAGACTTCTCGGGGCAAGTCTTGAGGTTCTGCAGAGGGGTCAGGACCATGCTGTGAATCAGATCAGCTCAGCCACGCTGCATTCCTGGGAACGGGACAGGACTGCGCCTCTGCCCCAGCCACGGCCTGCAGGAGCCACCTTCTTCCCTTTCCTTTGTTCTCTCACCAATTCCAATAGATTAAGCTAAAAACAAAAGAGCCTCATCCCGTCACGCCTAAAACTGGGATTTGCTTAATGCAAGGACCTGGGATCTAGACTATGGCCTTAACCATGATAAAATAATGATATTTTGCTTTGTGTTCTTACTTCAACAGAAAGTAAAGGCAGAGGAGATTTCTAAGCAGTTGTGCCAATGTTTCAGTGCCCACAATACAGAAAGTCAGCTTCCAAGTGGGAACTGCTAAGGACAATGACACATAAAGGGCAACAGCACTGTCATGTTGAGTATGCAACACTGAGATCTTCCAAGAAAAGCTACAGATTATTATTTTATTATAAAATTACACATATGCACACACATATTTTGCAAATTGAAGTATGACAGTTTACTTCATTACCTGAATTTCAACTTTATCTCAAGTTTTGCATGTTATTTTTTTCATCACATTGACATATTTTCTGGGAATGTTGTTTGCTTTGCCAGGAACGTAAAAATCATGAAAAGTATCAAATTGACCTTTAGCTTTTTTGCACTTTGCTAAAGAACGCAGCTCCTTACAGATCTTATTTCCCAGGCATCTCTCAAGGGCACATTTTTTCCACCACTGACGAGCTGGGATTCTCTAGGGCCGGTATAACGTGAATGCTTGCCCTGGCCAAGTCCAGGCTCGGCTGCTTGGAGGGCAACGCTCGAAATCAACCCCCTCTGACAGGGTCTCCTGCGTCCATTCCAGGCCAGCCCGTTCCCCCCTTGGGAGACTGCCCCGCGCTTCGCTCCGCGCACCCGCGACGCTCCCGCTCACCGGAGAACCTCTCGCTGAGCATCTCCAGCCGGTACCGCTTGTAGAGGACGCTGCTGGTGTCCACGGCGCAGCCCATGGCCTCGTAGAGCTTCAGCTGTCCCTGGAAGCCGGGGTTCACCCTGCGGCGGGGGCGAGAGGGGCGCGGGGTGAGGG
>VZTA01012232.1:76115-132892 GCA_013398855.1 Mohoua ochrocephala | reverse complement strand
CGGCGGGGCGGGCGGGCTGGCTCTGCTGGGAGCAGGCTCTCGGCAGCGCTTTTGTCATGGCTGTGGGTGTTCAGGGCGGCGTAACGCGGGTTCCCCGCTGCGGGCGGCTGAGGGGATGAGCGTCCCGCGAAGGGAGCCGGACCTCCCGTCCTCAGCGCCGCTGGGCTCTGAGGGGACAGGCGCATGGGCTTTTTTGGATGTTGTGTCAAATTATATGGCTTATAGGGGAAAGTTGCTGCTGCAGGGTCGCGCACCTCGTCGTGACCAAGGTGAAGGTATGTAGTCCTCGCTCTTTTTGCCTCTGATTTGAGTGTTGTATCCAATACTCATTCCACATTAAAGATAGTATCTCCTGCCTCCGCAGTGGTTTTCTTCCCAAAGAGTGAGCATCTTCAGGTGTCAGACTTTGTGGAGGGAACGGCTGGCAGTGAAACAAGAGGCGTGTGAGCTGTTAGCATCCCAAATACACTGGAGTCGCTAGGAATCTGTTGTCGCTAACATAAACGTTGTAGGCAAACACAAGTTATTTGGGAGTGGGAGGCTTTGGAGGTTGACAGCCTGAGAATTAAACTCTCCATTGAATTGGAAATGAAATACTTCATCTTCCTCCCCCCAAGGGCAGCAATGTGCATTATTCTCCTAGGTGAGGGTCACCAAGCAGAACCAAGTGTGTGTGTGTGTGTGGTGGGGTTGGAAGCACTGGTCCAAGTCCTTTCTGGTCACTGGGTGAGTGAGCTGTGTGTGTTGTCTTGGCTGCAGAGAGGGCTACAAATGGGAAGGAGGAGAGGGAACAGTTTCAGAGGTAGTAGCTGAAAGCACTTGCAGCTCGAGTTAGAAGTCACGGGGAGAGTCTTGTGTTCTTTAGTGATCTGAAGGATTTAATGGAAATACAGTGAGTTTACAATGGAAATATACTTTAATGTGCTTGAACTGCCTGAGAGCAACTGCTGGCAGGCTTGATGCTTTTGTGTTTATGCTGTGTTGGAGCATTAAGGATTGAGCTTGAAGAACCTCTTGATTTGTCCTAGATTAATCATCTTGCAAATCACAGGGTTGTTTCGTGCCTGCTGGTGCTGATGTGATCCATGGCAGCACAGTTTGTAATGCAGCAGCTCATGCTCAAGGACAGAAGCTACTTCCCCAGGAGCATTTTAACCTCGCTGTGTACTTGCTCTAGGATTTGGCTCTCTTCAGCTGAAGAGGTGACAGGTCAAATGAGTTGCTCAAAAATGAAAAGCTGGAAAAGGGGAGGCCTGAGATGACAATAGCTGTTCTTTGAAGCTTGCTTTCAAAATGTTCCATGCACTGTGCTGGTGCATGCTAGGAAACGATAGGGTTTGGTTTTTCATTCTTGGTAGGCAAGAGTTAATGTGCTTAAGTTTGACTAGTCTGACCTTGGCAGGTGCAGTCCCTTCTTCTTGGGGCAGAAGAAGGTGAGGCCTCAATTAGTCTGTAGCTGTCAGGAAGCACCTGGTTACACAGAAACCTGGAACACTTGAAAAAAGAAAAGGGTATTAATACCAGTTGGAGTTGCATGACTGTAGAACATCTGTAAGTATCTACATGCTGCAAAAGACAAGTGACTTAAGGAGTCTTGTCACAGCTAATGAGATCGTTCTCTTGTGCTTAAAATGTTCAGACAAGGCTGTGACCAAGTCTGGTTAGTGAGATTCTCAGTGTTAAAAGAGTAACATGAACTTGATATGCGTCATCTGAATTTATCCCAGCTCTTACAGGCTTGTTTGCCCTTCACAAATGATCGGAACTTGGGGCAAGTATGAACATTTCCAAAAAGGTAGTTTGGTTAGGCAGTGTCTCTGAAGAAGGGTAAAGTGTGGCTTACAAAGACTGGAGTGCCCATTGAATGTTGTTACCTGACTTTGCAGCTGAAATTCTGTCCAGGATGCTGAAGAGCTGCAGCTTTTTGCAGGATCGAGATGTACTTGGCCTTTATCCTGTGAGTGATAGATCGTTCAGAAAGGAAAGAGTTCTATGAAAAGGAAGCAATCTTGTATCTCTGGCATAATTTAAGGCTTATCAGTGGACTGGATGTCTAAGCCCTGAAACTAACACCTGAGGGTCTTCTACTGATGTGTTAGTTGAAGACAGCAGTTTGAGCTTTATATGCATCACAAAACAACTTCAAAGCCTAAGTTTCAGAGGTGCTTTGCAGCTCATCTCGCTTCAGCTGGTGCTGCTGCTGACTTTAAACTTATGTGAAGCTTATGTTATATTTGGTAATTTCCATTTGACACAAAGTGCTTTCCTGAAGTAACTCTACCTCGCCAAAAAAAAGAACAGTGGGAACTAAATTTTTTTGCCTCCACCAAGTGAGAAGCTGTGTCTCATTTCAGGGGAAAGGATTGCTGATAATCATTAATACACAGGATTATTTCTTTCTGGTTTGTGTCTGTGGGAATAGACAGAAAAATAGGGCCTAGGAATATATCTAGGAAGCACAAACAGAAAGTCTGACTTGTCTTTTCCTTTTTATCTTCTACCTCCACACAGTTTCTTTGGAGAAGAAAAGCCCTAAGATGGCAGGCAAAGGAAGTAGCAGAGCAGACTCCATGTCCTGCAGTGTGCTGAACTGGGAGCAGGTCAGCCGTCTGCACGAGGTTCTTACCGAGGTGGTTCCCATCCACGGGCGAGGGAACTTCCCCACGCTGAAGATAACTCTGAAGGACATTGTTCAGACGGTCCGGAGCCGGCTGAGCGAAGCAGGCATCGTGGTCCACGATGTCCGTCTGAACGGCTCTGCAGCTGGTCATGTCCTGGTCAAGGATAATGGGCTGGGGTGCAAAGACCTGGATCTCATTTTTCAAGTTTCTCTTCCAAGCGAGGCAGAGTTTCAGTTGGTTCGAGATGTGGTCTTGCGATCCCTCTTGAATTTCTTGCCGGAAGGAGTAAGCAAGCTGAAAATCAGTCCCGTAACCCTGAAGGAAGCCTACATCCAGAAGCTGGTCAAAGTGTGCACGGAGACTGACCGCTGGAGCCTGATATCGCTTTCCAACAAGCATGGCAAAAACGTGGAGCTTAAGTTTGTGGACTGCATAAGACGGCAGTTTGAGTTCAGCGTGGACTCGTTCCAAATCATCCTGGACTCCCTGCTCTTTTACTATGACTACTCGGAAACCCCCATGTCGGAGCACTTCCATCCGACCGTGATTGGGGAGAGCATGTATGGAGACTTTGAAGCAGCTTTTGATCACCTCCAGAACAAGCTGATAGCTACCAAAAATCCTGAAGAGATCCGAGGTGGTGGGCTTCTGAAGTACAGTAACCTCTTAGTACGAGACTTCAGGCCCATGGATAAGGATGAGATCAAAACGCTGGAGCGCTACATGTGCTCCCGATTCTTCATAGACTTCCCAGACATCCTGGATCAGCAGCGCAAGCTAGAGACCTACCTCCAGAACCACTTCTCCAAAGAAGAGAGGAGCAAGTACGACTACCTCATGATTCTGCGCAGGGTGGTGAACGAGAGCACCGTCTGCCTCATGGGACACGAGCGAAGGCAGACTCTCAACTTGATTTCCCTGCTGGCACTCAAGGTGCTGGCAGAACAGAACGTCATCCCTAACGCCACTAATGTAACCTGTTACTACCAGCCAGCGCCTTATGCCAGTGATGCAAACTTCAGCAACTACTACCTTGCAAGTGCCCCTGTGCTGTACAGCCAGTCCTACCCCACTTGGTTGCCTTGCAATTGAGCGCTTCCCTCGAGTGTTCCTGGGTGGAGGCTACTGGAAGCCAAGATGCTGAGTGTGTGTATATAGACAAGTAATAACTGTCAGTTGGATGTTCTCTGATGGAAACATGACTGCATCAGACTGTCCATTTCCTGGTGTGCAGGGGGGGTTATGCAGCCAGGTGACCTGCTATGAACCTTTCAGTGTATCTCTACAAATGCCAAAAAGCCTTATTACCTCTTCGTTGGGAGAAGAGAACCAGGAGCCAAACGTTAAGAGGAGCAGTTGAGAAACTTTGTACTCGTTCTGGAAGCGGCTGTTAACGTGTGATCTAAGTGGAGTATTCAGTAAACTGGGTTGGTTAATTGACTGTAAAATGCCTTAAGCAGAAGCTGCTCCTGGAGTAGCAGCAGAACTCTGCTTTCTATTCCCTAACCTCATTACTCTTCCTCAGTCCAAGTTCTGGCCACGTTTCTATTGAACTAATTGTGCCAAGTGTGGGCCCATGTTATGCTTGGGTTGCTTTTACTTTGTGGCTGTGTAGAGCTGGTAACAGTATGGATACTGTCTGTCTTGTAGAGGACATAAATGTTGTTTCCTGTAGTGCCTATGGATGCATGGTCCTGCCTTGAGGTCAAGATTAATTTCTTGGAAGTTGAAGATAGTTTAGTAAGCTTATTCGTAAAGCATGAGCTGCTTAATTTTTCTTGACTACAAAAACTTGGAAGGTGGCATTTCTAAAAACACACCAAAAACACAATCTAAAACTTGGTAATGTGAAAAGTCCTTGAAATGAGGAATTGAAGCTTTAAATAGAATTGGAGCCACAGTTTGGATACTTAACTTGGAAAAATATTCTTGAGTCCAGCATTAAGCTAAAGCCTTTCTGACTATCTTTCAAAACAATTTTGGCACAGTTGGAAAGTAGCACAGCTCTTACTTCAGGGTTTGACAGAATTTTCTTCCTCACAGGTCCACGGCAAAACCAACAAAAAACCTAAAGAAAAATCTCAAGTCGCTATGAGTTGCAGGATTTTGTGCACTCCTGCCACAGCATGAATTCTGAAAGTGCCTCCTAAAATGAATTTCTTGTTGTACAGCTTCAGGCAGGTCCTGAAGGTTTGCCTTTCTGTCACCACTGAAGGGTTGAGCTCACTGGGTTATCGCTGTCACCGGGTCACTGTATGAGATGGCATTTTGAGTGGTTAGAGTAAAATTCTTCCTTTTTACTGCTCTTAACCCTCACTTGAAGAGGTCTACAAGCCCTAAGCAGAGCTGTCCACGTCAGCTGCATGTGTTGAAAGTCTGGGCCTGTGTTCAGAATAGCCTCTGAAAGAGTATGCACCCCCCTGGAGGTATAGGGGGCTGATCTTCCTGAGGGGTGTGTGCTGAACTTGCTGCTTTGAGACTCCTGGGCTTTATAAGGAATATGAAAAATTCCTCAGTTATTTATATAGTGGTATTATTAACTGGATGGTTTTTCACTGAATTACAATAGTAAAATACATATAGCAACGATCTTGAGTTTCTTTTGTTTAACCAGAGACGCAGACTAGAAAGGCAAATCTTAGAGCTATTTATTATGTGCCAGTGCAATGTTCAAGAATGCTTGTTCACTGAATCTTTTTTATTACTTCCATTACTATTTATTACTGTTTCTGCAAGCTTGTAAGACCAAAGTACGTGATCCAACAAATGATTAAAACTTAGAAGGTAAAGCAGAAAACAGGTGGAACACCAATTTTTGGTTGCTGTTCAAGGTGGAAAACAGCAGCAGTGCAGCACTTAAATGACAGTAAAAATTGCCTGCTCCTCGTAAGGCCAAAAGCAAGTTCTTTCCAGTTTCCATAACTACTTCATAAAGACTGTCTCAACAGAGAGTGAGGCCACTTCTCTGTTCAGACGTCTTCATTTAGCTAAGATTGCATCCCTCCCTGCCTTCCTACAAAGTGGACTACATGTAGTCAAGCAGGCTTTAGCTTAATTTCCTGAACAGTTTTGACAGCAACTTCGGTAGCAAAAAGACAAATAATTTGGTGGATTGTATTGTGGGTTTTTTCATTAAAGGCTTCCTGATTAGTCAGCCAAAGTAGCTAAACTGGAAAGCAAACCCAGCCTTTTTCATTAACTGTGGCTTGGACTTGGTGTGGTTTACAGACAAGACATCTGTCATCCAAGACTTTGACTTTTTCAAAACTAGCATGATGCCAGTGTTGTCATACGTGTTAAACTTAGTGCGAGCTTCCTGCTGGAATGCAATCCTAGGCAGGAATAACTCCTGCCTGCAAAGCAATACTTGGCCTAGTATAGAGTGTCACTAGAAAGAAGACTGAAGAGTTTGTAATTGCTGTCATCTCTTGCATAGCTGTTTTTGAAGCCAACCTATGCTACAGCCATTGCAGAAGTAAACCGTTGCCTGGAGGGGCTTAGACTCGGGTGTCTGTCTTCTGTGATGTCATGGCTGATCTTTAGGAACTGTTTTTGTGCGTCAGCTCACGTGGAAGAAGCGGTGAGATGCCTGGGAGGAGTCCTTGCAAGCTGGAAACACAGACTTGTTTTAGGAGTCTTTGATGCCTTGGCTGCTTTGATGCCTTGGCCGCACATCAGGCCAGGTGCATCTCCTGGAAAAGGAAATGCTAGAGAAGAGAAAAAGGCTTGGATTCCTAGTGGATAGAGCTATGGAGAAGTTAGGCTTCCTGCCATAAGTATTGTGCTTTTGCTAATGTAACTTGATGCTGAGGCCTCTAAGGAAGCTCTACATTGAATGGCTGCTCTCTGAACAGCTGAGTGCCCGGGTTTGGGCTTTGCAGGGCTCTGTGTTCCCTGTCTGCTTGTGAAGATGCTCCGGCACATGGGAAATGCTGATGCTTTGTAGCCTGGCAGTTAGGTACTAAACTCTGGAATGGTTAAATTGTATCCTGAAGCTGCTCACTACCTGCTGCGTTGGCCCTGGAGCACCAGGGATTGCTGGGACACTTCTTGTCCCGTTGCCTGCAAAATAATCCTGGCGTGGCAGGTAAAGCTGGCGTCCTTGGTAGCTTTTCATCACTGTGCTGCAAGCAGCCTACCCCTTTCTGTTCTGGGTTGTCCTGGCAGCTTGATGGTGCAAGTGGCAGTGGCTTAATTTGCTGTGTGTTAGCTGGTTTGGGTTCAGGCTTATGGTGGCCCCTATAGCAAGGAGTAATTTGAGAATGAGCACTAGGTAGAAGTGATGACTCTAGGCAAAGTCTAGGATGCCTGTTTGATTCAGTCACCCCTCGGCACTAATGATGCCTCTGCAAACCTGTTCTAACCTCTGTTGCCCCCTTGTGTGTCATGTGGAGGTTAGAGAGAGACTACTGTACTTCAGACTATTGCCTGATACCTTCCCCCTGGGCAGTGGCATTAAAACAAAGCTGCAGTAACACTCAGTGCATCGTTCCTCAGGATCAAGCTTCTACTAACTAGGCTGTGGTATAAAATAGCTGTTTTCTTTGTGTAGCTTATAAGCACTGCTGGACAAAGCCAGTCTGAGGTTAAGCACCTGTTGACAACATTTATTGCCAAGTTCCCCTTGACTTTAGTTTGTTGTTGTGACTTCCTTACTGTAGGATAGACCTTTTTATGTGATAGCGATGCTACCAAGGAGACCTGGTAGAAGACTGTGCTTCAGCCACTTTGGTAAAATCCCTGTGCTGATCCATGGTCACTGTGACAAGTTGTAAGCTAAGGCATCGTTTGTGCTTCCTCCGCTCAAGATTTAATCACTGCTGTTTGTCCTCAGCTCAGTCAGTCAATCACTGAGCTGGAGGTTTAAGACTACTGCTTGCTTCTGAGTAACCATTTTTCAAAAGATCCTCATGCTTTCACGTTAATCATCTCCTTACAAAGCAGTAAGTAGTATTTAAATCTAGTCCAAATACCTAAAGCTTTTTATTGAAACTTAAAGATACATATTTTGGACTTGAGTTCTGGGGTTAAGCATTTGGTATGTGCCTAGGCTATGTGGGTTCCTGATTCCTAGAATAACCACTGATGTTGGCAGTGTTCTCTGCTTTTCACTATATGAGTAGTTGGGAAAAGACCTCTTAGAAGAGAACCTGGACAAATTGCCTTAACTGTAAACTGTCAGTGTGCTGATGGTACTTGTTTCCTATTCCCCTCACTCAGCTCAGTCAGGATTCTGTAATTGATAGGCACAGGAATAAGCAGTGAGTTGACCACAGCCATTCATTGGCAGCTAGGCCTAATTTGGGCATTGGGAGAGCCAAAGGAATAATAAAACTTCTAGCCCTCACATCTAAGTCTTACTCAATTGTTTCTTGAAAACAGTTGAGTGTATTTCATAGATGTTCTTTAATTTCAGTGAAGCTAGATATGGAGTGGGATGATGGTCTATAGTAGAAAATTTGGGGGCAATGGTTGGAGAACTCTGGTTTTTCTCACTTAAGTGTCTGGATTGGGCTTGTCTCTGAATAAAATTGCACTTTCCATTGAAATTTAGAAGGCCTTTTTTCCTATGTTTAAACTATTATTTTTTACTGTTAGAAGAAGTCAGCTCTTGGCAAATCTGTCTCTCATCTCTTTGTGAGAAGTGAGTTGTTTTGTTTTTTTTTTTTTCTTTCCCCCCCCTCCCCTCCCTCTTATTTTAGCTGGCAAAACAAGGTACTAGAAATATTTGAATTTGTGATGAGCCCAAATGTGAGATTGGTCACAGTAACTTTGTCTGCTGTTCTGCACTGTGGTGTTCACTTGTCATCCTTGGAAATTGGGATTTGGACCTTAATGATGCTGAAGTTCTTGTGCAAATAAACTTATGCTAAACAACCCTTGCCTCAAGCAATTTTTGTGTCTAAATAATGCTGACAAAGTTTTAAACTACCTGACAAAGTGTCTGTAGAGCTTATTGACCAACGTGTGGGCAGGTGCACTTGTGAGGTGAGTAATAGCGGGGGGTACACAGTAATGCTTGCTTTAGATGTTATTCAAGGTACATTTTTACATCTGCCTCAACTTATTGGAGATTAGTCAGTTAAGTGACATGTGATTAATCTTTCACTTAGATTATAGAGACAGTTTCTGGAGAATTGTTTTTTCCCTGTGTGACCATCATCTGGTCTCGACTGTAAGACGTGGTGAAACACAGACGTAGGCCTGTTAGGTAGGGTCTGGTCTGAACTAGAGCCTGCCAGTCTGTTCTGTGACACATTTCATTTTATATGCTACTGCAGACTTCAGCTCGTGAGCCAAGGGGGCATGAAACAAAGTCAGCAATTGTTCTTCAGGTTATTTACAGGTTGAAAGCCTTTGCTTTCACCCTGTCCTAAAAGCTGATGCTACTATTAATGAATTGTCAGTGGGAGTTGAGCAGGTCAAAGCTAAATAAAAGGTAGGGTTGTGTGGCAGTCTACTTGCTGCTCCTGCTCTAGAATAAAGAATAAATGCTCTTAAAAAGTGTGCTTGCTTCTAATCTCCTCCAGAGCTCAGACAAACTCTAGCCTCAGTTAAATATTGCTGGAGAAATTCCAGTATCCAGGACCTTGTAACACCTGCAGTGGAAACTTCTGTGGAATTTAGAGGCGGTGTGATCCCATGGAAGTAACCATGAACCTTGTGTAGTCCCTTTTCCAGATCTAATTGTTTCCCTATGAACTGAAATAGAGAACTGATAATGCAGCTGGGCGACATAAACCATCTGCTTGTCACCTGAAACTCTCTTACCTTCACTCCTGTTTGTCACACCATGAAAGCTTTGGAGTTATTTTGGGTACCACCCTTATGTTTCTAGAATACCAAGCTCAGCTTTGCAGGGTCAGATACCGAAATAACAAAATAGCTGTGCTTAGGCAAAGTGGTGCCAGAGTGCTCTGTAAGTTCCATATGGAGCTTATATAATGGTAAACATTCAGAGGAACTAAAGAAAGATGTTTTTGCTCTATTGCAGTTGTACTGTTAGTGAAAATAAGTACCCTGTTCTGTTGGAACTGCTAGAGCTCTGCCTTCTCTGTGCTGTGCAAGGTGAGCTCAGTCTTGTCATGGGCTGTGAGGCATTAGACACATGGTATTCTATATTTTTGCCATTATTCTGTCAGGTGTACTTATTTTCTCCTTCCTGCCGTGATGGAATACTTAATATTTTTGAAATCAGAGTATTCAAAGTGCCCTTACAGAGACAGAGTAGTTGGTCCTATGAGAGGAAAAAAATTTGTGTATTCCTGCTTATTTAATATTGCTTATTACATATTAGTGTATTTAGTTCATCAATACATTAAATACCTGCAGTTGCTATTTTCAGCAAAAAAAAAAAGCCTTTTTATTTATCTAGCACATACCACTTGAAAATGGGTATAAAACATAGCAGTCATGTTTTGCTGCAGTGGCAGTACTGCGATCTGCTCTGCTTCATCTCAACAAGTTCCACGTCCTACAGGCAAGACTGCCCAGCCAAGGGAGTACTCAGCCTGCCAAACCTTACTGATTTTCCTCCTAGGAAAGACTTGAGTCCTCATGCTGGAAAAAGTGAGTCTTGACAAAAGCTGTGTGCAGAGCAGCTGCTAGAGCCTGAGCTGGTAGTTTGTGTGTACATTAAGGAAACCTACACATGAGTAGTATAATCCCATTGACCTTGGCTGTGAGGTTTAATAAAGCAGCAGGAAGGAGTTGCCTGGGCTGTGCTGCAAGCTGCTGTGCTGGTTTTGTCCCTGGTAAGTAGATCAGGGTACAATCCATGCCACCCCACTGCTTGGAGAATGGAGTAGTGCTGGGAGAAGTCTGGCCAAGATAGAGGGCTAGCTGGTCTAGTCTGTGTCAATAACCTTTTGTCACCGAGAAACCTCTGTAGAAACTCCTGCACACTTCAGGAGACTCCCGAGGCTTGATTGCATTTCAAGCAAAGGGAAGGTTGTCCCCCCTTGCAAGAGAAGGGTTGAAGTGTGAGAATTCTAATTTAGTCACTGTCCCCATGTAGTTAAGGCAAATCTGAGTGTGCCAGACCTGTGGAATGTGAATTACACCCACAGACTGGTCCCTGTGTGGGTGCCCTTCTTGCTTCAGAATTGAGTGTCCACCTGCAACGATTCCCTTCCCCACCCCCTCTCTACTGCTTATCTGAAAAACTTACTCTGAAAGCTGTATCTGAGTGTTCCTCCCCGAAAGTTAGTGCCCTGAGCTTGCCCTAAAGATAGTGACAATTCATCGTGTACTGGGAGAACCTGTTCTAATGTTTGATTGTGGTCATTACTGAGAATCTCGATTGCATTTTCACATTGGGCTTTGAACTTCATCTTTGGCCTGTGGATTGCTGCATCCTTACCAACGACGCTTGGAAGTCCCAGACGTTCTCCTGCTATCCACTAATCTCTTCAGTTTTTGGATGACCTGCAGAAAATGGGCACCTGAAGCTTTATGTTGAATACATTGGATCCAGAAGCTGGAAACATTTTCTTTTAGAACTTCATGGTTCCTGTTTCTCGTGACCCAGCACCAGCTGTCAGCCCAATGCTCCACATCCCCCCAAAAATGGTGCTAAGATTGCTTCTCAACCTCTTGATGTTTGTGTCCACAAACTCTGCCTGCCGTTTTTACCATGGCATTATGGCATGCCAAGTGCTTGTGCAGACTCAGTTATCCATGGTGATTTCAAATTCCATCTGCTGCTTTCTGAGGCAGCCTCTCCCATCTGCTATCAACAACAGCTGTGTTCCTGGTTTCCAGATGTGGTATTTTGCACTTGGGGGTATTAGAAAAACATTTTGTCTGAATTCTATGGGCAAACAGTCCACAAAGTGGATGGACAGAGTAACTCATCTTCGTTGTTTATTACCATGCTGTCTTCAGTGTCACATGGTTCTCACAGTTTTGCATTGTTCTTGCATACTGGGTACATGACGTGGTTGTGGGCGCTTTGAAACCTGCAGGTGGTTTAAAACCAGTGTCAGCACGAAGTCCACAAAGGTACTGGACGCAGGTTATTTTGGGAGTTTTTATTTGTTCTGCAAATACAGAGTAGAGACAGCAAAGAAACCTTATATTCTGCCAGTGCTTAACAGCACCTCCTCAGTCCTATCCTCTGCACCCCCACATCTAAAACTCTGCAGCTGCAACTGTTCCTGGGGCTTGCTATCTAGTTACCGATTTTGCTTACTGTTAATAAGGAATAGATGAGTAGTCAAAGGGTCTTTGGTTTGGCACAAACCAAATATTTCTGCTCTTGCCATCACATCTGTTACTCATCACAGGCATCTGCCCGTCTTGCTGCTCGTGTGGGGCTCCCCAAATGTTCCATAGCCCTGAATAATTGCCAGGACTGATGTAAATCTCTAGACCCCCATGAGTTCCCTTCCACTTTCTCCTCCTGGGCAACTTTCCTTAGGGCTGGGACAAAGTTAGTTATTTTGGGGACGAGAGCCTGCCACAGGCACTGTCCAAATTCCCTGTGACACCAGTGGGAGTTTGTCCAGTGCTGTGAGGGATTTGCTGACAGCCTGGCAGACCCGAGTGACATGGGCTCCTGTGTTACAGCTGTCCTGCTGCCCAGCTGTACTGGACTGTGTTTCCCCAGCCCTGTTTGATCAGTGGGAGCAGCATGTGCAGATGGAGCTCAGCCTCTGGCATCAAATTCATGGAGTTACTCCAGAGAAATGCTGCTCACAGGAAAAAATACCCCCAGCGTCTGTTTTGGAGCAGAGGAAAATTTGAATGTGGAGTAATATTCCAGCTAAAGATGTGCATGCCTCAGATTGGTGGTTAGCCTCCTTCCTTGCAGCACTTCTCCGGTAGAAGGAGGATTCCTATTTAATACCATTTCCCAGACCAAAACATGGGCCCTGGAGAAAGGAAGAAGCACATTTTGGTAACAGAGGGACCTCCTCGCCAGGCCAGGAGTGGGTATTTTGGAAGCCCTGCCTATTGATGGGGTGGGAAGGGAAAGGGAGGCTGCATGCTACTGGGACATTTCAGAAATCAAATAGAAGGATGCAGGTTTAAAAAAAAAAAACACACAGATGAACCAGGAAACTGACAGAGAGGAGTTCCATCTTCTTACAAGCAGGTCTGACTTCAAACTGCAGCAGCATGCTGGCAGAACTTGCAGTGGGGCTGTGCTATGCCCATGCTTAGGATGTTCTACAAGTATGATTTGTAACTTTTTGCAATACTCAGTTGCAACAATAACCATAGTAAATGAGCTCTTCTGTCACCGTGCGCTACACGTGGCTCTCCTCAGCACTTACGGTGTGAACTGTGGCCTTCAGAGTGCTCAGCCAGATTTTTGTTGACTGATTAGAAATAAAAGATTTCTGGATGGGTATAATTGCAACTACAGTTGCGAGTTTCAGTTGACCAGGACTTGAATTTTTGTTTTAATTGAAGTACCAGAACATTTAGCTTAAAGAAAAAAAAGGGAAATTTCTTTTGTGCATAAGAGTTTGTTTACTAGCAATGTGATACTTGACAAAAGTGTCTTGCTGTAAAACTGCTTGTGAAGTTATGGCTTTTAATTCCAGAACAGCAGCTTTTACTTTGAAGGTGCTTACTGCCTGATTACTGGTTTTACTTACTGCTAATAGAGAATAGATGAATAGTGAAAGGGTCTCTAGTTCACCTCAGGGATCATTTGACTGATTTGCAGTATTATAACACCAGATCACCATCGGAGAGTTTATGGCCACTACTGCTGAAAGGTCCAGATCCCAGACTTCATGGGAAAGTACTGTTACAATGCACTATGCTGGTCTGTACTTGAATAAGAGAAAAACTACAGAAAAACCAGTTTAAACCTGTTGGGTTGTTTTTTGTTGTTTTTTTGTTTTTTTTTTTTTAATGGCTGTTCTTCATGCTGTTGCAGGCATACTTGATAGATTGCAGGCCGTGTTTAATTTGTGAGAGGGAGCATCTCAGAGGAGGAGGTTCATTTCTATAAATATTGCATTGTAAGACATCACAAATAGGCTGCAGTGTAACAGCACTGGCTCGTGACACTACTTGAAACAGTCTGACAGCCTGAGTGGCTGCATTTTATATCCATTGAAATGACACTACTTGTAAAAATTGTATCAGAGGTCTGAGAAACTGCAGAAAGTGTGTGTGTAAGGTGTTAAGGTGTGTTAAGGTGTGTTAAGGTGTGTTAAGGTTCATGTGGCCAGAGCTGTGTGAGAGGTGGTGGTGCCCACACTGCATCTTGAGGAGAGGATTTCTGTGCACGGGTCATTTTAGAGAGGGCCTGGGGTGCTGCTGAGCACTGAGCAGCAGCACAGGGCCCTTCAGTCCCCTGCCACACTCCCTGTGTAATGATGTGAAGTAAGTGTCAGTTAAACCTTACCTCCAAGTGATGTGAATTAAGAGGCAAGTTAAACCTTGCCTCCAAATTCAATCGGGCTCCATAGCAACCTAACATACTTTTTTAATTTTTCCAGTGGTTTAATTTCCTTTTTATTTCCGTAGCAATGGATTCTTGAGAATCCAGACATGCCAGAGTGCTGGCAGATTACCTAGACTTTAACCAAATCTTCATTCTCACAGTATTGAGTGAGCAGAGAACACAAGCACTGAGTAAACAAGGTGTAACTGCCCTATAAATGTTGTAAACAAATATGTAAAGAGAGGGTTTTAATGTGTGGAGGACCCTTATTACTTGTTTTATTTTTTATTATATACTTATTATATTTTTAAAGAGCTAAAATCTCACTTTCATTATATAGTTGCCATTTTCATTTTTCTTCAGGTAGGTGCTGGTTGTAGCCTGGCTCCCAGGTATCACCTGGAGATTCCTGTCATAGGTGATAAGAACAGCAAAATGCAGGTAAGACTGTTATCCAGGCTAATGTTTTACTTCCTGTGCTCCAAAGTGAAGATAATTTTTTTTAGAAAAATCTCGTGAAATATTGCACAGGCTCACAACAATATTTTTCTTTCACAAAAGAGTATTTGTATAAATTCTTTTCTTTAAAAAGATGCATTGAAGCAAGCCTAGGGGTTTATTTTGGCTGAGGGCTCCTGACATACAGCCACCTAAAATAAGCTGCTTATGGCATTTCATGGAGTGTTGTGTCCTGTGCCGGGGGTTACTGTGAGTTGAGGCAGCCCCTGGTGTCAGTGCCTGGCTGCAAAACCTGTCTGGGGCTTTTCTGCTCATTGGCACTTTGGCTTGGGTTATCTGGGACTGAACTCAGCCTCTGGTTAACCTTTACAGCCTTGCTTCTTACCCCAAACTGCTAGAAATATGACAAAAATACCAGGAATTTTCTTCCAAGCCCAGTGGAGGCATTTCACCCTTTCTCGTGGCTCTGTGATAACGACGTGGGTCCGTCCTTGCAGGCTGCTCAAGTCTTCTCTGCTCTGTCAAGCTGGGTGCTAGCAACTCTTCCAGCCAAAGGTCTGCAGGGGTCAGGGTGGAGACGTCTCCTGCAGGGGTAAGAAGTCTTTGCATTTTCTGTCTTCCACTCTCACGTGAAGCTGCGTGACCCACTTGCCCTGGCTTTTGTTTTTTCCGTGTCTCTGCATGCGGCAGGAAGTCCTGCTGCCACGGCGGGAGCAGAGGTTCAGGGGAAAAGTCTGACTCAGAGCTTTATCACAGAACAATTCACGTCTTTCAAGCACATTCAGTCCATGCTCTTAACCATTTTTCTCCAATTATCTTTGGTTGGTAAAGTTATTGTCAGCCCCATGAACTCCAAGGACTGCCTCATTTCCAAATGAAATTGACTCCAAACCATTTAGGAGCCAGAATTAGAACACCAGTCGGTACTGAGGCTGTGCTGGTGACCATACACCTGAGACTGGCTCAGCCAGGGGTCTGGAAGCTGGCTTTGGACTATCCAAATGAGAGCCTCTAGGATATGAAACAGAATGTTCCTGCTGGTGGTTTGGTATATTGTGATGCGTCTCTAAAAGCCTCATATCCCAACAGGAGGAAATTTTGAGGAAGACGGATAGGAAAAAAACTTTGTGGAGAAAAAATACATTTTCAAATGGGAAGAGTTCTTTAGGAGGAATATGTTAGATAGACAAAGAGCTGTGTGTACAAGAGAGATGATAGCTTCAGCTAAAAGCCACTGTAAAGAGCTCACCCTAAATAAATATTTCTGACAAGGAACGCTTCTGTTTTCAATTTCTCATTTTAGAGAAACATGGGCTCTACAGACAAGAGGTAGAAAGGAGGCAGGCATTTAAATGCCCATTTTAAGGCTTAGATAAGTCATTCTCCTCTGATTTTGCCTCTGATTAATTGTCTCAGTGAATGAGCAATGACTCATTCCGCTTGTGCGTGTCTGCTGTGTTCTTTGGGTGAATCCCTGAGTCATTTTCTATTACTGCCTGCCACCTTTCATACACATCACCCACCTGTTCAGCAGCTGCACGTGCCCCTCTGGGCCAGTGACGTGTGCCGCCCCTGCCATGAGTCTCATCTTATGAATTGTATTAATTTCAGGGCAGAGAGAGGCCTGGAGGGACTCAAATTGTAAATGTCTGTAAGGAGGGCAGCTTGTTCAAAGCTGTAAGGGAGATTAGCTACGTATTCTTGCAGAAGTGTGTTTTCTGAAACTCTTAACCTCCACTCTTCCCCGCTTTGCTCTTCAGGCTGCTGCAAAGTTCAGCAAGGCACCCCAGTGAACTTTTTCATACTCAATCCACATTCTGAAGTGAATTCCCTCTGTAGCTGGGGAATTTGCTTCGGAATATGGATTGAGTACGTCAGGAAGTACATCAGGGGACTGGGTTGTAACAATTTTTTACTTTAGGATTGGAAGATGATGATACCCCTGAACTGGTAGGGGATGGAGAAAGACATGCATCCAACTGATTTTCCAATGTTAAATTCAAATTTAGATTTTTAATATTTTTTTTTTTCCTTCTTGTTGGCTGGTTGGGTTTTTTCCCTGGCACCCAGCCTGGCCCGAGCAGCAGACACGTCCCTGTGGGCCGGGGGTGCCCCGCGGAGCGGCGCGGGGCGCTCAGCACCGCGGACAGCGCCCGGGNCGCGGAGGCTGCCGAGGTCACACGGGCGGGGCTGGGAGATGTGCGTGTGTGTGTGTGTAGGACGTTTGGGTGTTGCACGCATCCTTTAATTAAGAGAGCTAATTAACTCTTTCAAGAGCTTCCTCATTTGATGGGGAAATCTCCAAAAAATGAGGCAGAGACGCTGCGGGGGTGGTTAACCAGGCAAGGAGATGGGCAGGGATGTTCTATGCGATCCCGGTCCGAATGGAAGGCTCTAGAGGGAGAGCCTGTTTTCCAGGAGCTATTCCCACCTGTCTTTCTGAAGACAGCCTCTTTCTTCAGCTCCAGATGAAGCCTCATGTCTGACCTTTTCAGGGCCTTTCTCGTACCTGTCACCTGCACAAACACTGTGCATCCAACTACTCAATGACCCTTGTGGCTTCCTAACAACTCAGGGTATTCCGTGATGCTCACAGCTATGGCACATGTGCAGCAGTTCCATAGCCTCTAATGGTTGATTCCATTTCATGTAATCCTTTGAGAGAGTCTTATAAGGACCAATTAATTTGCCTTTCAGCACGAGAGGAGAAAGTATTTTAACCTCAGTTTTATTTGACAGAGACCTGAAAAGAGAAGGAAAGAGGAGAAAATGGAAATAGTCACACAGGCAAGTCCCTTTTTTTTGGATCTTGCTATTCTGTGTCCATTCAGGCTCACCTCTACACTTCCTGTGAAGCAGTTTTTCCTGCAGCATGGGCTCACAAGGATATTTTTGCTTCTTCTTCAGAAAGCACAGACAAGCAGTCTCCAGGCAAATCCTCTTTAGCAGACAGCTGCACAGAAGAGATAACTCAGGTCTAGGACTATAATAGAACAAATATGAGAAAAAGAGCTTTCTCACCTCAGCTCCCATCTTACACTCAGTGGATGCCGATCAAAACCCATGAGGGACTTGTTTCCAGCTGGCTGAGAACCCTCAAAAGGCAGCGCTTACCTGGATGTTGGTTTTGAACAGTAGATTCCTTCTTCTTCTGCTTCTTCTTCTTATTATTATTCTGCTTCTTCTTCTGCTGCTGCTGCTTCTTCTTCTTTTCTTCTTCTTCTTCTCCTCCTTCTTCTCCTTCTTCTCCTCCTTCTCCTTCTTCTTCTCCTTCTTCTTCTCCTTCTCCTTCTTCTCCTTCTTCTTCTCCTTCTTCTCCTCCTTCTTCTCCTTCTTCTTCTCCTTCTCCTTCTTCTGTGTTGCAGTGTGAGCTCCCTGCCCTGTTTCAGGCTGTTTGCTCTCTGGGGCCTGAGACCACATTATGAATCTTGCAGCACCGTTTGGGCAGTACTTTAACATGTAACTTCTAACCCCTTAGACATGTGGTAGGAAAAAAATGAGTAGGCCTTGCTGTGTGGGTTCCTGTGTAGATGTTTGCATGGAAGAGCATGATACCAGTCCATGAAAGAAAATATCAGGAGAATGTAAGGATAGAGAGGTCATGACTGGATCAGCCTGACCAGGGAAATCCCAGTGGAAGAAAGGAGCTGGAATACACAGGTGACTTTTCTTGGTGTGTCTGTACAAGCTCTGACTGGGGTACGTGCCCTGCTGTGCCACTGCCCCCAGTCAAAGAGGACTCAGCTGCCTCCTTCCAGTGCGGCCCCTCTGGCTGGGGAGAAAAAAGGTGAGGGGTTTTGGGGGTTGGCTTGAAAGCCTGAGTTGTTTTGAGTGATCTTTGACTCCTAGGAGAATGAAAGGTCCCTTCAATAGTAGAAAAATAGATGGAGAGGAAAAGCTGCCGTGGGATGGGATTGAAGGGAGGAGGGGTCATGCTGTGGAGCAGCGTGACCCAGGCTGGCAGGTCTCCTAGAGTGGGCGAATCATTGTTATCACCCTCAGGAATAAAAAGGTTCTGCCAATGGTGGACAACTGGGAGCTCAGGATCCCACCCACCCAGGATGGCCTGGGGCTTAGTGGCCATCCTTTATTCTCCCTCCTCTCCCACAGACCCCAACCCTCACAGCCTCTGCTTGCTCCCGCCTCCACTTGCCCCCTCCTAGCCTTCCTTTCACATCCCTCTGCAGGGGCTGCTCTGCAGCTGTGCTGGTTTCATCCCCATCCTCTCCCTCTTTAAATGCAGACCCCCATGCCTGTGACAGCTGTCCTGGCTTTTCCAGAGGGTGCTCTGCCCTGCAGGACAAGGGCCAGTACCCACCATCTCTGGGCACCTCTTGCCATGGGGGGGTCAAATCACAGGCCTGCACCCAGCCTGGGCTTTCAGCAGCTCCTCTCTGGTTCCCCACATGCACTGAGATGCTGGTGGTGCAGGAGGCCTGGGGACAGCATTTCCATCCTCCCCAGGAGCCCGTGTCCCTGTGGTGGAGGGGGGGAAGCCCAGCCAGCTGTGAGTGCTCCCTGGCAGCCGGAGGGTGGCACATTGTGTACACAAGAGTGTGTGAACTCAGTCAAACTTCTCAAACAAGGATAAGAACAGAGCTGGGACGTAATCAGTGCTCAAATATAGCAACTCAAGGTTTCCTGAGGGTGAGACAAGCGAAACAGAGAGGCAGAACAGGTGTCACAGTCCCTGTGGCTTTCGCTTCCCCTTACCTTGGCTTCTCAGCAGTGGAGCTGGTGCTGGCCACAGGGCCAAATTTAGACTTCAGACAGCAAAACAGCCTGTCACAGGCAGCCCTGTTGCTATGCAGGACAGGAGTCTTACTGTGCCCTGCATGGTGGCATGTCCAGTGCCACGCAAGTCCCTCGCCCCTGGCAGAGCTCCCACCTCCTCTCTGTCTCCATTGCCGCCTCTGCTGCTGCTACAAACACAGCTAAGCATGATCCCAGCTGGCTCAAGAACCAAGAGTCGAGTGGCTGTGCCCCTCTTCTTGGCCTCTCTGACAGGTCTGGCCACAGTTTTCACATGGTGGAAAGATTGGTTTGGTGAGGCATGACATGGGCCAGGGTGGTTCCAGTCTCTCTCAGTCCCTGGAAGATGTTATGGGGAAGGTTGCCACTGGCCAGCAGCGCGTGTTTCTTCACCTCTCCCTGGGAAGAAGACCTACACTATGGCAAAGTGAAGCAGAGAAACACATCCCCTCCCCGGTGGGGTTTGGCTTTCTGAGCTGACATGGGGCTGACAGGGGGTTATGCTTGTGTTTCCCACTGATAAATTGCTGCTTCTCTGAGCCCCAGGGAGCTGCTGTAAGAGATGGGCTCGTGCTCCCGGGCTGTCCCAGACATGGCTCTGCATGAGGAGAGCCACCTATAGCTCTCTGTAGGCTTGAACATGGCTTGGGATGAGCTACCTGTGTGTCAGACATGGCCTGAGAAAATAGAAAGGGAAAACTCTGAACCCATGGCCAGGCTTAGAACTCTCCTAGGGCTGGATCTAGGCAAAAGCTGGCTTGTGCTCAAGTAAGGACCACCAGAACATCAGCAGTCCCAGGAGAAGACCCTTTCTGTTGAAGATATTGCACGTGCTTGGCTTCCCCACTGTCACATCAGCAGCGTGGATGGCAGGTTCTGTGGCCCTTGTGGCCATCCTGTTGCCCTGGAGGAGAGGTTAGGTTTCCTGGGGAGTTAGAGCCACAAGGGACAATGTTCAGGAACAGGAGCCTCCTGGTTACAGTAAAGCCAGGACCCTTGAGGGCCGTCAGCATCCTGTGAAGCACATCCCTCTCCTGACCTGCTCCATCATCTGGGCTGGCTACTTTTGACCCCAAGTGGAGGTGCAGCAGGGCTCATGGCTGGGAAACAGCTGCTCTTTCAATACCCTTTTCTGACTCAAAACAGAGGCTTTGTGAGAGGACACGGCAGCTAAAATGGGATGAGGTTGGAGGGCCAGGTGCAGCCTGCATGAAAGCTTTCACAGTGTCCCAGGTGCTGACAATGTACTCACCAGGGGAGGGAGAAAAGGAAAGAGAAACGGGCTGCATCCTCCTGCCTGTGCACTTGGACTTCCAGCCAAGTGCCTAAAGCAGGTTTTCCCTGGGGTGTGTGAGTGAGTGGGCCCTGTGGATACCCTCTTCTGCAAGATGTTTTGGTCCCCATCTTCCTCCTCCTCTCCCCTCATGCCAGTAGACAGCATGGGAAGTGAAGCTGCCTCTCTGCACCTGAGAAAAGGAATTTGTCCCTCTGCTTTCCTGCACTCCTATGCCCTACAGAACCACTCCTGCCCCTGCTTGTGTGCTCTGACCCGAGCACCAGCAGGTAGGTGGGGACCGTGGCCAGCATGGAGCCCATAGCAGCAGACTCTGTTCCATCTCCATCCATCCCTGTAAGTGTGGTGAGCTGAAGGGTTTGACACAGGCAAACTGATCCACACCCAGGCAGCCTGGCTGAGTTGGGTGAGGGTCTCCAAGCAGAGGTGTTGTAGGGTGCCTTCAAACCCCCCAGCTCTTGGGGAAGCTGGGGGGTGACTTAAAAGCAGAATGCCACACACCAGCAAAATCCCACATGTGCTGCTGTTTCCCTGGTCCAGCCTGGTGACGGACCAGGATCCCAGCACCAGCTGGACACCTGCTGCAAGAGTGGTCTCCTGCAACGAGGTCCGTGGCTCACGCAGCACCTCCTCCATGCACGGCTCCTTGGTGCTGTTTCCCAGCCCTGATTCCAGTCCTGCGTGTGTCACCCACAGCCTGAGCTGCTTGTGCTCATCCCCATCCCATCCTGGGGAGCCTGGGGCTGCTGGGTGTCTGGGTGGGAGTGTTCCCATCCACCCTGGAGGAGCAATGTGTGGGTGAACCTGGTTACCAGCTTAGGAAGGTTCTGGGCTGTTCACAGTCCATCTCAGTAACTGATCTGAAAAATCAGCGCGTGGTCCCCAGAGGTGCTTGCTCCTTTGGGAATGTGGAGTAGCCCAATGTGTGATCCTACCAAAAGGCTCCTGTGGTGCCAGGAGGGTTTGTGCTCCATGTCTGAGTGACAGAGCACAGGGGATGGAGTGAGTAACTCGTTCCTTGGCCAATGCCTCTGTTTTGCAAAAGGAAAGGACTCTTTGAAGGGAAGTCAGAGCTTTTCATGGAGTTTGGCAGCTGTGGATGGCAGACGTGGTGCATCTGACGGAGTTCACGGTGCTGGCTGAGCCTCTTGACTGCTTTGTCCCATGTTGTGTGCCAGTCCCCCGGTGTTCCTGGCGGGACCAGCACACGGGACCCCAGGAGCTGCCTCTCAGATTTGCAGGGGAGCCAGCACTTGTGCCGAGTTCCTCTCTGAGAGTTCTGCAGTGCAAAATGCCTGAGAGGCAGCGATCCCTGCGAGGCAGCAGCACGCTGGAGACGCGGCAGCGAGGTCAGACTAAACATCAGCTGTGCGCCAGGTTGTTGACATTTTGTCCTGCAGGAAAAGATCCTGAAAAGGCCTTGAGGAAGCAGTGAGGTGAGGCTCCATGCCAGGACAGGACCCTTTCCCCAGCCACAGCCCTTCTGGAGAGGCCCCAGATGGGAGCTTCCAGCTGCTTGCAGTGCTCGCTGCCCCAGTGTGCATCTCCAGGCTTGCGTGACTTGGGCATTTATCCCAGAAAGGAGAAAAAAATCCCTAAGGTTGTGCTGCAGCTCCAGAGTCACATCACGCTTTGGGATGCTGCAGAAGCTTTGTCCCAAAGAGGCAGTGATGGCACTAACCCCTCTCCTGAGTGCTGGCATCCCAGGCTATGCCTGCACTGCTCAGGACGGGCACCTGGCTCTGCCGGTGTCCTCCGGCATCACTGCTGTGGCACAGTCTGCTGGGGAGGTTGCTGGGCCAGGTGCTGCTGGCCTGGACAATTTGGACTATCAGTTAAAGTGGGCCAAAAGTAATAAAGAATGGGGTTTAGTGAGCTGCTGTTTGCTGTTCCCGGGCAGGAAGGGGTTAGTCCAGTTGTGCAAGCATGGGAGACACCCGGGTGTGGAAGAGAAACTGCGCGTGGTGCTTTCACAAAAGCGTCCCTTCAGCCACGCTCATTACCAGCCTCAGCTCAAATCAACCTCATCTTTAGGCTCACTAACCTCAGTCACTGCCCTGGAAGCCTGATCAAATATTCCTGCCCATTTCTACCCCTTTGCCTGGTTTCCATGCCAGAACTTCTCATCTTTTACCACAGCAGGCAGGAATCTCCAGGCTTCGCTCCTTCTTAAACATACAGCACAGGAACCAACAAGTAAAGTCCATATGGCCTGGCACTAGCAAGGAAGGTTCTAATATCTATTTTAGTAATCTTTAGGCTAAATACCACAAGACAGAATGGATAGAAAGAAAAAGAAAATACCTACAAGCCTATATCCATACACTGTGTCTGCAGATTACCTTAGAAAAGATCTTATTAAAAACCTCCAGAAGTCCAAATCAGGTTTGTTTTTTTTTCGTCACTTTTTGGCTGACTCAGCTGAGCATTCTGTTGGGTTTGTGAGATGATGGCATTTGCTCTGCAGCAGGCATTCCAGGCTGCAGTCAGAGGGTTTATGAATTTTCAAAATGTGTCTTTGCTTATCCTTTATTTTTTGCCTTCGGAGATTTGCCAGATAGGGGTTCGAGCCCTGTGGTTCTACAGTTCTGCAAGTTGGTGGGCAAGCTTTTGGAAGTTTCAGCACAAATTGCTGGCATAAATTTGCCCATTTCTTTCTGTCTCCAACTTGAACACTTATATTTTCTTGGAAAAGCAGCATTAAACCAGAAAGGAGAGTTGACTTTCTAGCCCATCATGCGAGAGGAAGGAGGGAGGACAGTTGCTTTGTTTGGGAGATGGTTTTGGTTGTTTGTTTCTTTAGAAGCAGATACAAATACCTGCAGCTTTGGCAGACTTGAGGTTATTTCTTTTTTTTTTTTAAATAATTTTATTATATTTAGGAAATGAGGTCTTGGTTGTTCTCTTTTTCCTGGAAGACTTTTGACACAATTCAAGCAAGGGGGAAAAACAAGAACAACCAAGAGGCTCAAAAATATTTAAGTCAAACAAACAATTCAAAACATCCATGTTTTGTGTTGGTTCCTTTTAGCAACTGTTTGTCTCCAGATGTCTGGCAAGTGGTTACAAGAAGCACTTTATGTGAAAATTCAAAGAGTGGTCACTGCTTCAGCTAGCAATGGACAAGGGTTCCATCTCTGTTTATGTTTATCTGACCATCTTCCTGCGGGAAACAGGAGATCTTGGGGTAAGCAGATTATGCAAGGAGAACTCAATTCAGGATTAAACAACAAATACATATTTTAAAACCTCTGTTTAAAATAAACCCAAACCCAAGCCCCTTCTTCTCTACCGTGGGGGTTTTATACACCAGAAAGCAAATGCCCTGCAGCATCTAAAACTCGCCAGAGCCACAAATTGCCCGTGACCTTTTGGAAATCACAAGAGACTGTCACCTCTTGACTTTGTCTGTGGTAGTAATGTTGCAAAGGGCTGACTCACTCCACAGGAAGAGCCCTTTTTCTACCTGGGGAGGACACTTCAGCTTAGCTGACATGGCTTGTCCCTACTTGATTGAAAGGGAAAGATTGAAATTTGCTTTGGAAAACCTTGTGCCTGTTGGATCACTGGCTTTGCCCAGCTGAGGAGCTTCTGCAAAATAGGAATGGAGCTTTAGATGCTCAAATGTTGCGGGGAAAAGGTAGACAGCTGCATTGCTGCTCTTGGTCTTGGAAAAAAGAGGCCATTCAATTGCATGTAGTTGCATTTGTGTGCAGCTGGGCTCAAGGCCTCCCCCTATCATTTTATTTATTTATTTATTCTCCAGAATAAAAAGTCAAATCCTCCTTATGTGGCTTGGGAAGTAGTAAGAGTAGGATGAACAGAAGTTAACTGGATGTGACCTTTCAAAAAATTGTCTGCCAGCAGGAAAACAAATGCTAAAGGAAAAATAACAAGGTTTAAAAAAGTGAAATATTTAAAATTAAAAAAAAGAAAAAAGGAAATCCCCATGAGTAACACAGTTTGGGCCATCAAATAATATCCTAAAAGTTTATTCTTTGGTTGAAGACAACCCTGTTCTTTCTGGCTCTTTTTCTGGGCAGTCACGAGAAGATGCCCAGGACCTGTGATGTGCCTGGCCACGCCATGTATCTGTCCTGGGGCAATCAGCCTGCATGAACAGGAACTGAGCCCAGGTTAAAAAAACCAGCTTTTTTGACCTTGAGAAACAGAGCACCTCATTCCCCCGACCCCCTCCTGCATCTTCCCAAAGGGTCTGAGAGACTTCTGTGGGCCGTGCAGGCTCCCTGTTGCATTGCCTGATCCCTGGGAGAGCAGCTCCCACATTGCCCCCATCCTCGCTGCCAGTCCTCCCCATGTGAGGTTACTCGACTGTGCATATGAAAATAACTTGTGTGTCCTAGTTTATTATTTCTCCTGAGCAGATGAGAGGGTTGGAGGCTGATCAGAGCAGAGGAGTCTCCTGGTGAGTTCATTCTTCAAAAGCTCGTGAGGGCTGCTTCTCATTAGGGCTTGCTGTAGTGCCAGGAGAAAAGAATAATTCTCTCTGGATTCATGTGCACGTCCCTTTACTGCTGTCCTGGAGTGGCTGCAGCTGCTCTGCTCTTGGGATTTTTCAGACACAGCAAACTCTGTGCTGTTTAGACTGCACGGGATGCTGGCAGCTGCAGATGGAGGGCTCGGAGCAGCGCGAGCTCCCAGCTGTGCAGAGCAGCCAGGGACACGGCCCTGACCTCCCCAGCAGTGCCTAGGTGCAGGCATACGCTCCAGTCACGGATGCTGGGATGCATCAAAGAATGATTGCAGCATCCAGTGGGCTCCTAAGCAGCTTTGTTCTTCCTCACCCCAAAAACCCCAGCTGAAAGCCCCTCAAGCAGTGTCTGGGGTCAGCACGTTTGGTTCAACATTGATGGTTTAAAACTGCAGTGAGCCGTGCTGCGGGATGGGGGACACAGGAACTGCCTGCTGCCCCTGTTGTCCTTGCTGGCTGCTCCAGGTTTGTGAATTCCCTCAGGCTGGCTGATGAGCATTCCTTAGGCCAGCCTAAGGAAGCAGCCCTGCATCGGAAAACCTTGCTGCTGGCTGCAGTGTGTTTTCCACAGGTGTAAGGACTATTCTAGTTGTACTGCTTGCTGCCACTCTGAATCAATAAAATAACTTGCATCCACCAGCCAACACTGACAGGCCTTTCCAAACCAGGTGCTGAGAAGGTGGTGCACTTTGAGCCCCTTGGAAACAGGCCAGTGGAAGATGGGGCAGGAGGGAGCAATGGGTTTTTCAGGGGGACAGCCCCAGCATCTATTTTTAGTAACTCACTTTGAAAGTTCATTGCTGATTGTGAATTATTTCTGCGCTGTGGCTTCTGTAATGACTGTGTAACTGGTTTTGCTGGCTAATGGTGGCAGTGATGATCACAATGCACAGAGTGAGACATTTAAATGTGATGCAGCAGAATAGAATTTGCCTAACTGCCCCAGTGGCTCTGAAAATGTCTAAAAGGGCATCTTTATTTATGGCCACTCCATCTGCAAAAACTCCACCTGCTCCACCGTCTTCTTTGGGTCTCAGTACGTTCTGATGAGCAAAGCACCCATCCCACACCCTGGGCTCTGCTGTCCTGAGCTGGCACATCAGCAGGTCTCACTGATGGCTGCTACTGCACCAGCCAGGCTGCAGAACATTTCTGCATTTTCTGCTCCATGGTTGTCAGTTCTTGGGGTTTAAAATTTTATTATTATTATTATTATTATTATTATTATTATTATTATTATTATTATTTTCTAAATTCTTGGATCAGCCCCTCAAAAATATTTTGGTGTACAGCTGTAACAGAGTCCAGTTCAAAGAGATGCTCAAGTGCAAACAAAGGCACCACAACAGGACATGGAGCATTTCCCTTCAACGTAACTACTTCACTGGGATCTGCCAAAAGAAGCTATCCTATCATTACCATAAAATATGTTTGCATTTTTCAAATGCTCTTGTTTGGGCTCATAAAAGAGCAGCTCTTCTGCTTAGTGCTCTCTCTTTTATGGCTCTGGCCTTAGAAGAATTCTTGTTCAATGTTATCATTCAGACCATGATGTTGACCATTAGCTGGTCTCTGCTCAGTAGCCTCTTACCAAGTTCATATTTCCTACTGACAGTGTGTACAAGCTCCTGGATGTGTTTTCATAACAAACCAGAGAGGCTCACGTTCCTGAAATGTACTGTCCAGCACCTTTGGAAGAACCCTCTGAAGTCCACCGGGACCAGAAGAGGGGGATTGCTCCTGGCCTGCAATGCAGAGCACTGTCAGGGAGAGTTTCAGCTCTGCCCAGCAGTTCTCTCTGAGTTTTCCCCTCACTGGCAGACTCCAAGGGTTGGATGCGCTGGATTGATGAGGCTTTACCTACCAGTGGCAGGTCCAAGTGACCTCAGGGTCTGCAGTTTCTTTCTCCACTCTTCTGTGCTCAGTTGACCACTTGCCAGGCTGGGTCATCGACTCTCTTTTGGGACCTCCCATTACTAGTTCATCTCTGGGACCTTGCAGCTTGCTGAGGAGGTGGCCCGAAAACTTTTAGGAACTCCTAAATCCACACAGGATGCATACTCCTCTGAGGGCCCTTGCATTATGCTTCACGCGTTATTGCTGCTGGCTGCTACTGAGGAGAACACGTTCCCAGTGCTGTGGATTCACCTGCCCCAAGCTGCACACTTTGCATCCAATGAAGAGGATGCCAACGGATCAGTGAGCCAGAGAACCAGCAGAGATCATGAACCCCAGCCAGGCCTTTCCCTTATTACCACTATTAATTCAGTCAAGGGGCCACACTGCACCTTCCCTGCTCTTATGGAGATGTTCATTAGTGTTAGTCTTCAATATGCAAAGCCACCTTTGAAATGGCCCTTCTGGGCAGACAGGGTAACATTTTACTTGCAAACAAGCAAACCTGTTCAGATGATGTAAAAAACGGCTTTTCCAGCCAAACCATTAGAAATGCCTCCGCGTGTCCAAGTTGTGACAGCAGTCAGATGCTGCTGTTAACCTTTAAACTACATGCGTTACAAGCTCCTTGCGGCACAAACTTTCTGGTGAGAACGAGAATCAGGGTTTGCAAACATCTCTTTCACTCAAACAAGCACGATAAACTGATGTTTACAGGGCCTGTAAACTGATAAACAGGGCCTGTTCTGTGGGACAAGCACCTACCCCTAGGGCAGGACGCTGTAGCGGGTTGAGGTTGGTTATGCACCAAGCACCAACAAACTGTTCATTTACTTGCCTCTGCTATGGGTAAGCAGAGAAGGGGAAATTAAAAATTCAGCTGTCTCCCCCCGTGTCCTTGAACACCAAAACTGATTTGAAAAGCTCGTCTGGCTTTTTTTCTTTCTCTCGCACGCAGTTTAAAGACACAGAGAGGCTCAGGAGCCACGCCTGGGCATAGAGCGGCGATAGGGGACACACGTCATAAGGTCACCCCAAGACAGACGCTCACATACCAATATTTCTGTCTGCTCCTGTGCAGCATTGCTTTACGGTAGGGGTCAGTTTGTTGGGGTGTCACGCTAGAAACCAAACCTACAAACGAGCCTCGATTGTGAGTGCTCCCGTTGATAAAGTAGCTCTACAGCTGAAACTTGACCTTCAGCCCTTTCTTCAAGCAGAAGGCCAGATTACAGCCCAGATGTGCTGCCCACGCAGTATCCATGTGCCGGGCCAGAACTGCAGCTTGGGCAGCAGCTCACATTTATGGCAACCATGAAGACCCTCTCACCCAAAGCATTCCTCAGTCACACCCAGAATCCCCTTGCCTGAAGGCACCAGGCACACCAGAGATTTTTTGGGAAAAGATGGACAACACAGGACCCCTATTGCTCTGTGACAGGCCACACAGCTGGTCCCAACAGAGGTGTTGAGCACATCATCTCAGGGCTTCATTGAAAGGTTAACAATTAAATAATTTTTCTTATCAACTACTTTAAAATTGCTTTTGCTGTCTGAAAAATAGCAATGCAACAAGAACAAATGATCATGCTGAGCCTTTCCTCTGTCTGCCATTCGTGTCAGTTCTCAGTGAGTTACAGGACCTTCCCAATGGACTGAGATTAAGCCCATCACATTTGCCCACAGCTTCCTCAGTGGATGAATCTGAAAATCACATACACAGGCAGCAAATGAGCTGCAGGTACCAGGCAGAGATGTGTCAGGACCACCCTGACTGACACAGTGCAGAACTGGTTCTAGCCCAGGAACAGTCTATCGAGACCATTTCCACAGGGCCTGGCTCAGGGTACTCCTGCCATTACTGACTCCCTGGATACAAAGCCAGGTCCTGCTCCCAAAACCAGTTCCACTCAGAAGCATCGGTATTAGAGGACACGGAACTGGTTTTGACACCTTCCACAGCACAAGGCTGGGAATTTAACAACCTTCCTTGCTATCCTCCCAAAAAAGGAGAGGAATAAACTACAGTAGATGGGAGGAATGAAGGAGAAGAGGCTCTGGTACCTACATCTTCGCTGGAGCAAGGACTTCTCATAACATCTCAGTGAAAGTGTTGAGCATGCAGTAACATTTTGAGTTTTGCTGCTCTTGTGCTAACCACACTGTAATGGCAAGCAGGCCTGCCACATCTGGATGAGGAATCTGGTCTGCAAGGGAAGCACAGCTGAGAAAGGCTTCAAACAGGATCTGATTGACCGATTAAAAACAGATGCTGTGCTGGCAGACAGGCTGCTGTGACTCATCTGATACAATCCCCTTCCCTTCGTTTCTGTACATAATGTCCTTCCAAGCAAAGCCACCTCCTCCATAGCTATGTCTAAATTGCATTAGGAATCTTGGCACTTTTTCAGTTATACATATTGAGAATGGTTTTGCCATTTAAAATATTTCAGGGGGACTGTAGAATCAAGTAGTAGACTGCTTATCAGAAATCCACCCGGTACTCCAAGAGGCAGAGGCCATGCTGCAGAGGGCCCAGGGCTGCAGCATTTTAATCCCTGCAGTCCTTAACCTTTACAGAGCACTTTTCCCCCTTCTCCTGGAGGAGGGAGCTGTATCAACTCTGGGACCAGAGAGGAACACCCTCCCCACCACCTCACACACTGCTTTAATTTTAAGCATATGAGCAAAGAAGGTTCTGTATCCCAATACCGAGGCGTGAAACATCTTTCTCTCCTTTCACTTTGGAAGGAAACAGCACCTTGCAGCAGGTTTGCTTGCCTCTACCTGCTCCAGTATGTCCAGTATGGCTCAGGGCTGCTTTAGCTCACTCACATCCTCACCTTAGCCTAGCACAGAGACTGGACACTGTCAGTCTCTGTATTCAGTTGTTCCTCCCTCTGTCTTGGAGATCATTACTTTCCTGTGGGAGTCTGAAGATAATCCAGTGGGCCAGTTGCCTTAGGAGTACTGGCTACGTAGTGGTGTTAGTCCTCCCTGGTGCTGGAGGATCACAAATTGAGTTGCTCCAGGGAGTTTTCTTCTTACCCTCTTCCTCAAACACAGCTGAAACAATTCCTTTACTCTCCCAAGACTGCACTTGCTAACAGAAGTCACTGGGATCAGTTCCTATTTAGCCAGAATCAACATAGTCAGGAATTCCTGTATTACACTTAGAGGTGCAAACAAGTTTCAGATCAGGACTAGTTGGTTGCCTGGTCACAAATGTAACAGGAGATTCATCCCAGAGAGGCCAAGGAAAGGGGATAACTCCTTTTGCTCTTGTTTTTCAGTTTGACAGGGGAGAAGGGCTGCTATCAGCTTGCTGAATAGCAGAACCATTTAAATTAATTTCACATGGAGCGTCTGGTCTCAGCAGCAGGATGCTAATCCTGTGCAGCACTGCAGCCACAGGAGTGCTCAGGGACAGGCTGGGGAGAAGGCCCCGTTCACTGCAAAGCTGAGGCAAGAGAGGCATCTGCAGTAGGAAAAACGGGTTCAGGCAACCACTGGGGAAGAGACATCCAAGAAACTCAGCAGCTCTGTTTTCATCCTCAGATTTTGTAAGCAGAACAGCACAGGAAAAAATGAACAGTTCAGGTCCAAGTGTACATGGCAAACAAGGCACCAGAACGGGTTGTCCAGAGAATCTGTGGCTGCCCCATCCCTGGAAATGTTCAAGGCCAGGTTGGATGGGGCTTTGAGCAACGTGGTCTAGTTAAGGGTGTCGCTGCCCATGGCAGGGGAGATGGAACTAGATGATCTTTAAGGTCCCTTCCAACCCAAACCATTCTGTGATTCTATAAATTCACCCTGGCTCAAAGGCCTCTGGACCTTCTGACTTTGCCCACAACTTCTTGCCACTTCCCAACAGCATCCGGTTGAGAAATCAGCACCACACACAACAGGAGCAGCAGCCACCAGCTAATTTATCTGTCACTGCTTTAGCAATTGTTACAAACTCAGCCTGGGCAAATGAGAGCAGGTGAGCCCAGACACGTTACTCACCTGTCCACGGTCACACTTAAGACATCTAATGGCAGTGTCAGCGAGAGAACACAGGATCTGTCAGAAGAGGTGTGGCCGAGGAGTGCCTGAGCCCCACAGCTCAGTTTTACTGACAACAACGCTGCCACTCTACCACTGTAACACCCTGGGCCGTGCTGAGGTGAATAATGACCCTCATAATTCACCCTAATACACTTCTCTAAGGAGACTCCCCTTTTTGAGCCTGCAGATGGTGTAAGATGGCTGTAAGCAAGGCAGTAATTGCTTCATCAGAACTTTTAATTCTGCAGTGGCCACACTGGGTAGGGATTATAAAATGCAGAGTTATGACATGCACAGACTGCCTCCCTGGCTGCCTTCCAGAGGAAAGCATTGTGTCCACCCTTAACTAGGGCAGGCCAGTGTTTATCACTGCCTAAAAACAAATGCAGCTCAGCTGGTTTAATGCAGTTTTTTGCATATCAGAATTAAGCAATGAAACATTTTAATAGCAATGAAGATCCTGAGCGTTTCAATGATTTGGGTTTTTTCACTGCCACATTACATTTTTAAATGTCTCTATTAAAAACATAAAAGTGGTAAATTGTCACAACTCCAGACTCACTGGAAAATGCAGGATCTTTGCAGCACAATGCAGGTCTGTCTTGCCACTGACATTTGCAAGACTTGGGTAAAAAATGAGATTTAAAGCAAAGTCTTTCAAGGGAAAAATATACACAATAAGATGCACAGTGCCAAAATCTCCTTTCTGCTTTGCAAGTGCTCTGGAGGCACATTCACACTCCACTGAGCCAAATAATTTCTGAAAATGACTGCACGTTTGGAAAACGTGCAGACTGAGTCCTAACAAGAATTGTTTAGGTTTTATGACTCTGAGCCATCTGTGAGCTAAAGGGACAGAAACCATCTAAAAACTGTCAAGCCGAGAGTTTGGTTTCCACAATAAGCTCTGAATCACCTTTAATCTGCCCATTAAGTGCTTGATGGCAATTCTGCAACAGCCCCACTGGAAATGCCACGGGTGTGAAAAACAGCAGATGGTTAACGGGGGTGGAAAGCTGTACAAATCGTTAGAGAAGCATGGAAAATTCAGTGCTGGCTATAAAAGTCACTAGACAAGGGCAGCTGGTAACAGCCAGGTGAAAAGAGGCGGGAGGGACACGTGGTAGCTGCTCTGTTTCCTTCTCAAAACCCACCAGAAAAGTGCTGAATCAATCACATGTGAACGGACCAGAAGGTGCAACGCTCCCAAGTATTAACGCCAAGGGAGTTTTCCATTGCGCTGGAGTTTCCAGGTTCTAGCAGCACCTTGGATGTGACTATGGAATCGCTTAAGGACCCTGAGGGACACTCAGAAAGCAAACCCACTTGCTTTTTGTATGTTGCATATACACGACTGTTAAAGCCCAGGCAAGTGATTACTGTAATCTGTGACTGACATAGCAAGAGATATCCCCGTGTGCTGAGGATACGTGCAGGATAAACACAACACCGAGCCAGGAGGCAAAGGTAGGAAAGAAAGGGAACTCAGTAGGGCCTGGCTTACACTGCACTCCTAGCTTACAAGAGCCCAAATTCTCTGACTGCAAACAGAAATCATGACATGCAATTCGATGACCAAGAGAGGATTTTCCCCCTGGTTATCCCACCAGTTTATAGTATCTTTAAACAGGAGAGGGGTATAATTTCCAACCAGCTCAACAGGCATGAATAGCCACCTTCTAGGATATCTCACAATGGCTTCTGCTTATGCTTAAATAAGGTAGTTATTGCAGAAGTGGAAAACAAGGAAAACTAAATTTTGGTAAAGAGAGAGTAGCAGATACAAGTCAGGGCAGGAAAGCAGATAGAACCAAATAATGAAAATCAGACTGTCATTCTCATATTCAGTAGTGTTGTGACATTCTTCCTACCAAGGATTTAATCCTTCTGTACTTGGGCCTACCATCCCTGATTATGTTTTACAAGAGAGCCCTCTCCCTCCTCTTTTAGCTTTCCATGGCCAGCCCTGAAACACTTTTCACCTCCAGTTCCTCAAGTAACCTGTGGCTAAGCTCTCTTGCCTGTATCACGTCTGTCAAAAACCAATGAGCGTCAGTGCTAACAGGAAATCAGAGGGACACTGATATCTCCAAGAAACAATCTCTGCCACCAGAGGCCGGTGTTAGAGCCACCATTCCCCCCCTCCCCTCCACGCACGGTTTAGGCAGATGGCATCCACTTATATCCACAAACATATCTGGCCAGGGCAAAGGAGAACATAAATGAGTACAGTTAGAGAAAAGAAACCACAAATGCTTTTCAGTTTTATTCTTACTGGGAGGGTAGTGGCATCCTGACATGGTCCTTCACATCATCCAATGAAAACTGACAGGGACTTTTTCAAGGCTCCTAGCTCACCGAGCAGTTTATGGGACTAAATCTTGGAGTAATCTTGGCTTGGCTGTAGTGCTTTGTCAGCCTGCAGACATGGCATTCCCAATTCCAGATAGTTTTGCTGGGTCAAGACTAAAGTAATCAGTACTAACAGAAAGGGAAAGTAATCGGATGTGAAACACAGACCACATGATGAGTGATGTGTCAGGCTGGTACTACACAATATTTGTACAGACCAGTCAGAAATGGGTATTACAAACAGAGCTGGAAAATAGTAACGGTTAAAAACATGATCAAGTGCTTTTGATGGGTTTCCCAAAAAAGAGAAAGTCTCTTCAGAAAAATAATGTAACAGCTTCAAAAAACAACAACAGCAGCAACAACAACAACAAAACAAATAAACAAAAATGCATCTAGTGATCTTTAAATCAGCTTTTCCATTGGATAAATATATTTGAAATAGTTGTACAGTTCACAGTGGCATAAAGTTCTCTGATTGCTTGAGTGCTTGAAAATATCTCATCAGTAAAAAAATACCAGAGCTGGGGGAGGAAAACCCTCTCTCTGAATTCTGTACATGGGTAAATGCACAGGTTTTGGCAGGCATCAGGTCATTGGATCCATGGGAAACTGGCAGCATCACAGGACTGCAGATCACAAGTCAGGGGATGGAGGATAAGAAGAATAGTAAGGCCCATTTTCCTGCAATGAGAACAGAATAAGCAGTTGAGCAGAAGTCTTTTCTAATACACCTTGGTGCAATGATAGTGCTACAGAGGCAGAAATAACCAGGTATTCTGGCTTTGTCTTCCATGAGTACAGTGACTGCCACAACTCACCCAGGAGAGGACTGTGCTGGTAAACAGGCAAACACAGGCCTTGTTTTTGCCTGTGTCTTAAGCAAAAAGTGCAAGTCAAACTTTTGCCATTAAGCCAAAGCTGTGATGCCAGGAAGCCACAAATGTTGGCACAGCCAGGCACTCAGACAAAGCTGCTAATGCAGACACACAGCTCTGGCTACTACTTCGTAGTTACATCACATCCTCTTTGGAATGATTTTGCCAATGCAAGCCATATTCATTCCACCATTTGGTTAGAGACCTGAGGTGCAGAAGGGAAGAGGAAGAGGGTCCTATACAAAGGCAGGGCACCTTTCTACTGTTCCATTTTTCCTTGCTGTTTTGTTTTTTTTATTTTCCTTTTTTTTTTATTTTCCTTTTCCTGCATGTGGGGCAGGGAAGATGAAACACAGCTACTGTTTTTTTTTTTCCAGTCAGAATATAGCAGTTAGTGTATAGCAGCTAACACAAATTTTATCTTGTCCACAGGCTGTTAGTGTGTTATGTTACAATTCTTGGCTGAAGAAGGGTAGGCTGCCTTTTATGCACACAGGAGATTGCTCTAATGGGAAGGCAGCCTCCTTCTTAGCAAAGCCCTCTGCTTGAGCTGATGTACACAGAAAATTCACAGAATCATTACACAGAACAACACGGACTCTCCAGGAAACTTCCCTCTTTCTTCTCCCCATTCTTAAGATGTGGAAGTCAGTCCCTTTAAAGCTCTTGCGGAGCACAAGAACTGCTCTTAGGGCAGGGACTCGTGGTGGCCACTGGCAGTCACTTACCCTGGCGTCATACTCGAGGACGAAAGGGGGAAGATCAATCTGTTCTGGGGGTATGGCTGTGAACAACTGCTGAAGGCTTTCCACATAGTGGATTTTGTCCTTTAGCCCTGAGACTGTAAAGGTTGTGAAAAACCATGCTGAGACCTGAAAATAAAACCCAACAAAAGCCAATTAATAAGGTGCTGTTTCAAAACTTTCACGTTCAATGTCATACTCCACAGTGAAACAGCCTTGAGTTGAACTTGAAACGCTAAAATCGTTGCCGTAACACAACAAGGTCAGGAAGTATGCACCACCAACTGCTGGCAAGCAGCGTCCTGAGAGCTTCAAACTACTGTTTTCTGACTCTGCACTCACTCCTCCCCACATGCCAGCTTAAGGTCCCTTTCTACAGCCCAAGAGTGACAGCTATTCTGCTATTTGTCCTCAAAAACCCGTCACTACAGTGGCACGTTTTCACTCCAAGTTTAGCCAGATCACAAAATGACCTATTTGACTCTGTCAGAAGCATTTTCAACCCTTTACACTCGAATTTTCACTTGAAAGAAAGGCCAATTAGAGGGAGAGAAAGGCAAACTTTTGGCTGTTCAAAGACTGTACTGAAATCTCCCTTCTCCTTTGGATTGTCTGAGTGAACCGTTGTTTTACCACATTTTTAATCAAAGCCTTACCAATTTAACTCTACAAGAATAAGCCTATCAACTTATTCTACAAGATTTTATTTTAAATATTTACACCTCTGTCTATTTTGGGTATAAACTGGATATGGAATTTTTGTTTTTGAAGACCAGTAAACAGCAATCTAATCCTGCTTAGACTGACTGCACAAGCTTTACGTTTTCAACCCACCTTCTCCAAAATTAAGTTCTGTATTACTTCTTGTTTATTTCTTAACTATTCTTTTCCTGGCAGACTGAAGAAAAAGGAAAAAAAAAAAAAAAAACAGTTCTACAGGTCACAAATGCTTATATTAGGGATCAATCACACGTTCCTGGGCAACCAGCTCTTGCTGACTCTTCTTGAGCAAAGAGGTCAGAGCAGATGACCTCCAGAGTCCTTTACAACCTTGAGCATTCTGTTTGATAGTTTTGCTTTGACTGCAGGGAGTTAACAGAAAAGAAGCAACACTGCAAGAAAAGCCTTGGGGAAAGCAAGAGTTTCAAAGAAGCTAGAAGAATAAGTCAATAAAAATGATCTGCCTGAATACAACATTCAAAGAAAAAGTCAATTCCTAAAAATTGTCCTAGAATAACTGTGCTGCCTCCTCAAAACAGCTTATTTTAATGAGAAAGGAACAATGAAAAAGAGAAAAGGAGGTAAAGAATATGACAGAACACTTGAAATCAGTTCATTGTTTTGAGGGCAGAATTAGAGATAACAGAAAGCAGGGAGACAGATTTTACTGGCATCCATTATTCATGATATTGTTCTAACGAGACCTCTTATGAGTGACACTAAGTGACAGTTTAATGAGTGAAAAATACCTTCTCAATCTTGCACCAAAGTAGCATGGATTTCAAGGTGTGTTGGGAATGACAATCATTAAACATAATTGCTATGGATGTTTAATGTATAAAAGCCTAACAGGGAATATTTTTGCAGCCATCACAAAAACTGCTGTTGGGAAAAGTGGTTTTTCTTTTTCCCTTTCTCCCTCTCACTATACAAGCCACTGCAGTTTGACATCTTACCCAGGAACACAGAGAGAAGGGAGGGGGGCAGAAATGTTTCTGGAGAATTTTTCTATTACTTCTATTCTTGATAATCACAGGTTATAGAAACAGTAATACAAGAGCAGCTATTTTCTTATTGGTAACAGGATATGGAACTTTAAATTAAACCAAATCTCTGTTAATGCACTGAAAGTAGAGTAAGTTATAGCAGAGCAGCCAAAGAAAGTTAAAAATCTAGACATCTGCTGAAGTTTCCCTTCATTTTTTTTGGTTCTGATATTCTGAATCTAAATAAAAGGCTGTCAAAGTCACTCTGCCAAGCTATAAACCCACAGTTAAGTGTATGAGATGTCTCCCACAAAAAAACAGCAACATGGATTAGTTGTGTCACTAATCTCTTAATTTGGTCATACCTCAAAGAGAAATTTACTAAGATCTGGGAAATTTTACTCTAATTGGAAGGATCTAGTGTAGAAAAAGACCTAAGTGATTTGCGACAACCTTTCCATTGGCATTTGATCTCCAGAAACTGCCTTTAGGACTGTTATAGAAAAGCAAACCAAATATTTTTCATGACAAATACAAAGATTATGAATATCTAATTTGAGTCTTTGGGTATATTTCAGCTTTGAAACATTCTTGATTTACAGCCAATTAACAAAACCAGAATTACTCTGGGTGAGACTGTTTCAGATCCAGCCATTTATGCTTCAGTTCAGAATACAAGCTCTGAGAAAGTTTGTTTGGAGAGCTCTCAGAAGAGGGGAGCTGAGAGGATTCACATAAAAATGCCTCCAAAAGCCCTTTATTTTTCTATCAGCAGCTTTATAAAAAACAAGCAGGAGGAACTTTGCATGCAAGAGTACAAAGGAACTGGTGATGGCACTTCATGAGTACCTTGATCTGAGGCCTGGCAGTGAAGTGCTCACACAGCAAGAGCCGCTCCAGCCTACAAAACTCTTGGCATCTATACTACGATTACATGACAAGAACAGCTCCATTTCACAGATCACAAGAACGCTCAAAGCATGAAGAAAGGCAGGAGCAGTGCACAAAAATGGACTGCACAGTGGCACACCCTGCTTCTGTTACTCTGTGTTTTAGGATAACTGCTGAACCTTCCTCCCTGCACACCAAACTCCATGCATTCTAGACAGGCAACTGTCCTCAGAAAACACATGATTTACAACAGTTTCATACCTAGAAACCAAAGAAAGAATCATTGTTGGCACCATAAAGTACATGGAGAACTATGCTGGTTTTCGAGGGACGTGATTTTCCAGAAGACATGATGAAAAGCCTCTGGATCCCTTCTAGCCCATAAATAAGCAAAGGCAACTCTAACAGATGGCAGCCAGCCACTGTGCCAGGATTCAACACTGCTGTGAAAGGGACAATTTATAGCAGAGATTTAAGATCTGTCTAAGAGGGTGATGTGTTTGGGAAGTCACATGAACAGGCCTTCCTCCTGAATTTGAGGCATGGGATATTTCCTGCTACTTCTACGGAAGGAAGTCAGCAATCCAAATAGGAAGATGAATGTGCCAAACATTTTTTGAAGAAATTTGAAGCTTTTCAGCTAGCAATCTTCCACGGGAACAACAAGAGCTCTGAAAGAGCCAAAAACAGGGAGGGGAGAGAAAAATCATTTCCTCTTAGCAGCCATCTTCTTCACCATGCTTTCTGCTGCTTATTCCCCATCATGTTTCATAAGCTGATGGTCCATGCAACAGTCAGAGGCAATCCTGCTTGCCTTCCAGTTATAGAAAAGACTGGCAGAAAGACTTGGGTTACACATTCCCTTTCGCCTCCAGCTGTGCTGCCGGAATAGGATACAAATCAATACTATTTCCAGCAAGTTAGAGAACTCTCTGTCTCTCACTCTCCCTGCTTCCCACCAACCATCTGCTTCGCCTACAGATCTGTTGAGTCCCACTGCAGTTTCCAAAGGGACAGACAAGATGGCAACAGACACCAGTGAGGATGAGTTCTCATCCTCCAACAACAACAACAAAGTGTTTCTCAACTAAATAGAAATGTATGGGAAGAGAGGAGGGGGATGAAGTGCTGCAGAGAATCTAAAACACTATTACTTCCTAGCTTCAGCTTTTCCACTCGACTTTGTGACCTTAGTAATGTTCTCTGCCAGCTCCTACATTTTTATGAGCATCAGAGCTGCAAGCTCTAATTCTAGGACACGGACCTCTGATCTGCACCCTGTGGGAATAACTAATAACCTAACAGAAACTGGAAGCTATGCTGTTGGGAAGCCTCAGTCTCATTTACATAAAAACAAGGAAGCTCCAAGTCTCTTGGTATCCCAGCTGTGCACAGACAAAGAAAGGACTTTTTGGAAATTTAGCAGTCAAAGAAATTCTTCCTGAACATGTGCAAACAGATGTGTTTTTCCAGGCATATAATTTTCTCAAATTTGATTAATGTCAGCAAAAAGCAGAAAAAACACAGAGGTTAATCTGATGTGAACATGGAGGATCAGATTTCTGTTTTAATTGGACAAACAAAAATTCTAGGAAGGGCTGCTGCTGCCACTTAGTTCATCTGAAGTACTCATACTGCTGCAATAGGAGTAGTGGGTGTGAAGTCCAGAAGGGAACCAGCTCCATCTTCTGTTGCCCCACACAGATCTCAGCCAAGGCTAACAACTTAGTGCATGACAAGCTCGGTTTTTTTGTCTCCTGATGGATTAACAGGATTTTTCTGCACTCCATCAAAGGCATTATTCCCAACTTTCTTTGCTGCTCTACACTCTACCCCTGACTAATCTCACTGCTGCCTGACACTGCCCTCTGCCCTTCCCAGGGCAGCTCTGAAGCCACACGCAGGACACACGCGCCACCTCTTGTGTGAAAGAAAAGGTGAAACATCCAGGAGGTGAACTACACAAAAAAGAATTCCCTGAGTGTTTGCTCATGGTTCATCACCCTGCCAGCCAGACAGCAGGAGAAATGACAAGATGTTTCCCTTTGAAAGAAACACGATTCAAAGCTTCCACCTGTCTCTGTTAAGAGCACACAAAAACCAGGGCACAGACAGCGCGCACTGCATTGGAGTTCAGCTTATCACAACGGCTGGAAGATCACAGCTACATTGAAGATGGGATGAATTTCAAGTTCAGAAGATCCAGAAGATACTGCCTAATTTTGGGAGTCTTCTATATATCTCCACGTTCCTCATGTTACAGGCTTACATGCTGCTCCACCAACAGGCTAGATATACTTTCCTTCTGTAAGATTTACCTTACCTTTGAACGAAATGTTGGGTGGACAAAATACAATGCCTTCAAATTCCTCTTGTACCTGGTTTAGAGAAAGAAAAAAAATATTTAAAAGTGAATTCTAATTAAGGTCACCTACACAAGCCAACTGTCAAAAGAGACCATTTTTTCTTAAGTGCCTGTGATTTAATTTTACAAAGTTAGATCTAACGTAAAGGCCGATAGCAAAAAGTAAATGTAAAGGGAAAAGAAAAATAATAAAAAAAAGTAGAGTGGTTATTTTTCAGTTAAAGACATCGCAGCCTTCAGTCTTTCAAGTAGGAAGTGAAAGAAAGTTAAGGACAAGGGATGACTGCCACTGTTACCCAAGCCTCTCCCATCACAACCAGCAACACACTTTAGCAAAGCCAGGCTCCAAAAGCTCCGGCTCTGGACAGTGACAGAGGCACAACCAGAGTGCCTCCCTAACAGTTCCAGAGGGAGACCGCAGAGGACAGAACTTCTGGTTAAAAAGATGGAGTTGAGAAGGAAAGAAAACACCTCTTCCTACTTCTTGCCTTTGTTAGTTGTTTAGGCCTTTGTCCCAGCAAAACTCTCTCACAAATAAATGAGAAACCAGATACAAGGAATAACAAGCATTTGCATAGCACAGGGGAAGACCGGAACGTGCTCTTTTCCTATTGACACTCACTTGGCATCAACAACATCATAGAGTTTCTTCAGGAAGTTAGAGTCTAATTGATTGTAATAATTTGTGAGCGTATGGAAGTACACCAGGACATATTCCTTCACTGCAATATGATCCATGACGTGGATGAAATACAAAAGAGCCTGAGGCAGAAAGAAATTAAATTTATATTTGCAAAAGAACTCTTTCACAGTTGCATTACATCGTAACATGCTTCCCTTATTTCACCTAAAAATCAGGAATCATGAGGCTGGATGGCATCAAATTCCAGCTACAAAAGCAAGGCCAACATTCCAAGTCTTCAACTTGACTGTAATAACTTGGATGTCTTTTTTGTCTATCTGACCTCACAGATGGAGATATATTCTTGCTGTTTCCATGAAAAACTACATTTGACTCATTACATTTCGCTCTTCACATCTTGGCAGTTAGAGAAGCAGGGTAAGTCTCCTTCTTCTTGAGAAGAAAAAGGAGTCCCTGCTAGCCCTGTTTTTTCTAAAAATAGCCTCATTGAAAAGTGCCACCCCAATGTCCACATAGCTTTGTACAGGTAAACATTTTTATCTGCCTATAAAAATACTTCCTAGTTAACATCTTAAGTCTTCTGCAAATAGTGTTTCTAGTATTAGCACTGAATTATCCTTATAGTCATACTTTTCTATCCTAAACATTCATATGTAACCTACGCAACTCCAGTTTTACAAAGCCTTACCTTTTCCATGTCTATCAATGTCACAGGGATGTTCCTTCCGACCACCACCATCACTGTGCGGCCACAGTTATCTACACCTACAAAAGAAAGAAAGATGTCTCAACTTCTCTCAGTCATACCAGGTTCTGTAGTTGGGCCCTTTCAAATCGGGGAGAATGAGCCTTAGCTCAGAACTTTTGCAATGTATCTGGCTCCCAACAGAGGAAATATGCTCAGATACTGCTCTCACTATACCAGTACCTGTTCTGATAAAAAAACCCATGTATTGCATCTGAGAAACTCAAGGACTGCAATTTTATGTTGCCTGTGTGCTCCATACTTACCTAAATATCAAATAATAACGTGGGTTTTATTTAAAAAAACCTCCTTCACTTGTAATTCTGCCACCAAAAGGAAAATCTTCCTAGAAACCAAGCTCTGAATCCCAATGCACAGATTCCCAGAGCACACCTCATGGACCTCCTGCAGCCCACAGAGCTTTGTCTAAGGCAAACAAAAGAATTTAAATTTGTAGCTACTGAGCAGAAGGTATCACACAACCTTGCTATTTACACAAAGATCTAGGTAAGCTCTGGGTTTTCATGAGGCCTAAAATATCAGCCACAGGGCTGAACAGATTTTCTCTCCAGAAAGACAGCTATGCTTTCCAGCATGACCTACTGGATATGCAAGTCCAAAGAAAATATTTTTACTTTAAGACCACGTAGATCAGTCATCAGTACCTTGAACTTACCTGTCTGGTACAAAGCTTTAAGAGAAGCAATGTCAGAGAGGTCTTCAGCTCTTGCCTGACACAGCCAGCGATTATAACTAGAAAGTTAAAAACATCTGGTCAGATCTAATCCCCCTTTGGATTAGCATTATGAGCCTGAAGAGGTATATGGGAAGGGAAGGACAAAACAAGCTTTTTCTGACTGAGCCCTCTCTAATGGTGCTGTTTTCTGACCTATGGATCAACTATGAATTTTTTAAAGAAAAAAGTGTTTAAAACTAAAATTTAGTGTCTTAGTTACACACCTAATGATTTTCACTAGGGCAATTAACACATATTAATACATATCAACTAGTAACTACAGGGGCATTGCATTTGCGCTGAAAAGACCTCAGAGGTTTTTCCATTTAAATGTGTCAGTGTCTAAAAGACAGAAAGAAAGAAAATTTCCTTTAAAAGTCTGGATGTCAAACACAACTATGCAGCAACCAATGTCAGATATGGATTTTTTTGCCCTTTGAATGGTGAACAACTTAGTGCCTCATCTGACAAAACAAGCCAACACCGTGCCTTGAGAGGTGTCCAGCATGGAATTACCTTCTAAAGAAGTGATCATGCACATTAGGGTTACCAGGGCATGAAGGGGGAGAAAGCCTGAGCATTCTCTTATTTATCAAATGGAGGAAAAGTGTTTTGCTATCTGCCCAGAGCCTCAGGAACAAGTGGGCAGTATTAAAAGCAGGTGATCCCACTACAAAAAGCGGTGACAAAACAGTGACATCTTGTGGCAAACGGGTAAGGCAGCTGGCTGGATGCACTGCGTGTGCTAAAGGGTTCATCACAAGGTTCCCTTTTTCTCTTACTGTCCCTTCCCTTCTCCCTTCAGGCCAAAGAGGCTACCACATCAATCCAGGGTGACACCAGGCTTTACCTGCACTTGCTTGCTGGAAGATTAGGCTTTACAGATAACAAAACCATCATTCATAAGGCTTGCTCCTAACTAACACAAATATTCACATGAACGAGCAAATTCTCACTTCCTCTGATGCTGTTTCTGCAGTGCTGCCTCTGACAACTGTCCCTGAAGGATGAGGCGTCTCTGCTTATCAACGTCTCCCTCCATGCGGGCAAAAGCATGGGACCCAATGAAAGACAAATCTGCCTCCAGACCCTCTTCATCTGAAGCATCTGCAGTAGAAACAAAGGTGGTGTAAAATGTTTGGGCAATCAGCAATGCTGCTGATGAATTGCTACATTTCCCAGTGAGACAACACAGTCACGCTACAGACCAACACAAAACCCCCGAGGTACCATGATGCGGCTCTGACACCTCACCGGCACCACTGGCAGATCACAGCACGCGATTGAGAACTACTCCCTTAAAATGTTGGTTTGCCTGGAAACTAAATGGGAAATGCTAGTCATCAGCTCGTAACAAAGGGTTAACTCTCCCAAAAAACAAGTCTGGAGAGAGTGACTTGAGCTTTACAGTCATCCTACTTGTCAAAGGGGGGAAAATTAGCATGCAGAGGCACAGACGCTGCAGCTTTATTTAATTTAGAAGCTGTACTGTAGAAAGGGCTCCCTTTTTATATCACTGACACTTCCTGAACAAATGCTGTAGTGATCTGAGTGTAGCTATTTTTACAGTATTGTTTACAACATGACTGGGTGATGAAATAGAAGAGCACAGGCTCACTTGCTGGCGACAATACCAGAATGCTCCACTGAACTGGTGTCATCCAGGCATGTTGCTAAGACTTCTAGCACTGTCTCTCTGGGCAATCTGGACAGGAACCGAGTTTCCCCTTTTACCATGACAGGTTATAGTAGCAATGGAACAAGAGTGCAGGATTCCACTATACAAATTCACTCTGACCTATGCAAATCCAGTAATTTCACAAATTATTACCTAGTGGTTGAGTACCTCACTGATCAGCCACTGCAGCAAATATCAAATATTCAGCCTTATCCCAACCGGCTATGCAAAAGCAGAAAACTGAAATTAATTCCAAGTTATCTGCTTTGGATGGTTTAAGGCTGTAAAACTTTCACATCACTGCTTAACAAGTAAGGCAGAATGTGTCTGCTATGTCCATTAATATATTAAATTGTTTTGCTATATGTATCTCATCTCAACCCTGACATCTAGGCAACCTCTTTATAAACTGACTTTCACTGACCTTTGATAGCCACCTCCAAACACTGATCTCTGGGTTGATCTAGCTCTTTTATATCTTTTAGGGAGTTTCTGCTAGTTTTCATTGCACATCTACTAGTTTGATGCACTGTATCCCTGCTGTATCAACATAGAATCGTTATCATTTGAGACAACATTTGCTAACACATAAACAACACCTTGCTAATACACAAGACAGACCATTAACCATAATTCCTTTTTCAATTAGAGGCTGCACAAGATTCTGCAAAAACACCTTCAAAGATCCTGATCACTTTGGGAAAAAATTTACAAAGGGAATGAACTATCCACCTCTTCCACCAAGAAAGGAAAAGACAGAACAGCTCTACTGCAGTTACTGCTGGGAACACATGAAGCCAGTGAGGCAGCTTGAGAACTGGAATCATAACCTGTGTCAGATGAACTGAGGTAGGAAAACATCTCTCTCCTTCCTTTTCTGTTTTTCCCACTGACTTTAACAGAGAGACACTTATTCCAAAGTCCAGTTCCAAACTCACCATCCGGAACGCCTGGCTTTTCAGTAATCCTGATCTGCCGCTCTGGTACTACCGGCTCCCCTTCCGCATTGCCAATATCTGCGGGGAGGTAAGGCAAGGACTGGATCTCTTCTTCCAACGATCTCGGAAAATACAGAGGCAGCAACTTCTGGTAAGTGACCTATAAATAAGAAAAATGTGTGAAGGGTTGATCACGCATTAAACAGCGTCTGCCTGTGTAACAGGGAACTTCTCAGCAGTTTGGAGGCAAAATACTGCCTCCCTCAATGGTTACCCTGGGCTGTGAGCTGGAAATACAGGCAAGTAACTTTGACAAAGGTTAACTTTTTGGGTTTTTTTGCCACACTGGCAAGTGACTTTGAGAGGACTTTGCTTTAACCTGCATGAACTCAGGTAGATTGCAGATAATTTAGTCTTGTAATGAAGTTAAAATACGCACAGACAACTGATTTCAACAAAGGTTGCTTATGCTAAAATGTACCACTGCACAGATCACCTTTAATGATCTGTCCGGGAAAAAAGAAAAAGCACCAAACAAACAAGAAAATCACTCCCCATGTGAAGGAAAATAGGGAAAATCTCTACAGAATGTAATATGTTGTGGATTCTCTCCAACTGATTAGCAGTTTTATGACCCCCAACAAATTAGTGATTTTCCTTATCCAGATGCCACAGAACCTGAACACAGCATGGGTGCTCTGTACAGGAACTGCCATTAACAACTTCGACGTACAAGGAAAGTCACTACTCAAACTGCCTGCATCTCTCAGAACACAGATCACCAAATGTCAAGTGTGCTTTTCCAACAAGCCAGCAAGCAGCATTTCAGGTTTGTAGGTGATCTGTAGGGATGCTGAACGGGCCCTCTTTGAGCACATCTCTGTATAAGGAGGAAACTTTGTCTGAGGAATTTCCTTTCTGGCTAACAGACAGCATCCAGCACAACTGCATGCTATCACCTCCCCTACTGCTCCCTGTCCATGGCTCAGGAACACAGAAGCCAGAAGCAGAAAGATTCTCCAAGTGCCCATAGTGACTGCTAACAGCATGAACAGTACTGGAAAAGAGGATATGCTAGGAGGGGACAGAAGGAAGCTGCAAGCCCAAAAGTCTATGTAATCTGAAGGGGAAATCCAAATCCAGCTTTACTGCTGCAGAGAAGATCAAACACGCCCAGGAATTTTGGTGGAATGAATGCCAAGGAGATACCTCTTCAAGCTCAGAGACAGCAAACACCACCTTCTCCAGAGTCTCTCCATGAATCTCCAGAAACCTCCTAACTGTGCCTGCAAGGAAGCAGATTAAATGTAGTTAGCAAAACAGAAGAAGTCTACACACACAACTGCAAGTGAAGAACTCAGAGTGCAGAAGAGAGATACATCTCTCCTCATACTAAACAGCTCCACTGGCTGTAGGCAAGTGTGGATTAAGTGGCAGTTTAACACACCAAATGGGTTGCTGGGCATATTGGAAGTTCCATCTCCACTCTCTCCTGATGCTGACTTTAGAGCTAGACACAAATAGACAATAAATTTCTTTGATTTTAGCTTACTAGGCATTCCTTAGACTGTGAAATGGGATTCAATGGCTCTAAAAAACCAAGCCAAATCCTTCCTTTAGAGAGTCCTGTGAAAATTGCTAAAACCAGACATTCTTAGAACAAGTCACTGTGCCCTAAGTTATCAGCAAAGCAATATAAACAAGCTACAGCAGAAGCTGGTTCAAAACAGGCTCAGCAACACAAAATCTCTGGGGTCAGCTGTGCCAAAGAGGCATATAAAAATTCTATTTTATAAATCATGAGAGAGAGTGTCCAAACAAATTGGTTGGTACAGGAGTATTTTATCAAGTAGCACGCAGACCTACAGAGACAACAGAAGACAGCAAAAGAAGAAGTTATCTACAGAGAATACTTTAGTGGGAGTTCAAGAAACAGCAGAGAGAAAAAAGGGGCTATTTCAAATACTTCCTGTGTACTACTGTACACAAATTCCTGTGTAATCGCGTTGACCTGCAACATTACAGAACAAATGCAATTGTGCAGTTCCACAGCAAACCATTCTGAATGTATGTGCACATGTGAAAAAGCCAAAAGAGATGGGGAAGAGTAGGAACCAGTATGTAAGTATGTATCCAAGAGTATATCATATTCTCGTTTGAGCACTTTTCTATACTTTATTTTCAACGTAGGATATTTTCTGATTTGTTTGCAGTGGTCTTAATTTTTTCTTTAATATAGTTTCCTCTCAAGCACAAGGAAATTTGAAAACTTTTAGCAATGCTTTTTAGTAAGAATTTCCATAAAACAAGTAACAAGCATAAGAACCGTTTCCCCTTGCTTGTTCTGAACTGGCATGGTTTGATGGTTCTTATTTTGGGAAACAGTGAACAGATGATTCCTTTTCACCATTTCCATGCCACTCATGAGTTTACAGACATCTATCACGCTCCCCTCAAGTCCGGTATATTCCAGTCTGGAAAAGCCGTGAGCTCATTTTGCTATTTCTTGCCTTTTTCTGCTCTTGTTGACCTCCTCAACTTCTCTGTCTACTATATTCTTTTTGAATGTGCAGATTTAAAGGGTGAGTAAAGCACTGATTTATTGCATAACATTCTTACTTTTGTTGTGTCTTACTCAGCTTGCTGTTTTGAGCTCCTCTGAGCTCTTGTTTTCATGGAACTATTATCATCTCAAAGTTTTGCTGCCTATAATCAGCCCATCATTTTGCATGCGAAGGCAGAAGCCTGTAGGAGTGGGTCAGTGGGGGAAGGACATCGGTTTACATTTGGTTGTGCTGATGACACTACAACAGCAGATGAAATTCACTGTTGCTCGAGTCTGCCTACAAGTATTCAACAGTAAGGCCTCATCTTGGCTATTCTGAACAAACTTCTATTACCAGCAAACTCTCACCTCACTTTTAGCTTCTTTTCCAGGTTATTAATTAACACATTGAAGAATGCAAGTTGCATGGATCTTTACTGATGAGATCCCAGGGATCTTTACTGAGAGAAAGGATAATTTGTTTTTATCTTCCATTTCCTGATCAACCATGGAATGCCTTGCCTTTTCATGGCCTCTAATGAACCACAGCCCCCTAAAAAAAGGTTTCCCCATTTCAAGAGGAATCTGTCACAGGTAAGTGACCTGCTGAACGCTGCCATCCAGTTTACGCAGTTTTCCAACACACTTACGCAGTGCTATGTGGGTTGCATCCTCCAAGGGGTAGCATCTTTTCAGAGTGTTAACCACACAAAATCCTACGGAGCACATTGCCTGTTCCCTGGAATCCAGAAAGAGAGAAACAAATGAATAGACAGCCAGGTGTGAACAGCCATCTCTCAGGACAGTAGGGAACTGGAACACCAATAATTTCTTCCCTGGCTCTAAGCAGCAGTAATCCTCTTTCAGGTTTTTGCAGAAGGATTCTTCCCTGGCAAGACATACACACCCTCATTAAGTAAAGAAGGAGAGAACCATTAATTATTCCCCACGGCTTCCTCTGGTGCTTGTTTTCAGATTTCTCCTTCTACCTCAGCCATGTTGTTCCTACAGTTTCTCATATCCTGAATGTAGTTTTTCCCTCAAGCTCCCCGCAATCCTTTCCAAAATACTTTTGCTCCTGTTTAGGACTGACAGTAAGGACAAGGAGGTGCTCTTCAATGCATACACACTCCTGTTTCTTCACCTGACCAATGATTTTGTTTTGTTAGAGGTCTGGACACAGGGCAAGGTGGCTTACTCAATCTTAGGTATGATTAGACAGCCATCAGAATGGAATGGCACATACTTTAAGACCAGTAAGATGCTTCCAGCACTGAGCCACATTTTCAGAAGAGTAAAGCACAGCTGTTGACAACAATCGTCAAAGGAGTTTGAGCAAGCTCAGAGTTGGTAGACAATTTCACAAACAGCAAAAGTTACTCTAGAAAATAGATTGACTGAAAGACATTCAGTATGCAGAACTATCAGAATTTGAAAGTGGTTTTTAACATGATTCAATCCAGGCCTGACTTTGCTTGTTACTTCTGAGGCAGAACAAAACTGGAAAATGCTAAAATTGTTAGCTGTAATCTTGATTATGAAACAGTTTCTATTGCACTGGAACACAGTCCAGCCTTGGAAGAATTGACCTTCCCAACCCTAAGAAATTGTTAGGTATGCTTTCTGACATTGCTCTTGCTCAGGTGTATTTTGCAGCTGCTACCACTACAGCAGTTGTCACAGAAGAACAGAACACAGAAAAATAGGAAGAAAAACCCCTGTTAGTTAAGAGGAAGCAGAAAATACCGCAGACGAAAGGGGAAAAAACTACAAACCTAGCTGCTGCAACTGTAGATTTAGAAGTAACCCTACACCCTGACTCAGAATTTTAGCTGTCTGTTGTACAAGGGCAGAGAGGCCAAACACGTGAACTGACACAGCAGTCAGATCTGCCTGTGGGTGTGTCCACGTGGCTGCAGACGCACACGAAGTTGCTGCTCGAGCAAGCTCATTTAACACTTGTTGCAGCACAGAACCCAAAGCAATTATTAATGTTTCTCGTTTGAGGAACTGAATGCTGCACAGCTCCAGCTACCCCGTTTCAGGACCTGAACCAGCTCAGATCTCTCTGCACATTTTATCTACACCACAGCACAGATAACCAAAGGCACGAAGCACACCACGAAGCCGCTCATGTTCTCATGCCCTTAACCAGACCTAGCATACAAGAGAAGACGTTCACAGAGGTTAGATCTTTGTGCAGAGCCGAGTTTGCAGGACAGCTGTGCCCCAGCTGGCACCCCCGTGCGAGCCGTGCTGTGCTTACTTGGCGAGCTGCAGGACGTTGCGGTAGCAGCTGTACAGGGAGCTCTCGGCCGCGGTGCGGTACCGGCTCTTGTACTTGGGGCCCACCGTGTGAATGATGAAACGCGCAGCCAGGTTAAACCCTTTCGTCAGCTTGGCCTCGCCTGTCCTGCAACCTGAGGAAAAAACCCACAAGGGTAACTGCTCATGTCACGGCAAGAAAGCCAGAAGTATTCAAGCCCTTGTCTTCCTCCAGTCAGACAACTCCACTTCATACAGAGAAGGCGGTGTTTTAGACCTCAAATGTTAACGATAGCATCCTATCTTCTACCAGCTGCTTTGCACCCAGTCAGGCTGAGGAGGTGAGAACTGTGCTCATTCCTCTCAATTTTAAAGCTATGCATATAAGGACGAACCAGGTATTGCTAGAAATTCTGTCTTAATTGCAGTGCTTACTACGCTTCTTACAGAGCCAAAGGAAGAAATGATTTAATAATGTGCAGAGAACTGATGCCCATGTATACCATATAGCTAGCAATAAAAAGTCCTTCTGAATTTAACAACTTGGTTTGAGGAGACTGCTTTTTGGATAAAATGACTACAAGTCTCCTTAATCAAACAAACCAGTTGCTGGCAAAGTTATTAAAACTGAATAGATAAAACACTTGTTTAATTTATGCTCTCAGAAGGAGGTAGCTTGCTTTGTTTTGCAAGCTACCTCATGGCAGATACATGATCCTCCTGCAACTCTCTGGACAGACTAGATGTCTAGTCTCAAGGCAAGGAAGTTTCAAGCAATACATTTAATTGTTCCATTCACAGCACCCTTCAGTTACATACTCTAGGAACAGATTCTGTGTTTGAAGTCTTTTTTTCCTTCAGCACATGGAAGAGAAGTCTGCTAAACTTCCCCTTCATCACCTAAATCTAGTCCACTCCAGGTGTGGACAGTTGAAGAGGTACTTCTAGTCTCCCTCTTTCCCTACCCTCAAAGACAAGTATTTTCCAACCTTCTTCCTTCTGCTAGTACAACTGCACTTCAGCTTTCTGATCTGAGTGATAACTAGTATTTTCACTGGATTAGCTTTCAACCTGATCTTGTTATAGGTTGCTAGTGCCCACAGCAGGGAATGAGACATGACCAAGCAGCTGCAGCCATCCTTCGGGCAGCAGCACTGCAGCAGCTTGGCTTAAGCTGCCCCCTGAACAGGGATGTTCATCTCTCCCACTCCACTCTTTTCTCGTAGTGCTCAGGCAAGCTATCAACATGCACAAAAGCATATTTTATGGGAAGAGACATTCAAGGTAGAGAATCTTCCTTAGTCAAAACTTCAAGCATATTTTTTTAATGGCAACCACACGCTGCCTTGAAGCCAGCATCTTGCAAACTTTTTGATCCAACAAATCCCATCATTAGCTTCTATAGACCTTCACCATGCTTCTTCTGGGTTAATCAGAAGGAAGAAAACACTATATTAAAACTAAGCAGACTCTTCTGAATTCCTGCACAGCCTCTAAGACAGCTCAAGAGAGCAATTAAATAAGCACAATATGGAAAAAGTAAAGCCAAACCCAAAACAATGTATCAGATACCAAGTTACTTTTCTTCCTCTGTGGTCCCTACACCTCACAACTAGTGAAGAGCAAGCAAATGCCTGTAGGAAAAACTTGTCTTGGGAGAAAAACAATGAAGCAAGTTTGACTGAGGTATAGTTGTGAATTCAGTAGGGAAACTAATAAATTCAGGGAAGCAGAGGTAGCATCGGTAATCTTTAACTATACTTAGATCACACTTCATACTTCCCAATGCCTTCTGCCTGGGTATCTCTACAAAACTTATAAAACTAAAATGAGCAGTAGGCATTATCCCTATTTTAAGATACAGGGTGAGGGGAGCTGCACAAGTCAAGGTCTGTGGCAAAACTGGGAACAAAGTCAAGATCCTATTTTTTATCTGATAAGATTTCAGATATTAGAACAGCTTTTCTCCAAGTTTCAAATGGAAAGTCTGAATCCTCTACATCATGTGTGTGGCAGAGAAAAAGCATCACTGGAGCTGGAAGACTTCTGTGCATTGCTGTTACAAAAGGTCTTTATTAGACTGCAACGAGTATTTGTTGATAGCAAAGCTTATATCAACAGCACTTCATCTGCCAGCCTGCCCCTGGCTGTAGTATTTCTGCATGAATCAAAACTAATGCTGCTCCCAGGAACACACAAGTTAGCTGAGCCTTAAAGAAGGCACAGGCCTTAGAAGGGTCACCATGTCACATGCTTTAAGATCGTGATTTTTCTTGGAGTCTGTGAAATGGGAATATATACCAAGTGGAGGGAATAAAGCAGGAGAGACTTAACTGAAAATGCATTTTACAGCTTTAGAGCACAGACCATACATTTTCACTCTTTCAGCACAAACATTCTCCAATGAAAAATTCCAAGGCTAAATGGGAAAGAGGGCAAAAAGGAAGCAGAGGTGACAAATGAATCCTAAACTGATTTCTTAACTAAGCTCTCCATCCACTTCTCCTACTGTGACGGTACTACGGGTGCTCGAAAGCCAAATCAGCCTCTCTCTCCTCCCCCACACAACATGTCAGTAGGGTGTCAGAGAAGAACTGATTTCCATAGAGCTCTTGGCACAAGATTAAAAGAAAACTGTCTTCATAGGGAGTTGTGAACCTGCAGAATGCATTACAGGGAGAAGACATAAGTGTTTTCACTGTGATAGAAGATGCAAAGCTGCGCATAACTCAGCAGGGTAAAAGGGAATTTAGGAAGCTGAGCACAACAACTCCCTGCAGAGCTGACAGATCTTGAACTTTAAGGGCTCCTTGAAATGCAGCCCCTCTCTTCCCACCTCTCAGTGCACACAAGAAACCCAAGTGTATTTTAGAAGAGTTCTGGCATATATAGCAGGGTCCCAACTATTCTATAGCACCTACGGTATTTTAACAGCCATTTCCACCCACAGCACACACTGAAGTTTTGCTCTGTTATGAAATGGTTACTCTTCCTCCTGTTTTATTTCTAGGTTACTCAAAAAAAGCAAGCTGAATCAGCAAAGGATGACTTTATAGAAACGGAGGATTTCTATTCAATTGTAATTTAAGCTACTAGAGTTTATATTAGAAATATGGCTCTTCTATATCCATTTTGTTACTACATAAGGAGACCAAGCTGTTATCCAGAGCGAGCAGTATCGCACAGAGACCTCGAAATTCAGTTCAGTACCATCGTTACTAGAGATGTGAATTTTTATCTGCAAACCATACTGGACTTCCGTATGACCTTGGATAACTATAAACTCTTGTTCGTCACACACAAAATAAGGAAACTCTTATTCCCAGTGCCTGTTAGATGAAAAAAAAAAAAGGAGGAGTATTCATCTCTCATTATCAGCAATAACCTCTGTTAATAAAGAATCTAGGCAAATCTCATCCATTTCTAGAATAGCCTTGCATTAGGACTGCTCTTGTAGCTTTCCAATAAAGTAATTTGTTGTACACAAGAGACAAATGAACCAATCAACTTAAGAAGTCACAAAGACTTTATTTAGACATGCAGTGTTTTATCAATCCATCTATTATTAACATATCTTTCTGAAAGACTGTGTATATATTAATATCCTGAAAGAGGATACACAAAGTGTATGATAGAATCCACTTAATTCCTGCAAGGGTGAACTTCAGTTTCTGTCTTTCATAATGCATACACACTGACCAGGATAAAATCTCAAGATGTACAAGACTGGTCCCTTGAGCAAAAGCTCTGATAAGCTAACTGCTCAAAGTGGCTTAAGATAACGACGGGAATTATAATATCACAAAGTCAGGGCTCATCAACTCACATATCTGCCACAGATTTTTCAATTATCTGCAATGTGAACAGCAAAAAGAGACTAGATGGGCAGGTGTTTCCTCCATTTCTTTCACGTTAACACCAGCTGTTGGGGGTTGGGGGAAGTTCTACCTTTTTCGTTTGCGCCTCAATCCCGATGCTTTGTACTATGCAAGAACGGTAGATTTCAATAAGATAAAAATGTCTCTGGCCACTTACCTTTGAGCTTCTGGAGTTCATCCTTCAGGTCAGGCCCAGCATGCATGAATATGCTTTCAGATACTGGATTCTTATCCGTGAGAGTCTCATTGCTGGTGTTCACGATGGCCGTGCAGTTCAGTAACGCGACATCTCCCTTCCTGAGGAAACAGTTTATGGCAGGATCAATGTACAGCTAAGCAGGATATTCTCAAAGCAGTGCTGACAAGCAAGGAAATGCCAAGTTACAGGAAAAGCATTAACAGCACTCCAGTGCCCACACAGTCTAGTGTACCCTGATGTGCTCACCAAGCTGAACCATCCTTTGCCTCTACCTGATGAAGACAGACTGCACGCAAAACGTCAGCTCCTTAAAGACTCCCAGCCTCAGCAGCAACTTAGGGATGTTTGTGGAAAAGGCGGTGTTGTAGTCGTATGTAGGGCAGCTCAGACAGCAAACATGCAAAGCAGCTTGTTAAACTGATGGAGTGTAACACTTCCAAAAAAAATACATATTTTCTCTTGGGGATAAGAGGACAGTCCTTGTGTTATATTACTTTCAATGCTTCAACAATTTTTTCAATGTACTTCTTTATTTTTGCAGACAGACTATCCAGGGCACCTTACAGCTGCTGTTCCTCAGACCACTGTGGGCCTAGAGTGACACTGCAGCTGGACAAGTTTTCCTCTCTTTTGTTGCCAAATTGTGAACCCTCAAGTTAATCGTGCTCATTCTGCTGTTCAAAGATCAGACATGCAGAAGATAAACAAGGCACAGAGGCATAAGAGACAATGGAGTAGCAGAACTCTGACCTGCTTTTTGTCACAGCAGCAGCCATTGGGGATTTGGGGATCAAAGAGCATAGGAAGGAAAATAAAGATTCCCACGCACAGGGAGAAACTAAACTAACAGTTGAAACTGCACATATTTGCCCAAGCCATAAGAGATGTTTAACCTTTTACTCCTCTCTTTCTTTACTTAACTGAATTCAGGAAATCCATGAAGAGTCCCATTTCCTGCATATATTAGCCAGAAAGAGGTTCAGGCTGACCCCTGAATCTGCATTACTGAGAAATCCTTCTCCCTTCACTCTGATTAAGTTAAGAGTTATTCATCTAAAGAGCAGGTTCAAGTATCTGAGTTACAGGAAAGAAAAACTGATGGAGTAAGTACAGCACACTATATCAACAGATTTGAAAAATCTATTCTATCAGGAAAGAAAGAAACACTGATTGAAAACAGAAAAGTGAAAGCAGAACAATGCCAGCAAATACAGAAAAAAGCTAGAAGACAGCAAATATATATTTAAAACAAACAACCTCATGTCCAGGTGCCCAACTAGGTTTTGATACTAAGCACGCAGTATCACAGCAGGAAGTACAGCTCCACTCTGCTGCATCAAGGACTGCCTATGAGCACAACCTATGGTGGAGCAAAATCTAGACTTTCAAAGTTACAGTGAACAAAAAGATTAATTTCTTCCCAGATCTGTAATGTTTGATTCAAGAAAAGAGGATTTAGAAGCTTTCTTCTACAGCAGCGATCATTACATGTGGATCCTGCAGTAAATGGAGAAGTGACGACGGACACACGAGAGCCACATCGAACTTACCACAAGATTATTTTTTCATTGATGTCTTTCCTGTATGGAAAAGGTGATCTAACATCATCTTGAGCTTTTTCAACATGACTTTGGTGACAATCCAGCTGCTTGGCCTCATAGGCATCACTCCAGCTTGGCAGACTATCAACATCCACAAACTGGGAAGGAGCACCCAAAGGATCCATGGAATGGAAACAACAACTCCCTTTCTCTGCTAACTTGTCACACTCCAATTTTCACTGGAGTCTTCCAGGTGCTTTAAAGAAAAACAAAAATCAAACCAGGTCACCAGCTGTTCACTAAAAGTAATTGTCCCATGGAGCCAGACCTTTCACAAGACTGCAATGCAATAACGGCTAGCAGAAAACAGAAAAACAGATTTCCCACTCAAACACTCCCTCTTTTGTTACCTGTATGCAATAAGGCAATGCAGATACTGGCAGTGAGACAAACCTCTTCCAAAAATTCAAGGTGAAAACACATTCTCTACTAAATTGATCCAACTGACTTGTGATCTTGCATTTTGGAAATAGCGAGAACAAATTCCCAAGTGCAGAGAGTGCCTCAGTCTTTCTGAAAAGAAAGACTTTCTTTCTATTATTTCTTTATCTAAACAAAAAGCAAATTTGTAGCAGGGAATGTATAATCTATGTTTTCAGAGATACTGGTAAATACTAATTAAAAAAAAAAGACAGAGCTTCCCAAACCGCAATGCCCCTACCCCGCAAAACCCTTACCAAAAACCCCAAACCTTACAAACAAACCGAAAACCCCCTCCCTCTCCCCGAATGATACAGCCCTCGCAGTTCAGTGAATTCTGAACTGCTGCAAACAACACTTACTGCCACACAGCTCTCACAGCCATGCACTCAGGCACAAAACCCCTTCACCCAAATCAGTATTGCAAGAAAAAGTAAAGCTGTAAATTTGAACGCGGGCCCAGTGAATTTTAAGACTAAACTCTGCCATCTGACTGATTCTGAGATGACACTGGTTGCTGGATGAAGGCTCGAACATGCCAATACTCACTTTTCAGCTGCCAGCAGGTAACGCTTTGGCTATTACATTTCCATCGTGACTACGGAACTGTACTAGCGAATCAAACCAGCACAAACATACCCACATAAGTAACTTCAGTTTGCCACAGACACACCTACTACTTAACCCCTTTCACAGGTTCATAATTGATAATAATTAAAAAACGATCGCACCCACAAGGGGTAATTGTGAAACGCGACTTACTAAGTACGTTCATTAGCCAGGGGAAAACAACACGACAAAACAAAACAACACGACAAAACAAAACAACCAAGCATCCCAGCTCACACTGAAGGGTAATAAAGGCTGGCACTAGGACAAAGATAGCCGTAAGAACATCTAAGTAAGGTTTTTGCAGGGAGAAAAGGCAGCGAGCGAGAAAAGCAAAGTAAGCGCGGCTCCACTGGCCCCAGCCAGCAGCTAATCTACAACAGCACCTTCCCCCTGCTGTACAGCCAAACCCAGGGGTTCGGCTACGGCAGCAAGAGGCAGGAGAGGCGGGACGCGCACATCTCCTCCGGGGCATCTCCCCCACGCTCGCTGCCGGGCCCTCCCGCGGCGGCGGCGGCCCCGAGGGGTTGTCAGGCTCGGAACCGGGCACAGAGCGCTGCGAGAGGGGGCCGAGGCCCCAGTGCCCGGGACGCAGTGCCGTGCCCGTACCTGGA
>VZTA01012232.1:0-75848 GCA_013398855.1 Mohoua ochrocephala | reverse complement strand
CGCCGCTCCCTCCGTGCCTTTCTTCCCCCCGCACTCCCCGCCGCCGCCATGGGCCTGACGCGGCAGTACCTGCGCTACGAGCCCGCCGCGCTCTTCGGGCTGGTGGCCAGCGCCAGGGCCGGCGTGGCCTTCGTGGCGCTGCGCGGCGAGCGGGGCCGCTACGTGGCCGTGCCGGCTTGCGAGCACGTGTTCGTGTGGGACACAAGGAAAGGAGAGAAGGTGGGCCCCGGGATGCGGTGCCGGGGGGCGGTCGGTGGTGGGGCAGGGCTGGGGTGCAGCGTGCGGGGCTTTTAGGCCGCCTGAAGCGAAGCGGTTTGTGTTACGGGGCGGCGTTTGAAGAGAAGCGACACCTCCAGAGCCTCCCCCCCTCTTGGGAAGGGTGAGCACAGCGTGAGGTTTGGTTATGGTGCGAGTCTGCAGCTCAGGCTGCGTCCTGGCCCATCACGCTGTTGTGTTCCAGTTCCCCAAGCTGGTCATTGGACAGAAAGGATTCTGCATAGCGTTATTTTTGAGTAGTCCCAAAATAAGTTCCAACGTTGGATGCTTCTACGAGAAAATCTTGGTACTATTGTTTATTTCTGTTGAAGGAGTTGACAAAATTGGCATTTGTTGAAATCTTTCAGCGAGCAGCACCACCACACACAGAGCAGAAGAGGCTGCAGATGATTTGGACAATGGATATCTGGAATGCAGCAACTCTCACCTTTGTTTTCTTTTGGTAGTAATTTGTAGCCCTCAGTTGTTAGAGTGAGGGAGTGGTGGTCCTGCTGCTCTGCTCTTGCTGTGAGAGTAATTTGTTTTATCTTGACTTGGTCCTACAATGGCTGAATCTCACTGTGGATCCCTTGACATTTGCCTCAGGACCTCAGTTGTGGAAGAGCAATTTCTGTCACAGCAACTGGAAAGCTGCTTCCTGTTTAGCTGGCTGTGTGAATGTTCTTGGACAAATCAGGGATGTCATGGATTTTGTGTTTTGGCTTGGAACTGGGCATTCCATGTAAAAGTTGTATCCTCTAGGGAGGTTGTGAGTTGTAACTTTAAGGACTTTGCCACACACTGCCTCCTGTGAGATTCAGAAATCACCGTAATCACCATACAAACTGAAATCTGGTTTTGTTTCGTAGCCCCCGGAGTGCTGACTGCTGCTATGTTGTTTTGGAGATGTTTGTATCATTCTCGAGTTCTTGTGCAGTCTGTGGAAAAGTAGCTCTCTCTTCTACCTGAGACAGGCCAGGCAAGAGTCAGGAAGAAACTTTCCAACTTTACTCTCAAACGATGTTTCTTTCTCTGTGACACTTAGTATGTGAGGACAGAAATTTCAGGTTCTGAGTTCCGCAGCTCATTCTGCACCAGTTTCATGTTTGATTGTGAGAAACTGCTTGCTGATGTTTGCCTTTGAAAATGGCATTAATGACACTGTATTTGGTGCAGGAAGTTGGAAAATGAACTTACAGAGTAGCAGAAGTGCTCGGTTGGAAGTTCAGGAGAAGAGTAGACTATATTCTTTCTGCTGTGTATCTGACTCTGACATGTAATTTATCAACATTATATGTGTTTTGTCTCCTAAAAATTGCAGGTTCTTATCCTTAAGGGTCTCAAGCAGGAAGTCAGTTGCCTCTGCCCCTCTCCAGATGGGTTGCACCTGGCTGTTGGGTATGAAGATGGAGCGATCCGTGTCTTCAACCTCCTAAGTGGAGAATCGACTATCACTTTCAATGGACACAGGGCTGCAGTTACAGCCCTGCAGTACGACCACCTGGGTGGCAGGCTGGTGTCTGGCTCAAAGGTGAGGCTTTCACATCTGGAGGATGGCCCTTTCACAGAGATGCCCCATGGGGAAGGCTGACCTGCTCTAAAATGTTCAGCATTTTAAGTGTGGCCTCTGCCCATAGCCAGAGGATGGCAGTGAGAGGAGCTGGGGACGCTGATGGAGCCCAGGGCTGGGGGAGCAGCAGGGGCTGCAGGCAGGAGCAGGGTACTGGTAGAACTGTTAAAGTGAAGAATCTTATGAGATCAGGAATAGCAAAAGTGTCTCAGGCTGGGACAGCAGTTCATTTATCAGTCTGATTGCACCTTTGGGGGAAGCAATGTCACTTGCATTAATCATCCTTGAGGTTCAGAGTGAGAAAGTGTGCTCTCAGGTAATCTTTTCAGTCTCGTGGCAGAAGTTTTGCAGAGACAAGGGCCAGTCCCATGGCGACACTCTCTCTGTTCCAGGATACGGAAGTCATCGTGTGGGATGTCATCAATGAGAGTGGCCTGTACCGGCTGAGGGGACACAAGGATGTCATCACTCAAGTCCTTTTCTTGAAGGAGAAGAACCTGTTGGTCACCTGGTGAGCCAGACTAAGAGTAATTGTTGATCAGGAAAGCAGGCATGGTTGTACTTGCAGTTTAGACATCCTGTGTGCTACAGCCATTTGTATTTTCCTTCTTGTCTCGTAATCTCAGTCCCACCAGCGTCTTTGAATATGATTTTGTCACGTCCACATGTTTTTTAAGTCTGGCGCCTGAAATCCAAGTCTTAGAGCAACCAAAATGGCCATACTGAAAAAAGTCTTTGGAAAATGGTTTAACTTGTTGGTAAATCCATCAACTTCAAATTATTTTAACAAAGAATAGTGATGACATGTTCATTATGTAAATAACCATTTTGGGTTTTTTTTTTGTTCATCTTGAAGAATTGAGCAGACTTCCCTTCTGTATGTGTAATTCACATAGCAGTGTGACAGAAAAATTGCTTCCTTGTAAGCTGTAATGACACAAATTAACTAAAAGATGATAGGGATTTTTTTAGTTGATTTTTAGTTATTCAACTAAATGAGCTGCAAGTTGACTGAATCCCTTTAATAATAAATGGTTGACAGGAGATACTCTTGCTGAAATATCAGTCAGTAATTTTTTACTTTTTAATATGCCATTTCCTAGCTTAGTAGAAAAGTGCATGTAATCAGTTCAGTTTAAAATTTAAAAAGTTTCTTTTATTTTTTTTTCCCCCAGATGGAAAAAGTATTATTTTGTTGGTTTGGTAGCTGATACCCATTTCTTAATGCAATTTCAAATATTTGCCAGGTCAGCTTCAGGGATTTGATAGATATCTTTTTGCAGCATTGCTGTACTTTGTTTTTGTTTGGCTTGCAAAATCCAATGTTTGAGCAGCTGCTCTGTGATATGGTCTGACATGTTCTAGATTTTTTTGCATTTCTACCACTTAGAAAAGTGGGGAGCTCTGGAGTCTTTCGTCGTGTCTTGAGTTTTTCTTTTTGTTCCAGTGCCAAAGACACGCTGGTGAAATGGTGGGATCTGGACACCCAGCACTGTTTCAAAACTCTGGTTGGACACCGAGCGGAGGTAAAAAGGGGGTGTGTGGGGAGCTGTTGGGGTGGAGGGACTTGGGATGTCGTGGCCCAGGCTGTGCTTTCCTCGCTCTCAGGAGCTGTAAGCTGGCACCATCGTACATTCTACCTATCATTAGGCTTTAGGAATGAGCAAATGAGAAACTTCCAAACATTCCCAGAGCTGTCATCAGATACAGTGGATGACAATTCCCATACACATGTCCCCAGAGGAGATGCCAGCTAGATCCATTCTCTGTTTGGCTGCTGTTTAAATAAATGAATTAAAGATGCTGGGCTTTTGTTACGATAGTTAAAGGAGCCAATTCCTCACATTGTGCCTCTGGACAGGTCTGGGGGATGGCTTTGCTATCCAAAGAGAAGCGTCTGATCACTGGGAGTGCTGACAGTGAGCTGAGGGTGTGGGATCTCTCGTACATCCAGGAGGTAAGACATTCCCTCTGCACCCCCTCAGACCCCTCTGCCCAGTTGCTTGTCTTTGAACTGAGATGGAACTGGAACATCTTCAAATCTGATGGATGTTCTGGGAAACAGCCAAAGCGATGTCTTTGCTGTCTCAGGGGTCCAGAAGCTGCTCCTGGGAGGGGTTTGCTGTTTCCTGTGTTTTGAGCTTTGATGTGAAGCTGTGAGCACTTCCAGAGCAAGATTTCCACAGTGTGTTAGATCTTCCTGCCTTCTGGCTTAACAGCTAGAGAAGACAGTCTTGTGGGTGGATGAGAATCATGGGAGCACATGGAGTGCTCAGTGCCTACAGGAATGCTGTAGGACACTCCAGTGTATGCTAACCAGTTGTACCTCCAGGGAAACGAAGTGTGAGACAGAAACCACAGCTCTTGAGGTTTAAGGTACTCCTTTTGTTGTTTTTTTTTTTTCCCGTGAGCAGGTAAAAGATCCCGATGAACCAGAATCCAAGAAAAGCAAAGGGTCTTCTTCACCTGGAGCAGAAGAAAACACTGAAGAGGATGAGACCTTAGAGTTGGATGAGCATCCTGAGGAAGTAAGAGCAGTTTTCCATGCTGTCTATGAGATAGTGCATCTAACCCCATTTGCATGGTTTATATCCTGAGTGTCGTATTCAGCCTCTTTGGGAAACCCTGATAATTCCTGTCTTGCTCCATAACAGCTTCCTCAGCAGCAGTTGCTGCCTCATCTACCTGCACGACATCAGCAGAAGTGTGTGTGCCAAAACACACAAAGATTTATTCTACACTGACAGTTTTTCTGTGCTTTCTATTTGAGAAGGACTAGCAAGTGTATAAAGTTAAACAGTGCTAATAGAGCTCTTTCCTCAAACACCACAGAAATAAAATAGTTACTCGCTGTTTGGCAGCTGCTGAGTTCAGTACTGATGCTCTGCTTTGCAGAAACGGAGAGGTCAGAGTTGCACTGTAATGAAATACAGTGTGAGATTGGATTGCAGAAAGCCATTCCCACTTGTGCTGCTGCTGGAGACTTCACTGAATCTTTTTGGTAGAACTTTCTGGGGTACTGCTCAGATCTCAGACTGCTTGTGGTTGTCGTAGATACCTGACCTTGTTAATTAATTTTCCAGCTTCCTCTCCAGAGGATTTCTCTCTCTTCAATGCCCTGTTTAAGAGTCTCTGTTCTCACCTTCTCTGCCTCTTTTGACTGAGCTTTGCTGTCTCTGTAGCATAAAAATCAGCTGTCTCTTAAATGGCAATGGTTTCCCAATGAAGTTGTTATTCTTCCACTGAGGCTGCCAATGATTATTTTCAGCTGAAATGCAATGAAACACAGGGGGATAAGCTTGTAGCTCACACAGATGCTTGTTTTGTCCCTTTATTATCCTTACTAGCTGTTCTGCCAGGACCCTGTAGGTTCATTTCCCCCTCTCCTTGACTTCCCTTGTCAGCAGATTTCTGAGTTTGCTTGAGAAGATCACTTGACCTTTCAGGCCCAAGCTTGTTCCTCTTTCCTTGTAGCGCATCGTTAAGTGCAGCAAAGTTGGATCCGTCATGCGGGAAGGGAGAGACCGAGTGGTGACTCTTGGCACAGACCGGATGGGCAAGTTTTTGGCCTGCCATGTGAGTAATGGGGGGCTCAGCTGTAGAAGAGGCTGGTAGAGACCTTGGGTACTTTCTGTAAGGGCCAGCCAGGGCTTTGCCTACCTTTGAATTTGTTTGCTCTGACTCTAGGGAACAGATGCTGTTCTGGAAGTGTTCTCTGTCCTTTCTGAAGAGGAAATCGAAAAGAAATTGGAAAAGAAAATGAAGAAAGCAAGGAAAAAAGCCAAGTAAGTAATTTTTTGGATGCTGTCTGTGTCCAGAAGACTCTAGAAAAGCTCTTCGGTTAGAAAAGCTCTTCAGTAGCATTACACGGTGGTTGAACTCCAAGCTTCTGGCCATTCTCTTTGTGCTAGCTGTTGTATTTTGGGGTTGCTGTTGCTGTGCATTCTTGGTGCTTGTCTAAGCAAAACTGCTCCCAGAGATTAAGGAAATACCTTTCTTTCTGAGTCTTCCCCCTGGGGAAAAAGAAAAAAGCAGCTAAAGTGTGCAAAGAAATGGATATAGAATGGGTTTTTCAGAGCTGCTCAACTCTACCTGACATTGGCGTTTATACTGCTTGGTGCATCAAAATAAGTCCTTGGTAGGCAATGCAGGAATGAGAGTTTCATCTGAGAAGTCACAGTGAGTCTGATACCTCATCTCCTGTTGTACAGCAGGCAGAGGTACAGGTGAGAGCTTTCTTAATGTTTACTCTGTGCGAAGCGTATCTTTGCATATCCTGGCACTTAACAGGTGCCTCGGAGCAGCCCTTAGGGAGGGGTCTGGCTCCAGGGTAGAAGCTGAAGCACAGGGCATATAAATCTGGAAATGCATTTTGGCAATGGCTGAGAGCTTTTGGTGAGTGATAGGAGATGAGCAGAAGCTGATCTTGCTCTCAAACACAGTTTCTGTTGCCTGTTTTCTATCCATCTTTGTAATGTGCCTTGTGTTTTGGCCCCAGAGGAGGTTGCCTTTCTTAGGACAGTTTGTGTCTTTAGTAGTCTGCATACTGGCATGAACTTCACTGTCCACGCTATTCTTACGTGTGGTTAGCACTGCTGGATAAGAGGGAGGTTGTTTTCAGCAAGCTGAGCGGTTTCCTTACGTTTTCTCTGTTGCTGTGTTAGTTTGTGTTGGCTGTGCTAGGTCATTTGACTCTCCTCCCTTATCTGACATTTCCAGACAGAACTCTGAAGAGGAGCCTGAAAGGGGTGTGGAGCTGAGCCTGCAGGAGGAGATTCAGCGGGTCACTAATGTCAAAGCTTCTTCTAAAATCAAGTGAGTGGAAAGCCTGTTGTAGAGTGTGATCAGCGATTATGCAGCTACCTGGGGAGAGCTCTGCGTGGCTCAGTGCAGGCAGGAGGTGGAAGAAGTTTCCCCCTCAACGTGTGTTTAGCTTGGAGCTGGGGAGAGGCCTACCCTGGTTTCCAGTCCATTCACACCTCTGTGGCTCAGTGTGCCCTTGCTTGTTGGGTGTGCTTTGTCTATATTCCTCTGTCTCAGTTGTTCTTGATGTTTGATCCCTCCTACGTTTTGTCGTATTGCCCCTGCGTACAGCTCTGATTTTGTCTAATCAAACAGGTCATTTGACTTGATTCTCTCTCCAAAAGGAGAGCTGAAGATGGTGCTGCTGCTCCAGAACAACGTCATTGAGTTGTACAACCTGGACCTGTCAGCACAAGTCCCCCAGGCTGTCCGTGTGTCCAGGATAACCATTGGAGGCCACCGCAGCGATGTCAGGACGTTGGCTTTCAGCTCCGACAACATTGCCATTCTCTCAGCAGCTGCAGAGTCCGTGAAGATTTGGAACAGGTACGCAGTCCAGTTGTGTCAGTCTCCCAGAATTCAGGGATGCTGTGTTCAGAAAAGCAGTGATAAGAAAGAGGGGACAATGGAAAGAGATAAAACAGTGAATGAAGTAGAGGAAGTAAATAGACAATGATTTTTCTTCTTTCCTTATTAGGGAAACTGAGGAGCTATAGATCTAAAATTTCAGCACAAGGTCTAAACACAAAGGTCATACATAGCAGTTGGGTATAGACTGTATTTTGCTATGGGTTTTTTTCTGTTTTTTTCCTTTTTAATAAGAAGTATTAACTGTTACCCTAAACAAGCTACTGCCTGTTCTTTAGGGAACGTGTGGCTTTCTTGACATCTTACCTGAAGGATCTAGTATTAGACTGAGTAGGCTATTGCATTGATCTAGGCTGTTGTGTGTTGATGTAGAGTGTTGTCCCAGTGTTTCTTGACTGGTGCTGATTTCAAGCTTATTTTCCTCTGAGCACACTATCTTAGACTCCTCCATCCTTTCCTGAATTGCTGTTTGAAATTAGGAGCTCTGTTCCTGCTCACAGCAGCAGTAAGCCATGATGGACAGCATAATGGCGTGCTTTTATGGAAACCTTGTTAGCAGTAAGGCTGGATGGTGTTTGGGTCAATAGGATGGTGGTGGCTTATCTTCTGACCCCAGCTGAAAGACAGCTGTAGGTAGAGGGCACGCTGGTGCCTGTCTCACTGAGCAGACCAGATTCTGTGTGTGGTAAGAGGTGTTGGGCTCTGTTCACAGGTCGACCTTGCAGTGCATCCGGACAATGGAGTGCGAGTACGCGCTCTGCTCGCTCTTCGTCCCCGGAGATCGGCAGGTCATCGTTGGGACCAAGGTGAGGAGTGGCCCTCTGACCTCAGACTGCCCAGGTCTGGGAATGTGTTAGGAAAGTATCATTAAGGCACCCTCACAGAAGATGCATTTCCTCTCCTGATCCTGCAGCACTGCTGTGTTCCCAGAGATATTACGGAGCTCTTGTGGCTTGAGCTGGACAGCAGGGGAGAGCTTTGGGAAGGCCTGATGGAGATCAGGAGTTTGGCTATCTGCGTGTAACAGCCACCTAATGAAGCTGGCTGCTGAGGACGTGTGTGACAGAGAGCTCTTCTGCCAGGAGCTGTCATGAGTTGTGAGCAGAGGCTGATTCTTCCTCTGTGCTGTTTTTTTCCCCAGACAGGGAAGCTGCAGCTGTATGACCTGGCTTCTGGCAGTCTGATAGAGACAGTCGATGCTCACGACGGGGCAGTGTGGTCCATTGCTCTTTCACCAGACCAGGTAACTCAGCCATCCTATTAAGTATCATCTGCTGCACATCTTTTCATGTAGTTCCTTCCTATAGTACTATGTTTGCACCACTGATGGAAGCATGGGAACCCCCTCATCTCGGGAGGTGGAGGATGCAGCTGGTAGTGTCTAAGAACTTTCTAATGGAATCAAAATCATAGCAAGAAATAACCTGCGTGATATTCATACACCCTACAGAGTAAAACGTATGGGATAGATTTACCCTTGTTCTTAATGTAAAATGTTGGGCTGTTCTTCCTTTAGAAGGCTCTGCTTGTAGGGTGGTGGTGAGGTGTGCGTGATCCAGTAACAGTGAGAGTCTCAAGTTGCCCACAAACCAAAAGCATATTGTGACTTGCAGCTGAGATGACTGCTTTCAATCTCAAAAGTTTCAGTCCAGGTTTTGTTTTACATTGGGGTCTTAGACCTCCAAAAAAAGCTAGACCTTTTGAAATTGTTGTTGTTGCTCAGTCAATGCATGCTCTAACCAGAGCAGGTGCTCCTGGTGGTGTCCACTTAGGCATTAATGCTGTAGGAATGTGGGACATTCAAAAACCTCCTGTGTGTTGGCAATTCCTTGCTATAGACTTTCTCTGGGTGATAGCTACTAGTTTCACAACTACTTCAAACTATTCTGTTTTCCCCTACAGCATGGCTTTGTGACAGGAGGTGCTGATAAATGTGTCAAGTTCTGGGAGTTTGAGCTTGTGAAGGATGAGAGCAGTGTTCAGAAAAGGTGAGAAGATAAACCTTGTGTAGGTTCCTTTGTCACTGATGGGTGCTTTGGCCTTTGCTGTGCACTGCAAGAACTGCCCATGACATCTGTGTGGAACACATGGAGAAGAGTCTGGGCTCAGTGCAGTTTTGTGAAGACCTGAGCTTAGCTGGAGAAGGGCACTTGCCTCATTCTGATTCCTTTTTGTGTGTGAGTTTAGTGTCTAATCAGGCTGGGCCTGCAGATCTTTACAATAAATGTAGCAAGGAAGTTCATCAGAGCCTGCTTGTTTCCAGTCCTGTCATAGTGAGGAATGAGGTGCTGCATGTTAGAATTCACTTACTTTCCCAGGGTGCCATGTGGGATTTGTGTCCATTTCTCTCCTGGCTTGTTTGTTTGGGGTAACAGTTGTTTTTTCCCTCTTGTTGCCAGGCTTTCCATGAAACACGTGCGCATTTTACAGCTGGATGAAGACGTGCTCTGTGTGCGGTACAGCCCCAACCAGAAGCTGCTGGCTGTCTCCTTACTGGATTGCACAGTGAAGGTGTTCTACGTTGACACACTCAAGGTGCTTGACCACATGGGCCATGAGGCTGTGCGGGAAGGGATGTAACTGTAGCCTGCAAGATCAGGAATACAAAGGAAAGGTGTCTGTTTATTGTGGAACACCAGTAAGAGTCAGAGACACCATGCATCCTGCTTCAGGGGCCCATTTGCTGGCAAACCTGACAGAACCAAGGCTGTTCCACACTGGGAACTGGAAGATGCATTTTTCATTTGAAAAGTGTTATGAGCCTGCAGGTGGCAAGGTTCATTCTAAACCCTGCAGATGTGGTGGCACTCCAGATCTGTCAGGCACTGTAAGGGTGGGGATGAATGTGTCTCCCATGGTGTTAAATAGAGCATGGCAGAGGCAAAGCCTGGGGGAGGAAAACCTTCCTTGTGAGCAGTGTGTGGTGGATTTGTGAGCTGTGTGTTAGCACGTGAATGTTAGGGAGTGACACAAGACAGACTGGTGCTGACAGTTATGTGGAGAGAAACAGAAATAAACTTCATAGGCAGTGGTGATTGGCCTCAGAGTTAGCTAGAGAGCAAACAGAGCTAGCTCAGCTTGTTTGGGTACTTCCACCTTCTCCTCAGTTCTGCCCTCGTGAACCTACTGCTAACAGTGTTCAGGGCAAGAATGAAAGTGGGGCAGCACTATAAAAACAGCTCCTGAGGCAGAGCTGAAGTATTCTGGAGCCTGAGATTTTCACACCTTTCTACCCAGCATGTCTAACTGAGTCACTGTTCTTCTGCTTCAGTTTTTCCTCTCTCTGTATGGACACAAGCTGCCAGTGCTATGTATGGACATCTGCTATGTAAGTATTGTTAGGGCTCTGTTATGTGGGACTGTGGGGGTGTGGAGGAGTGTGAGAACCTCTGCTGGCATCAAGGCCTCTAGGATAATGCTTTCTTGTCGCCTCCTTGCTCCTGATTTCATGGTTTCTGGGTGGGACACAGCAAGCCCCTTCTTAATCTGCAGTCCTGTGCTCACTGGAAGGGGTATCAGAGTTGGGGTTGTGACAGAACTGACCTGGGGCATTTTGTGAGTGAGTGGAAAAGAAAATGCTGTAATGGTTCCTTGCACTCACTGTAAGAGGTACAGCCTGCTTTCTGCTAAAGTTCCTGTGTGAGAGGAGCCTGAATTGTCAGTGGGAGCAGAGAGGGAGCAGCCTCTTTGTGCGTGTTCATTCTTGGGCTGCATCTTGCTCTGAGGTATCTTTGGAATGAGGCTCGTTGAAAGCCAGGAATGTCACGATATAACCAAATACCTGCAGAGGCTCAGAGGAGGGCCAGAGTGCTGCCAGTGGGCTGTGCCAGTACCAGAGCATGGGCCACTGGTGAGGGGGTGGAGGGATCAGGAGGCCACATTTCAGGAGCCAGGTGTCTGCCTGCTCAGCTGTGCTGAGTCTCTGGGGCAGCAGCAGTTCCTCATGGTGCTGCCAGCCAGCTCCCCACACCCTCCTCTGTCTTCGTTGCTCTCTAGGATGGGACTCTCATTGCGACCGGCTCTGCTGACAGGAATGTGAAGATTTGGGGCTTGGATTTTGGGGACTGTCACCGTTCTCTCTTTGCCCATGATGACAGGTTAGTCAAATCCTACAGCATCTCTGGGCTGTGGACTTGTCTCCAAGGGGTTGTGATCCAGCAATAATCCTTTTGTCCAGTATGGAGCAGGAGGAGTTCTGCAGTGTTCCCCAAGTGGGTAAATTTGAGCCTTCTTCTCTTCCAGTGTGATGTATCTGCAGTTTGTGCCCAAATCCCATCTCTTCTTCACGGCTGGGAAGGACAGCAAGATTAAGCAGTGGGATGCAGATAAATTTGAACATGTCCAGACGCTGGAGGTAAGAAGTTTTGGAGTCTGTTGAAAGGAAGCATTATCCCTGCATGAGCAGCATTTTCCTCAGGGGTGGAAGTTGGGTGGTGTTAATGTCCTACCTCTTCTGTTATCTATGCAGGGGCATCACCAGGAGGTGTGGTGCTTGGCACTCAGTCCCAATGGAGACTACGTGGTGTCAGCATCCCATGACAAGTCCCTGCGCCTCTGGGAAAGGACGAGGGAGCCACTTATTTTGGAAGAGGAGAGGGAGATGGTGAGAGTTGCATCTTTCCTACCAAAAATGACTTCCAGACCTGGGGTTTTTTTGTCTTTAGTTGTGATTTTCTACAGGTCTGTTGCTTACAGTCTTTGACATTCTCTGGTGCTCCTTTCAGCACAAGTGTGCTTGGGAAGCAGTTCAGCAGGTGGCTCACGTGGAGGGATGGAGAGCACTGCTCCTGTTAAATGTGTTTTGTCCCTGTCTGAACTGTGAGAGGTACCCTCTGTCTCAGTAGCAGGCCCCAGAGCTCAGGGATGCTGGAAGAAGCCCCTTGTATTCCATTTGAGCATGTATTGTGAGGAATCAGACTCAGAAGGACTTCAATAGGAAGGAAAGTCAGGAGGTCTCCAGTCCACCCCCTTGCTCACTGCAGGATAATCTTAAAGCTGTATCAGACTGCTTAGAGACTTACCTTGATACACTGACATCTCCAAGGAAAGAGATTTTCCAGGCTGTCTGAGCACCTGTTCCGGTGTTGAGCCACCATTGGGGTTGGTCAGTGTGTTTGTTTCATGTATCCAATTGGAGATTCCCTTGGAACAGTTTGTAACTCTCATCTTTTTGCTGGATCCTTCAGAGAACCCTGTCTCTGTCACCCCTTCTTAAGGTAATTCTCAAACCACGGCACAGGGGGAAGGAGGCAGAAATGCAGAAGCAGGAGTGGGTGAGAAACCTGCAGTGGGTGTTCAGGGTTTTTTTATCCCAGTCTGTTTGCAAGAGCCAACCCACAAGCTGTACCTTGGTGCCCTGTGTTTGGTAAAAGGTGAGACAGAGATAGCTCTTTTCCAGATTCCAGAAAAGTTTGTTTTGGGTCAAGTTTGAATAGCAACGCAGGCATGAATACACGAGTAGTGAATTACACATAACGTAATTGGTGCCCTTTCACGTGAGAGATGGCAGACCAGAGACTCTTTCCTTTTGCAGCCCAGGACAACCCTGGGACTTCTCTAGATTTGTTCCCTCTGTGTTGTGTGACTGGTGAAAGGTGTGGTGCTGAACTGTGGTGTCTGTCTCAGCTTGGTGGGATTCTGAAGGGCTATTCCTGCATCCAGAGCAGAGACCTGGATTTCTTTCTCTTTGGGAGATTCTGGAGTTCAAGCCCTGGGTTGGGACCAGGGACAAATGGGCATTTTGCCACTGGCATTGTTGGTCTCTGCTGATTGGTCCTGGTTTTGCAATGGGCTGCACGAAGCCCTCCAGGCTGCCTCGCTTAAACAGTCTGTAAGGGACTTGCACCCTTGCCTTGCTCACCCCTGTTAATTTGTTGTGTTCTCATCCTCTGTAGCAACGAGAAGCTGAATATGAAGAGAGTGTGGCAAAGGAAGAGCAGCCTGTGGTGAGTTGCACCATCTGAATGTGTGTCAGTCTGACTGTACAAACCCTGGAAAAACTATTTCTGTAAGAGGCACAGAAGAGGTGTCAGAGAGGGTGAATCATTTTCTTGTTTTGAGGAGGTCCTGGTGGGAAGGTGCTGCTGAAGCTGTGGCTGCTCCATGATGCAGTTGGCTCTGGTACTGTGGAAGGATGGAACTGCAGCTCTGTATTTTGTATTTTGTAGGTGGCTGGAGAGAGGCAAGGAGAGACAGGGCTGGCAGGAAAGAAGACCATTGAAACCATCAAAGCGGTAAGGTGGTGTTGCTGTGCCAGCGTGGCTCTGTGCCTTACCAGTCTCAAGGAGGGCTGTCACGGGGTCACAGCATCAGTTTGAAGAGCAACCTGTGCTGTCACGTAAGGGCAGATTGCCTCTGCCTGCAGGAGCAGTCTGTCCTGCTCCGTGCTCAGCAGGGAGGGTTTTGATTCTGGACAGTCACACACCAGGAATTCTTTCCTCCTGAGAGGAATGAGATGTGGGGTTCCTGCAGCTGCAGCTGCCTGTCACATGTGGGACAGATGGAGCTGCTCTTGCCCTGTGGGGTTTGCATCCCAAAGGAGCACAAGGCAGCTGGGATGTTCTCAAGGCATCAGGCCTCTCCCTGAAGGGCTGTGCAGTCCAGTGGGCATTTGCGGAAGGTGGAAATCTATTGTGGTGCTTGACGTGGGAGATGTACTAGGAAGGTGTGGGGGTGGGTAATTCCATGGCTGCAGATTTCACCAGTTTGGTGATTTTCAGAGGAAATCCTTAATCTGAATAGTCAAAACGGCCTGACCGTGGCTTGTGCCTCAAAGGGGCACTGCTTGCTGGGGGTGGTGGTCAAAGCAACAACTGAAGTTGCAGCAGAGAGCACCCAGGGCAGTGGGGGGATGTGGATGGTGTGTGACACCTTCAGGACATGACCTGTGTGTTCGGGATAGTGGTGCAGCCTGGAGTAGAGGTTATCAGGGGAGACGCCATGTGATGCTTTGTGTGAGCACCTCTGCTTCCACCTCCATCTGTCCAGCTGAGCCTTGCCCTGGCTTGTCTGGTGTCACTGATGTGCTGTTCTTGCGCTGCACAGGCTGAGAGGATCATGGAAGCTATCGAGCTGTACAGAGAAGAGATGGCGAAACTAAAGGAACACAATGCCATATGCAAAGCTGCAGGAAAAGAGGTAAAAGACTGAAGAATGTAACAATCCCAAGGTGTGTTGGCTGTGTCCTTCCATCATGGGTGGAAAGGCTTAGCATGCAAATAAAGTCAGGACAGCTGGAAACAGCAGACATTTGCTCAAATCTTTTGGAGAACTAAATGGCACCGTGCTCTGGGGCATAATTAGGGGTGTGTTCTTTCCCGTGATCTTTATGCTTAAAGTCATAGCAGGATGTAAGTTTTGTCCCTGGAAGTGTGCTGCTGCATGTTCATCCTAAAGCCTCATCTTTGCCTTCGTCTCAACACTCCCTGCTAAATAAGGGGCTGTGATAGAAGTGGGAAAAGTGACAAGAAGTGGAAGAAAATTCATCCACGTTTGAGTTAGTCACGTATGTCTGAGAACGAGATTGTCTGGTGGCTGCAAATGAGGCCTTCAGCAACATTCCGGGGAGGTTGGAGGTGTGGGAATTGCAGGAAGACACTCAATAAAAGCTCTCTTCTACTGTGGGTAAAAGTTCGCTCTGGATATGCATTTATACACACACACATACACGTGCCTCATTCTAACCCATTCTGTGTCTCCAGGTTCCCTTTCCTGTCAATCCCATCCTGCGTGCCTATGGAAATATTACAGTAAGTGGAATGCCCAGGCCACAGATTGTAGTCCGTTCTCAGCTGGAGTGGGGCTGGTTGATTTGCTGGCTGAGCCAACATGCTGGGTTGCTGTGGGGAAGGACTGCTTGGTTCACCTTTTTTTGCTTGTGCAAAGTGATTATAATTTGGGGTTTTCATGTTGATGGGGTCTTTTTTGTTATTTTTTTATTTTTTAGTATCGTGCACGTGTGTTACAAAAGTTTACCCTGTCAGGGTTAAACAACCCTGATGGTAGCCATGACCTTATGATGTTCCTTATCATGAGCCAGAGGTTTACAGTATTCTCCAAGATATGGGAAAGCTAGTTCAAACCTTTCCCAGGTTTATTTATGTGGTGTTACTATACCAGGTACTGATTCTGTTCCTATTCCTGCAGAGTTTACATTGAGAAAATTCTGAATGTTGTTCTCAATGCCCAGGTATTGCAGGCTAGAGCTGGTGCCTTTATTCACTCATGTCATACTACTACACAACAGGTTTCACTAAATTCTGAGAATTTTTGGCACATTACAAAATACACAGACACGGATGCGTGGATTTCATTGATAAATAAAAGTCCACTACTCTGAGTAGATTAGTTTTTGTTTTCCTGGTTTATTCCAATGTGCACTCCCAGACCGTGTTTTTAAGCGTCCTGAGGAAGATCCTTCTTTTTTCACTCACCCGTCTTCGTGCAATCATATAATGGTTTGGGTTGGGTGGGACCTTAAAGATCATCTAGTTCCAGCCCCTCTGCCCTGGGTTGGAACGCCTCCCACTAGACCAGGTTGCTCGAAGCTGTGTGTCGGTGCCAGATGAAACAGCCTTTGTCTTCCTTCTAATTACCTGTAACCACCTTGCAAGAGCCCTTCTCTCCCTTCCTCCATGACTATAGGTCTATTTAATTACAAGTTGGATAGACTGAGCAGAAGTGAATGAAATCCTATGACTTAGTAGTCGGAGGCACTTTTCTTTCCCACTTCCCAGCTCTGCTCTGCATCTGCCAAACACTTTCAGCAGATAAACAGAAGTAGCAGGAATTAAGTCTGGGAGATGAGTTTGTATAAGGTTTTATGTACATAATTTGTTTTACCAAGCTTTTTGTCCAGTTTGTACAAGATTCATTGACGTGAATTGAGATGATTTAGCTGGTTGAATAGAGATTAGATTTTTCACAATATGCTTCACCAGTGTAGAGTACCCTGAGAAGGCTGAGGGAGAGCTGCTCAGAGTGGCAGCTGATGGAACCTGCAGGGGTTTCCTCTTTGTTATATTCAGCTTGATGTGTCTGTCTCACAGGATGTGACGGTGTGTTTTTAACAGTGTGAAATGGACCTTGGGGCATGTTGGTCCTGGAATGTTTCTTGTTAAGCAGGGCTGGTGTCTTTCCTCTGTTGCAGCCTTCTGCGTACGTGCTGGAAGTGTTCAAGAAGGTCAAGTCGAGGTGAGTCCCAAGAGCTTTATTGCTGAACAGATTTGTGACTGAGTGTTGGGTTTCTAGGCCCAGGACTGGCTGGGGTCCTTGAGTGGTCTCTCATGTGAGGTATGGGCAGTGCTAGAGAGCCTGGAGTCACTGTTCCCAGCAGCCTCTTTAGGAACATGCATGGAATTGGGGAATGGGAAGTGTTCCTTCCATGGGGAGTGTGGGCTGAAGCTTGTGGGTGTGGGTTGGCTGCTTGGAGATGCACACGTACGTGGAGAGCAGTTTGGGGATGCTGAGGAGGGAAGGCTGTGTGCCTGCTCCCTGTGCCACGAGATGCCTGGGCTGTGCAGATGCAGGGCATCTGGTGCAGATGCGGGCAGCCGTGGCCCAGCTGTGAGGAATGCTTAGCACAGCTGAGTACCAGAACCTACCTATGTGGATGTGTTTCCTGCTCATCTGTAGCAGGGCAGTGGCTGAGATTAATGCTTGTGTCCCTTTGCTTTTTCCCTCAGCGAGCTGGAAGAGTCTCTCCTGGTGCTGCCCTTCTCCTATGTCCCTGACCTGCTCAGACTCTTCAATGAGTATATTCAGCTGGGCTCAGATGTTGAGCTTCTGTGCCGAGCTCTCCTCTTCCTGCTCAAGTGAGTCCTTTTTCTGCCCAGACAGTATCTGGGCTTTCTTCTGAGTCTCTGGGCCTGAAGCTCTTGGGAAGCGTCCTTGAGGATAAATGTGTGGTCTCTGCAGGAGTTAAGGAATCTCTCTGCAGCCCACAGTGAATGGTGTGTGGGAATGAACTGATTGCATGCAGAGTGCTGACATGCCCAGATGGGGTTGCTGGTCCTGGTGGCCCAAGTCTCACTGGAGTGAAAGGTCCCACATCAAGTCTGACGAGGCACTGTTGGTGGCACAGAGTCACTGTAGAGCCTGTGTCCTCAGAGACCTTCCCCTTGAACCACTGTTCAACTTCAGAAAACAGCTTTTCCAGATAAATTTGTCCATGCCTGTTACAATGCTGGTCTGGGGAAGACTAATTTAAAAAAAAAAAAAGTATGTCCAGAACATACAGAGGCTTAGGAGAGGGGCTTTGTGATGTGAGAACAATGCTGCAATACATCACTGCCTGCTTTGTTCCCAGGATACATTTTGGGCAGATCACAAGCAACCAGATGCTGGTGACAGTGATAGAAAATCTGAAGAAAACCACCATCTCCAGAGTCAGTGAGGCCCGGGTGAGTGTTGCACCCTCCCCTGTTCCAGGATCTAGAATAATGGGAGGAGACAATGTTTGTGAGCATGAGTTGTCTGTGGTGTCCAGTGAGGAAGTTGGTTGGGGGTCTGAGCCTATTTAAACCATCCTCTTTTGCAAATAAGCTGCCTTTTCCTTATGTTCCTCCTCATGTGAGAATAGCCAGTGGTGAGCTTACACTTGTGCTCCCTGCCTCACTTGCGCTTGGTTTTCTGATACGTGTGTTTGACTCTTGGCTCGCAAGTTTCTAAATATGTGGGAGGTAAAGTAACTCCCTGCTTCTCTTGGGCTTTTCCGTGGGCTGCTGCCTCAGTGCAGACTCTGCTTTTTCCCAGAGGAAGCTTCAGGTGCCTGCCAGCAACTTGTCTTTCAGCAAATACAGTGCATTATAGCTGCTCTTGAGAGAGGACTGTGGGGAACTGAGTGCAGGACTGACTGTTCTCCTGCTCAGATGAAGTTTACATTTAAACTAACGTTGCTTTCTTTTAAATCTGTGGATTGCCTTGTTTTCATCATCTCTGTAGAGGGTGGCCAGTGCAGGACTCTCTGCCCTCAAACAAGCTTGGGATGTGCCTCACAGTGTGGTGCTGGTCTGTCTCTGCAGGATGTGCTGGGATTCAACATGGCAGGGCTCCAGTTCCTGAAGAGGGAGATTGAGGCCAAGGACGAGGTGACATTTTTTGCTGATGCCACTGAACGTTTTGAGGAGAAGAAGAGGAAAAGGAAGAAGAAAGAGAAGATGGTTCTTGCAGTGCTCTAGCATTTGCTGCCCAAGATCCAGAGCACCTGGATGGACTCACTGCTGACCGTGGAAGTGTTCCTGTGGCTGAACATCTGTTCTGATGTCCAGTGGCTGGGACAAGGTCTGTCCCCTCCCTGTGTGGTATAACTCAGTATGTAAACCCAACTCAGAACGGTTGTCTCTGAGATGGACTCTCTCTAGTCTGCTGCAGATGGATGCATTTGGACTCTTTCTGAGGTGGCTGTCAAAGGCTCTTCCTCCAATGGAATGCCTGTTAGAAAAGGAGTTGATTTATCCTGAGATCAGCTCCTTCTGGCAGTATTGATTCAACGGAATCCAGCACGTGAACTGCTGGAGAGACCATGCCCTGTCCAGGGAAGGCAGCTGGCAAAATTTTTCACGGTTTTGGCAGCTGCTGGTGGCTTGTGGCCTCTGGAGAAAGCTCTGTGACTTCTGCTGAAGTGTGAGGACTTGATCTGCAGCCACTCACTCTTTAGTGGGAGAGGGAGAAACATGGCTGCACTCTATTAAAGGCATATTTATATTTGCTTTATGAGACAATTTTGTTCATAGTGTTTTGTCCTGGTATTTCTTTTGTAAATCCTCAGCTGCCTTGGCCTGTGTGTCAGTTTTCAAAGGTTTTTTTACAGAGAATAAAACCCGTGGGAGCAAATGAAAGGGCTGCCATCCCAGACTGTGTTTTTCTGGAGAGCTGGCAGACCAAGCGTGAGAAGCCTGGATTGTTTGCCTTTTACTTCCTCCAGGTTTTAGAAATTGCACTGATTTGTTGCAATGTTGTACTTGTGCTGTATCAGATAAAATGATTTATTTTCACAGTGGGGGCAGGGGGGCAGAATAAAGTGAACAAGTCTCTGCTGCTGTTGTTATCAATTTACAGCACACGCTGTGGTTTTTTACCAGTGGTCACAGGTTTGGTAGATGTGGTGGGGGCTGCTTCCGGATGCTTTGCTGACTATTGGGCTCACGTGTCTGACTCAGGTACTCAAAGCTGAACCTCTAACTTGAGTTTCATACTGGTTTTTAGTTGCATCCCAGTTGTGGCTGACTGCTGTCTTTGACTTAGGCTGTCTATTACAAGCAGTTTTGCAAAAGGCCAACAGTTCAGTTGGTCAGTCTCTAGGCGGCAGCTCAGGTGTAACAACCACACCTCTGCTGTTCCTAAGTAGCTTTGTCAGGGGATGATTGGTGTTCACTTGCCTCTTCAGAGTCTGGGTAATTGACAGGAGCACACTGTGCTCCATTTCCAGGTGGGTCTCAGACTCTATAGAAATGGCAACCTTCATGCAGCTCTGCCAGCTTTTTCCAGGTGCCCCTGTAATTTTATATTTGTCCAGATACGGATGAAACTTGTGATCAAACAGCTGCACTCAAACATGTCTCTATCCTGACTGATGCTGTTCTGTTTCATTTTATTCTGTTCTTTTCCTTTACTACTCCCAAAATAGACCCTCATAAGAGGGATTACAAGGAGGAAGAGGAGGCACTGTAGGTTGATACATTTTGGTGGTAAAGTCAGTTGACATCTATTACCCACATCAGCTGCTGCTGGAAAAACAAATGTTACAGATGGAGAAGTGGCTTGTGACACCAGAGCACACCCTCAGCTGAGGTGACTGAGGAGAGAGATGCCAAAACCAGGTACCAAAGGGAGAAGACTGACTGTGCCTCTGTTTACCTTCATGACAGGGAGATAGGTGTTATGGATGCTGTGTAATGAGCTGCTGTTTGATGATCCCCTGGGAGGCCTGGGAGAAAAAACATGGCCACAGGCACATGAACTCATCAGTCCCTGAGAAGGATGTAAATGGTGGTATAGAAGAGTGGCTTGGGATGCAGAGTTACCTTATGATGATGACAGGTGTCCTCTGATCTAAGTTGGAAGAGGTGGAATTCCTTCACCTTTGTCTCTGCTGTCACTGGTATAAGGGAAGAATCCTTGGAGAAAAGGTCTTTTAGGTGTGGGAAAGTTGTTCTCTCTCCCTAGCTGCTGACACAGGCTGCCCCGTTGAAGTTTCCCCCTGGTTCTCAGATTAGTATCACTTGTGACCGGTCTGTACTAATGCAGTACTCGGGTGGCTACTGAGAGAGCCCAGCATATGCTTTAAATGGAAGAGGTCTGTCCTGTGCCAACAATCCACTGATAGGAATTTTGATATCCTTGGGACATCAATTTGCCCTTTCTTGGGTGAAATTCCCTGGATTTACAAACATGAGCAGGAAAGCACTTGCAAGTACAGGGTAAGCTTAAATCTGAATTGTTAGAATATGTATCTCACCTAACAGTGAGAATGGGAAGGTTCAGAACTGGCATTCATATTTCACACTGGTGAAAGCTGCTATTAATGCCCAGTCGTGGGATTCTCAGTCACTGTGAAGTGTTGAGAGAACAAGTCATCTGCATGTATCAAGGACAATTCCCCATCCCTCTCTCAGGATGTCACATGTTGGAAAAAGGATGAAGCACGGGAAAGCACCTTGATAGAAATGAATTTATAAACCTGAAGCAGAGCTACACTTGGATACACAAATATGACAGCTCAAAAGGAGCCTGTGATCTTTCTTTTAGTCATTGCTGTGTAGGTAGGAACAAGGAGGGGGAAAAGACCATCTCTAAGTGGCTCAGTCTTCCACCATGAAGAGAGATGAGCAGATGAGCATTTGAAGGTGCTCATGTGGGATTGTGAACAAGAGGGTGTAAGAATCCCTCTCTGTCAAGTGTAACTTCGTGTACTCGCAACCCCCCTCTGGTGTTTGCAGCTAATCAAAGGTAGGTGAACACGCAGAAAGTTAAGCCTGTGATTGTGAAAGCAAACAGAAACTTAGCAATGAAAGATCAGAGCAGGTCAGCAGCTCTTGAAGAATCACGGTTGACTGCATTGAAACCTGGTGCATTCCCAGTACTTGAAAAAGATTTCAGGTGCCTCAGCACAGGTTATTAGAAACCTAATCCCTTTTAAAAATAAACTTACTGGGAGCCATTCAGCACTGCTCTGTAGTAGGGTTGAAATACAGTAATCTTTCCACTGTTTGCATTTCAGACAGCCACGTCAGGAGATTGTGAAACTTTTGGACTACCTTCCCCATTAATAGAGAACAGGCAAAATATTTATTCTCATTTAATCTGATTATATAAATGAAACAATTACATTGGGATGTTTCCATACGGTTGGACTATAATCTAGGTATTTCAATGTTGCTGATCCTCATGTTGATCTTCTAGGGCTCTAACCTGTAGTGGAAGAGGACAGAAAATTAACATGAATGGAAAGAAGAAAAAACAAGAAGAAACCCCAGCTCTACCTTTGCACAGTTGTTGAAGCAAACTCAATAATTATGTCCAGATTTGCAAATGTTGTGTTGATGCCTTAGGTTTTAACTTTTATATTTTTCAAATCCTGTGCTGCCTGGTGTGTAACTCTGAAGTTTCTTGTGGCCTGTTGGTTGCTGTTCTCTCATGCTGGTAAGACATAACAAACCTCTGCAGGTTTCCACTCCAAGGACACCAGGCCCAAAATGTGTCAACTAAAAGCCTCTAAAGGGGGGCAAACTTGGGGTAATTCCATCATGAAACTGAGGTTATAATTGGAGAATTAACCCTGATATGCAAATGAACCAAACTTATCAAAGTGTGAAGAACCCGTGACCCAGGGTCCATCTTGGGTGTAGCCTTTGACTGCCCAGGGTGTACCTTTGAAGGCCCTTCAAGTGAATGCCTCCTTTCATTCTCTTATTCTTGTCTGGTCTCTGTGTTTTAGGTGGCCACTCAAGGCATCACAGTGAGCACTGTGATTGCTATGGACTGGCTTCAGTAGATTTGGCCTTTTGCTGTTGGAAGGGAACAACGTGAGACAGAGTTCTTACATGGGCTTCAAGTAGATTAAGAGTTTGCTTTTATTGCACAAATTGAATGGCATAAAAATCATAACCACCCATTCAGGATGGACAGTCTCCTTAGGAATACTGAAGACTTTCATGGGCAGCTTCTTGTGCGGTATTTAATTGTGAGTATATTAAGAGAATCTTTTTGAAATGTTTTAAATATTAATGCGAAATAACTACAGAACTCTAAATGAGATAGGACTAAGTTTGGTCAGGTGATGCTTGACTAGTGATTTTTGCTTGTTGGTCCCTACTAGGAGGTGTGGCAAATTTCTGATCAAGTATAATATTGCAAGGAAGTTTCTAGGTCTCAGTGGAGACAATCATTAGCTCTGGTGATAACCACCTGGGAAAGGTGATAGGAACTTAGAAAGTTGTCACGGTGCCTCTGCAGTGACTTGACTGTTTCTGTTTTGGATGGCTGAACAAGACTATTTAACCAATTACAGGATTTAACCTAGGAGTGTCAGTATTTCCTGTTTTGGGAGACTAAACCAACGAATCCAGAGTTCCTTGGCATGTCTGAGATGGATATGTTTGGAGTCCAGGAGATTTTGAGGGGAGGAATGTTCAAAAAGGCATAGGTACAGTTGTTCAGGTAGCACGGGATAGCTGCAGCTAGCTTCAGCAGGAATTATCCATCAATTCACAGAAGGACACGGCCAGAAGAGAAGGGAGGTTTGGCTGTGGTGACAGCAGCTATGATTAGCTGGATTAGACATGGGGGAGGAGAATACTGTGTAGTTAATTTCCCTCTCTTGGTGCTTGTCATGGAAGATGACCCTGATCAGAATTTCTCTTGGGACTGGAGGTGTCTCACTGAAATGTGAACTGACTGGGTGAGTGTTTTTCTTCCGTTTCAACATGCAGTGAGAGAAGTTTGTCTGAACTGCCTTCATGATGAGCTCCAGGTTGTAAATTGCTAAAGTGGAAGGCATTAAACTGGTTGTTTTTCTAGACTATAATTGTGTGTTACTCAGGGGGTGAAATTCCACACTGGAAAAGGTATGAAGACATTTAAACAGGAAAAAAAGCTATACTTGATGTATCCTGGGCAGTCCTAGAGCAGATGCAGCAGTCAGAGGTACATGGCTGTGAAGTTTTTGAGAGCCGACTGATGTGGTTGCTTTTCTTTTTCTCCAGAGGAGAGGAAATGAGATACAGCTGGGATTTCTTTGCTGATTGGTTAGATAACATGGCAGGCTTACAGATGTTTAAGTTGAAAGAAAAAGATGATGTCAGTGTTACACATATGAAACAAACAGGGACCGTTGAGCTGAGGAGAGACATCCATAGGGTTCCTGTTTATGAACTGTCACCATCGATTGTACTGTAGAGTGCCTGAGCTCATGGGGGTGAGGTGAACACCAGCCTAATGTTAAACATGTTGACTGGTGGTTTGTGAGAAATTCCCAGTAAGGCTTTCTTGTTGTCAGGGAAGACTTAACCATTCTAAGACACTCTTAGAAAGCGTCAAAGGAGGGCTACAAAGATTAAAGGTTTGGAGGGGAAGCCTTGTGAGGAGTGCCTGAGGTCACTCGGTCTGTTCAGCCTGGAGGAGACTGAGGGGAGACCTCACTGCAGTCTTCAACATCCTCATGAGGGGAAGAGGAGGGGCAGGCACTGATCTCTCCTCTGTGGTGACCAGTGACAGGATCCGAGGGAGTGGCCTGAAATTGTGTCAGGGAAGAGTTAGGTAGGATATCAGGAAAAGGTTCTTCACCCAGAGGTTGGTGGGGAATGGAACAGGCTCCCCAGGGAAGGAGTCACAGCACCAAGCCTGACAGAGTTCAAGAAGTGTTTGAACAATGCTTTCAGACACATGGTATGATTCTCAGGATGTCTGGTGCAGGGCCAGGAGCTGGACCTGATCCTTGTGAGTCCCTTCCAACTCAAGATATTCTGTGATTCTTCATATGGACTGATTCTGTAGGGCTACAGAAATGTGCTGTGTGAAACTCTGTGTGCAGAGGGTTGTGTGCATTTGAATTTGTCACATTAAGGCTGCCCTGTCTGTAAGGGCAGATCACTACCTGTAAGACTCCTGTCCCTTATTAGACTTGCTGTCAGTGTCACCGGGTCACCAGTAAGATTTGCTTTTAGAAAGTGAAAAGTGTTAAAGAGAGGCTGATTTATTAGGGCTTAACTGTAATAAATCCAGCTGCCAGGAGGCTCAAGGACTTGTTTAATGTGGAGACAGAGAGTGAAGGATTTGGGACAGGACTGAAGAGGCCCTGCTGTGAATGCCTCCGCTGAACTGAGCAGTTGTAACAATCTGCAATTCCCTTGTAGTGAGTGCTTTGGTTAATGCCATGCAGTGTTTCCCTTCCCTTGTCACAGTTACCAAGTCGCTGTGATAGGTGCATCATTTGCACGAGGTTTGTTCAGGATGCTGCTGCTGAAGCGAAGAGGAGGTAAAACAACTGTGCTTTAATTTACAGCTGGTGTCACTGCATCCAGTACTTACATTAACTACAAGGCTTTCGTGGGAGTGTAATCCGTAACCGTGGCTTGGGGCTTGTGGGAACTGCCTGGACTGCTGCTGCCATCCCTCCCTGGGGATACCCTTCTGGGCGGCACTCGTAAATGTCTGCGGTTAACACAGGTGGAATATCGTGCTAAGGATCTAACCATTTTGGTGCGTTTATTGAACTAAAATAACGTGTGTGGAGGGAGGAATGAATTCTGGAAATGAGGTTGTGAAACACCTTGAATCTGGACTACTGCCCTCAGCTCAAAGATTAAAGGAACAGGTAAATTGTGGGGGAAGGGCACATGTTTTGGAGGCTGGTCTGCAACTGTGTCTGAGGACTGGGTGAGTGGGAACAGAACAGCAGCTGGTTTTGCTGCTATGCCACCCATCCTGTCTAGCTCAGCTCTGCAGTTATAGGCATGAAAGGTTTCTTTGGATCAATGCAAAGTAAATTTGGGGAGTTTCAACGTCACATCCAGGGCATATAAAGGCTCAGTGGTGTTGCTGTTAGCTATCACTCTGGTCAGGCTCAGAGTACCCTGAAGTTCTCCTTTCTTTGTTAAAGGAGGTCCTTACTCTGAATGAAGCTTTTGGCATGTTTGGATGTACAGCAGCATTTTAGCTTGCCTTGCTATTTTTTTTACAGATAGGTTTCCAGAGGACCCCTTCTCCCAGACTTCTAAGTGTAAATTTGATTGAATGTCAAAGAGAATTTCACCCTTCTAATCTTGCCCTTAAAAAATGAGTAATTTTTACATTACTTTTAAAAAATATTTTAAATAAAAATATTTTAAAATATTAAAAAAAAATAATTGTAGTTCCTGGAGCACAAGGGAAAGAGAAATAATAGCTATTGACTTTGCTGTTTTCTTGTACTGTACTGCTGTCCTCAGTTAACTGAAAAGCCCACTGAACCCACACAGGCTCATTTCTGAGAGCATTCATGTGCTTCTATGCTTGCATCTTTGCTGCTTCAGGGATTGTCCCATTTGCCTGTTTAGTATCAGGATGATACATCATTTTGTTGCTCATGACATTGTATCACCAGATACTACCATAGGTTTAAAAACGTAATAAAGTATTTTCATGAGGGATGGTGGTAAAAAGTTCCTATTATTTTCATTTATTTTTAAAAGGCACATCTTTCTGAGTTGCCGTTCTTCCTTTCCCCACTTTTCAAACCATGGTATTCTGATGTCAAATGCTTTTGGCATCAGAATCTTAAATTGTTCGTTTGCTGTGCTTTTGAAAACACTCATTTTTGTATTTCTGAAAAAGACAGTAAAGCTTGCTGCTGCAACAGCCTGCACTGGAAACAATGCTTGAGGCTCCCAACAGGAAGATGATCCCCAGGGTCGATGCTACAAGGCGTGTGTGAGAAATAAGACAATAAAGGATATTTGCTTTCACAGGCAGGAGAAGCGTTTCCGTTTCTGTTAATATTTCAATATCATGGGAAACTTCTTCAAGGCCACCAGTGTCTTTCTCTCCAATTACCATGGCCAAAATCTCTACCTCCAGTTCAACCTGCAAGCCTGCTGCCACCTAGGAGAGACAGAGGATGACTCACAGGTAAGGTGCAAGTTTCATGCATGGCCCCCTCCAGCAGCCCTTGGAGCTGGTGGCTCTTCAGTGTTTGATGCAATCAAAGACTCACTGCCCACCACACAGGATTTGCACTTCCAGTTCCCCAGTACCTGTCTCACTAGGAAGGTCTGTACAAAACATTGTCTCTTCACTTGGCAGTTTGAGAGAAAACTGCCAGGTGTTGGCATTTTTCCCCCTTAAATTTCCTTTTAGGTTCCAGAGGAAAAAGGGGAATGGGGACAGTTGGGAGTGAACCCAAACGAGAGGTGGTTGATTCCCCAAGCCTGTCAGTGTTAGAGGCATCTGGACAGTGTCCTTAACACCATGCTTTAACTTTTGGTCAGCCCTGAAGTGGTCAGGCAGTTGGACTAGAGGGCCATTGCAGGTCCCTCCAAATCAAATCAAATAGTCTGTTCTGAAAAGAACATAGAGGTAGGGAGATACAAAAGGGACAGATGTGTGGAGAAGAGAATGGAAATTATTCCAGCCATCTAGCTGGATTTCTGTAAGGCCTTTGACACAGTCCCCCACACCATCCCTCTCTCTCCACTGGGACCTTTAAAGATCCCTTCCAACCCAAACTATTCTATGATTTTAAGTACTGAGTTGTGGCTAAGGCTCTGGACTAGGAGGTTTGACTTGTATTCTGGCACTGCCTCCCTGCACAAGTCATTGCTTCTTGATTCCATGCATTGACAAATTACTGCCTGGTATTCCATGGATGCTCTGGGGAGACTGGCCAGCACTATTTATTCAGATACAACAGGCAGGTGAAAAGAGAGACTGAGCAAAAGCAGAAGGCATGAAAGCTTCCTACTTAATGGGATAATTTAATGTGCTATGGTGCTTTGCTAGATAAAAGACTTAAGGTGGAGAACAGTTGGAAGCAGGAGAAGAAAGGATTGAGGCAATAATTTACTAGGTTCAAATCCTGAAGGTATCAGGACAGGAAGTTAAGTCTAGGCATAAGACAGAGCAGATATAACAAATACCCTAAGCAGAAGGGAAAACTCTGAGGCAGTGACAGAGTAATCCTGTTTGCTTGAAAAAGCTCTCTTTAACCTCACTGCTTGACCTGCTGCTTTCCTCTGAACTTAACATGTTTATCCCTCTGCATTCTGGCTCAGGCTGAGACTCGAGTGCATGGGGTGCTTAGCTGAAGGTGGCAGAGGGACGATGGAAGACAGCATCACTTCAAATAACTTTAAAGAAAACTGTGTACCCTGGCAGCTCTATCCCCAGACAGCTGGTGTCCCAGACAGGAGCCCTAGCTAGCCTGAGGGCCAGCTGAGTCTAGAAAAAAACCCAAAAACTCTCCTGTGTAACCTACAGGTCCTGGTGTGTACATCACTCTCAGTCCTGTGTACGGAGGTGGCTGCTTCACCCGAAACCTGTCAGAAAGAGAAGAGAATCAGTTTGCCAGAAACTGTTTCAGGCAGAAGTCACATCTAGGAAGCAGGCTGCCTGCTCTTCCTCTGCTTTCATAAATGACAGCAGAATTTCTTATCTCATCCTTTCCATAATAATGTACAACTTGGACTACAGCAGAATTCCTGGGCTTCTCGCCAAGCCCCAGGTTTCTAACAAAAACACCCCAAAGGAGCAGATGATTGGGCCAAAGTGAGCCTTCAAAGAGCTTGTTAATGCTGCCTGGTCCTTACAACAGAATATGAAACAGCAGCATTTTAAAACCTGCACATTCAAAGGAAGCTGAAGTACAAACAGCTTCTTGGCAAACACCTCTGTGTTGCAGACCCCAAAGTCCATAACAATCTTTATTTAATGTCCTTTGATATGATTCTATTGCAGAAGGCATGATACTGGTATGAATTCTGTGGAAATAATCTTTCATTTAATGGTACCAAAGCAGAAGTTTCGCTTCCTTATTTCTTACTGATTGTTTCACATCTGAGATTCAGTCCTTTGGTGAATGCAACTTCCCGCTGTTCAGATTTTTAAAGGTCATTAGATCAGGTATGACCTTTACTTTTGCACTGCTCTGGAACTGATCCTGTGGATTTCATTCCTCCCGAAGAACAGTTTACCAGCATGCCCTTGCACCAGAAGCTGTTAAAGGAAAGGCAGCAGAAGAGGCATTCCAAGGATATGGCTCCATCTTATGGAAGGCTCTGGCAGACCTAAAAAGTGGCTGTCAGAATTCCTGCACTTTCTCTGCAGTGGGGGCTGTTATGAGAAACTGTACTTGATTTTTGTCAGGATCTATTTGGAGAGATAAAAACCAGGGTACTAAGAATTCAAACTAACCTTGAGAAGTTCACACCAACATTCTTCATGATTACAGTGGTTGCATAGGTGCAGCCTTCCTTTAGCACTCCAAATGTCACTCTGGGTGGGATGAGATGGAAGCCGGTAAGATCCTGCCTTGTTGCAAGAGAAGATATGCTGACCTTTCCTGCGACAGGATCTTCTACCTTTGCAAAAAAAAAAAATGAGACAAAGAGAAAGTTGGTGGCCCTTAAGTCAGGTGCAGAGTTACTTAACCTACATTTGACCTCTGTCCACTCACCCTGAAGAATTACAAAAAGACATCCTAATATGAGTAAAGACTGAAGCAGCACTTTGAATACTGTCTGAAAATTTATACTGGTTTGAGTTTTCAGATGTATTAATCCATTGAGGTGTCTCAGGGAAAATGGGGGAAGCTCTGCTTTCTTTTGGAAACAAATCTGTCATGCGGGTGTCTGATTGCAGAATGAGTTTGTCCTAGCAATTGAATGGAAAGGTACTTCTAGAATTGCCAGTAAACATACATAAATTGCAACCGCCATGTTTCAGTAAACAGATTCAAAATACCTTTCAGTATTGCTCCAGGGTGAAGATTTTATGGAAAAGAGAGAACTCAGAGGATAGGAATATTGACAAGAAAGATGTTATTTTCACCTTTTTATTTGGTATGGTGTTTGTTTTTTTCCCCTGAAGGTATGATGGTAATATTACTTTCTCTTTTCTTGTCTGTCCTGTAACATCCACCGTCAGACTTGGAACTTTACGTTGAAAGGGTGTCTCTTCTGGTCTTGCAGCCTTGTCCAGGTCTGGGAGGGAAAGATTTCCAAAAGCATGAAAAAGTGACAGGTGGATTTAAATTTTTATTGCAAATACTGTGTCAAAAGTTATAAAAAGATATCAAGCTGCTCCAACTACATTCTGGAAGGCAAGTGTACCTGGTGTGCTGCTGGGACCATCATTTTGGTTGGAAGGATCCTGCAGCAGAAGGCCAGATGAAAGTGACGAATCACTTGTGCTATCAAGAAATTCAGCTGCGAAAGGGAAAATCATGGAACACTGAGTCAAGTGTTTTTTATGATCATCATCATTTTCATAAACACGTGAAACAAAATCACAGTCTTTGGCACTTTAATTTAGACAATCTTGGAAAGCTGTCTACATAACCATGAGAGGCTGGGAAAATTCTGCATGGGGCATTTTGCTCTACTGGGCCACAGGGATCAAAAATGCCTATTGTGTGATTAGTCATTTCTTCTTGTCTGGCTAACTGAACTATAAACCATAAAGGACTAAAAGACAATCCAACACAGGTCTTACGGTGATCGAAAATGAGGAAATATGGGAATTAGTGGGGGTCTGATAAAGCCCCACAGAGGATTGTTTCCCTGATATGAATCTTTGCTGTGTATGACTTTTAATCTCACTGCATGATTTCAGTAACTTTGTCAGGGCTGCTTTTCAAACAGAACTGAAAAGTTCTGTTCCTCTCAGTTCTGTAAAGCTCAAGCCTAAGATAATGATTCACTCTTTCACTGCTTCCCATCATGGAGTCACTGCTTTCCTCCTATATCCTCCAATCTATCCTTAGCCTGCATGTTTCCTATTCCATATTGCTTTTGCACCAGTTCCCTCTTACCACTGAGTTCCAGAATGAAATCTCCCACATTTTTCCTACAGTCACACCAGTGTTTTTCTAAACTTGGCCTCCTTGGTTCTTGCTCATTCACCCCTATTATTTATTCTGTTTAAGTTTTTCTTGAGCATTTTTCATCTATCCACCCCTCATTCTTTGCCCGGTTCTTCAGTTTAGCATCCAAACCTGATGGTTCTTCCACGTTCAGTGATGTCTGCAAGAGCTTCTTCCTCCTGAAGAAGATACAAACCCAATGCCAGACAGCAGATTACCTCCCCTGGGTTCTCTTCTCATCTTTAGAGGGGAAGTCACACTTTCTTCTTTTTGAAGTGGAGGAAGTTCCTTAGACATTGCTTCCAAATCAGGATACTAGAGAAAAGTAAGAAAGAGGGCTTAGGTTTCCCAGCTAAACACCTAGGAAAAACAACCAGCAGACACCCTCCTCCCCCTGCAAAAAGAGAAAGGAAAAAATAAAGAAAGGAGTGCAAAGGAAACAAATAAGCAGAACCAAAGTGGTAACTATAAAAGAGACATACACAGTTACATCAGATTACAACCCACAGGTTGTACAACCCACAGCCTCTAAGGGCTTTATGCACTTAGAGCATTTATCAGGTGAGATTACAACAGGAAAGCTCCCAAGATCACCTCTAAATCAGGAGTGTTAGTTTTACTTATTCCCTTTCTAATAAGCAAGGGAGAGGGGTTTGAGGGGTTAGTAAAAAAACCTGAGGTTGAGCTTTGCTCTGAATCAGACTCTCCACAGTTTATGTAAGGAATTTTAGAGAGTGTGTACTCAGTGAGCATATACCATTTTCAAGACAGGATTTCCTTTACAAGGGCATATAATTCCCAGTGTTAATTCTGCCACAGCTTTCCTTTATAATGGTTTGTTGAGATAAATAGAGGCTGAGATATAAACCCAAAATTGTCTTGGGGAGTATGGGAGATACTACCCAGCCTAACAAAACTCATCCAGTTTTCAGCTGCATTACCTTTTCTTGGTAAAAGTCCTTGCTGAATTCAGATTCAAAATATGGAGCAAATATTTTGTTTTTTATTGCCATAAACGTTGTCTTCTGTTCATCCAGTTCTCTCCTAAGTGTGTTTTTTACATTGTTGGTAAGGAAAAGAAAGAAAAAAAGCATTATGACTGAGCTCGCCCTGTTTTCAGTATTATGCATGAAGAAATGGAATTGGTAAAGGCAAGTGGCATTTTTTTTCCCTCATTCATCACATGGAATAATATTCTTGTAACTGGCAATTTTCTTAGAGGTGGATTAAGAATTGATCAGAATGCACGTGGACAGTGAGTTGCCTGCAATGAAGGGCTCCTCCTCAGAACATGCTCCATTTCTCTGAATCTCATGGAATGTGTCTGGGACTGCCACCGGTGTCTTTCCAACCTTCCAACAAACACTGAAAGCTAAGAATTGGTATTGCAGATGCATTGCTAAAATTTTGAATGCAAAACTCATCTAATTTCCTAATTTTATCACAGAAAGACTTGACGGCTCTGTGGATACAGAAGAACCTGTTCAGACTTCTGAAGGTAAGGTTGACCAGAGCAAAGATCAGTCATGTTTTCAGCTTGATTTAGCCTGGTTTTACACTACTAGAGTTTCACTGACTTTCAGGGTGTAATATCAGCTATGAAATGATCATTCTTAATCATACTGAGAGTTTTAACACTGGTTTTAGAGTCAGAATTGTACATGATGCTTTTGGGTGCTCGCTGCTCAGATCTACATATTTAAAGTAATTTTTTAAATAGGACCCAAAACAGTGTGAAATGCTATATTAAAGTGTAACTCTGAAACTCTAAAAGGCTTTTTTACCTCATGCAAGTCAGAAAGTAATTAAGAAGCAATATGGAAAGCCTTACGTGGAGTTCTGTGTCCACTTTTGAGCTGTCTGATGCACAAAAGGGCTGCAATGATGATTAAGAGTTTGGAAGACCTTTCATGTGAGGAGAGGCTGAGAGAGCTGGGACAGTTTTGCCTAGCAAAGCTTTGAAGCACCACCATGTGAAGTGTGTCTGGGGTTCTATTTCAAAAAATCAGCTTTTATTTGTGGAATATCTGAATTTTAACCTAAAGCACCAGCATTTGAAAATATAGATAATATTTTAATAATAATAGTAATAATAATAATAATAGTAGTAGTATTTTCCACACTAGTGGTAGAACCAGAAATTAAACACAGAGCTTCTGATTTCAGCCTCGTTTTGCATAGCATAAGTTAACACTAATGCTGCTGGGTTTTGGGAAAAATATAAGAAAAAGGAAGAGACTCAAACCATTTATTCAGCATTTCTGTTGCAGAAAATACCCCATTATTTGCAGGCAAGCCATTGGACCATCACCCAAGACCTGGTGAAATCAATAGCATTCTTTACAAAAGTAGATTAAGCTGGCTCATAGAAGAACTTGATCCTACTAATATTATTACCTGTTCTGTTCTAGTTTGCTTTGCCACTTGGATGTTAGCGTTACTCCTTCTGGACTGAATCATCAGGAAGAAAAACAGAGAGAGCAGTGGAAATGAGAAAACTAGCAATGTTCTATAAATACAAAAATATTCACAAGATAACCCTGGAAAGTAAATGCTTTTTATGAGAGTATGCTATGTAAACACCTCAGCTGACTCCTGACTTGGACTTGTATTGTTTGCTCATATCTGCCTTTTTATTAGATCATTCAAACAAAGAAACATCCAAAATCCTTTCCCAACAAACTCTGAAGTATCTTTCAGACAAGGAAAGAGAGGCATAGAGGGACAAAATAATCACAGGGCAAGCAAAACATTGCCACATGTATCTAGAGATCCAGGTCCCAGTCCTTAATGACAGTCAGTAAAGCACATTGCCTTGCCTGTGTGCTTGGTTTCACCCTTTGTGTTATCTACATTTGCACCAGTCCTTGCTGCTCTGTCCTACCTTAATCCCTGCTCCTGGTCCTCTCCTTGTGCAGTGCTTGTCTTCTCTGTGTGACTCTGGAACACTGCCTGTTCATACAGCTCACTCACGTGGGCTGCAAGGTGAAGAGTGTTACTGAGTGGGCGTGCTCTGCTAAGCAGAGCTAGGTGTTATGAAGAAAAAATATCAAAGGATATGTTTTCAATGCATCTTTCTGCCACTTCATGGAAGCCTAACAGAGTCTTTACTACTGTGAGGGAAAAGGCAGAAAGATCTTCATACCAAAATCAGGATCAGAACATTAACAGATAAGAAATTAACTGAATTGAATATTGAAAGGACAAGAAGCAGATTAGGTTCACACTCCCACCCTGTATTTCCTGACATATCTTTATGTTCTTTCAAGATACAAATACCTGTGAATAGGAAAAGTTGCTGACATTCAGCCACTTTCTAACTGGGGTGCTCTGAGGTCTCTATCTATAGCTGAGGAAAATAATGTGGGCTTTCAGAGACCCTTATTACATTCAACATGTTCAAGTTGTGCTTAATTGAGGCTGTGAAGCAACCATAATCAACATTCTCGTGGAAGGAACTACTAGTTCAATATGTATAATGGAGAAATGCCAGTCTTTCCAAGTTGAAGATTGTGACCAGCTCTGGGGCTTTAATAAAGAGTTGCCCTGTCCTCTGACATATTTTGTAAAATGTGTTGTTTACTTTATGCCTTGAAGCTAAATCATGGGTCCAAAGAAATTTCCTTGGCTGAAAACAAATTTCTGTGGCAAAATTTAGATGTGAGTATTTGAGAGATTTGATCCTATTAGGCTATGACAATATCTCTTAATGTTTTGGGAATTACGTAAGTTCAAAATGTGGGGGGGTTTTTTTGGTCAGCTCTTTCACCATAAAATATGATTTTATTTTTCAGCTTTTTCTATTTTTACCTATTTTAAAGAGCTTTTCTTTCCCACTATCCTCTTCATTAGTAATGTTACATTAAAATTGCATTTCCATTTAAAAGGAAACTCTTCAGCAAGCATTTGTTGCAGCAGTTTTTGTTTGCTTTGCATGCTATGCTTTTTTTTTTCAAGTAGAAATACTCTTGACAAAGTAGGGGCAGAAAAATAACACTTTAAAGACTAGCATCATTATGGGATAGAATGTTACGGATTTTTCTATGGAAAATACTTAGGGGTTTTTAAAAGAAACAGACATCTTAATTTTTAGTTGTTCATATTGAAAACATTAATCAATGTTAACAGGTATCTTATGAAAACTTTAACAGAGATTCATGAAGGAAAACTAATATATTGCTCCATCTTTTCCCTTAGGCAGGTGAATGTAACCAAAACACATGATGGTTTGAGATTAGATTTTGAAATGAAATAAATAACCAGGATTTACTTAGTTACTTTGAAAAACTTGTCTGAAAAGTTGTTACTTGTATGAAAGTATTGCCATAGTTCTTTCAACTAAGAAAACTCATTACATGTGGAAATGTGAGTCAAAATGTCAAATACACATGCCTAAAAACAGGAATTATTTTTCAGAGGTGCTGGGTCATTGATGCTCACAAGTTCTAATCACCGTGAGAGTCACACAGAAGCATGTACACTGCACATAGATGAATTCACCTTTACATTTCCTCTTTAAAAATATTACAATACTTTTAAACTTACTATGATATTTTAAATTTTAAAAATATAGATATTCAATTTGTATTACCTCTATCACTGAGATTTGCAGTTGACTTCTCCCAGTCAGGGAAGGACTGCAATGAAGAAGGAATAACTGTGACTATATGAGAAGTAAAATTCACAACAACAGCATCTTGTTCAAAGGATTTATATTAAACAAGTGCTATCTTGTTACCTCCATTCTTGTAATCACACTGTCAGGTATTTCAGTGTGTTAGAAAACATAAGCTGGGAAAAAAGGAAATGAAGTACAATTTCCCTGTTCTAAACAGGTATTTGTTTCCTTCTTGATGACCTACTTCACAGATAGCTTTGTATTTTATATGGTTACTTCTTGTTAGATCAACTAAGCTAATTCCTAATCAAACTTATATCCCTCTGCAAAGAATTTGAACAAGATCTAAAACTCATGGTCACAACAAGTCAAATGGGAAATGTATTCAGGAATTTGCAGGCTTTGTTACTGAGGAGCTCTCACGTGGCCAGCTTACAGTGAAGTGAATGAGGGTCAAGAGACTCTAAAGGAAAGTGTTTCCTTTATTCTCATGCTGTCTCTCAAGGAGTTAACTGGAAACCAGAGCTCCTGTGACCAAGCAGTCTAGGTTGTAACAGAGCTATTGGAGACTTGGGAGCAACGTGACGTTGATTCCTGGGTCACAGCAGGCGCATAGTGAGACTGCTGCTCAGAAAAGAGTTGTCCAATGTGAAATCTGTAACTGGAAATGTGCTGAAGGTAGCCAGGACAATCAACAGTAATTAGTCACTAGACAAGTTCACTGGAACTGAGCAGCATGTGAGATTCAGCGCCTGGGTCTCATCGAAGTAAATAAATGTCTGCCTAGAGGATAGAGGCAGATGGAGCTACTGACAGATCATTTCTTCGTCCCTTTTTCCAGAAAAGCTGTGACCCTCTTCTCCTATTTACCCACCTTTCTCATTACGTATTCCTCTCTTTTTTCTCTCCATGCTCTATTTATCCATGCAAATTTGCAGATTATATTTTCCCAAAAAAAACCAAAAAAAACCTAAGCAGTAATAACAATATTCCTCCAGACTGTTTTTGTATTATCCTAAAAGCAGCGTTTAAATTCTTACTATAGAGGTGGCTGTGGTTGAAACAAAAATCTCCCAGGTGCAATGACAACAGACTGGAAACATTTTCACCCTGATGTTGGGGGATATTAAAAAAAGTAAATTACTGGAAAGTAATTTTGGTCTGTGTGTTTGGGAACATATCATTCAGGAGAGCCAAACTCTTGAAGTGTTTCGAGCATTGCTTCCCCCAGTGGCAGCAGTGCCCAGCTGAACTGAGAGCAGCTGAGGGCTGAGCTTGGCTCTGCTTTACCATTAATCTACACCAGAAGTGGCACTGTGCTACTCTGACATTTGCTGTTTTATTAATGGATAATGTGTTTCAAGGCTCACGCTTCCAATGCAATACACTTTTTTTGCTTGAAAGAAGAAGGTAAAAATTTTATTTTGCTCACCGTAATCAGTTCAAGGAGACTTGCAGCACCCTCCTTTTCCTCTTCTGTTCTTGGTTCTTTCACATCCATCTCTTCCAGCTCATTTTCCTGCTTTAAGATGTTGTCTATATATTCCTGGTGGAACAACGAAAAAGAACAAGATGCAGATGTTTTGTTTGTAGAGGTAGGCTTAAAATAGATATTTACAATGACATAATCATACCAACTGCTACAGAAAAGAACACTTTTCTCTTCCCACATTTCTTTAAATCAGTTGGATGGAAAAAAGGGATTCTAAACACACCACTCTGCCAGAAAGCTACGTGCAGTACAGAATTTACTAACAGACAGGTTTGCAGAAACAATCTGTTTCCAGTGCCAGTTCTTTTTCACTTCTTTATAGCTCTTTAATCTTATAGGACATGGAGAAAGGAAAAATAATATTTTCTTTAGATCTTGATTTTTCTCTGACAAAATGATGTGTGGCTAAAGATTTAAGATACTTCATTCTGGAAAAAAATCATTAATTAAATGGTGATTTATGAGCAATGAGGGTATTTTCATTGCACATTTATGCAATTATTACAACTGTTTTGTCAGTGCTAATAATTGCAGTTCTTCCTTCCCAATGTAACAAACAGCATTCATCTTTCTCTGAAAATCAAAAACAGATCTAGTTGATGGAGAGACTTCCATTCCCATTTTGGTGTGGAACTTTTCTTATAGTGTTGCCTTTGAAGGATCAGTATTATCCAAATTAAAGAATAATTTTTATATATTTATAGACTATAAAACTGATAACATTTCATTCTGATAGACTTGCATATCCCAAATATGTCTGGGCTGGACAGCTGTCAGTGTTTTTCTATGGCAAATGTGTTTTCTTTGAAATGTAATGTGGAAAAAAGAAATAAAAAAAGAAATTCTAACTGGCTACAGTATGCTACCACCTTCACAAATTTCACATGCTGTTAACTTTCAAATTCAGTCTGCAATGGAATTATCAAAATATGTTAAATGAATAAATTACAGAACACATATATTTTGTTATTTTCTAATTCTTAAGTAATAATGAGGTTTTGACTCTAAAATCTCTTCTAAGAGCATCTTCACAATGTGAATTAAGTAAAAGAATGTTTTACACCAATACTGAGAAGGGCAAAGCTGCTAACAAGATCAGCTGCAAAGGTTCTGGACTCAGAACACTGGCACAGGAGGTCTAGCTTGCACCTTGCTATGAACCAGTCACTAATGAGGGATGGCCACAAAGTTTGTCAGAAGGCTCCACAGCCATTTCCTAGATATGGACAGAGTAACAGAACTCAGATTTCAACATGGAAATGTGCTATATTGATTTATGACAACAAATACATAACCAAGACTAGAGTGTGTCTCAGTGACCAAGTTAACTGTAGAATTATGGTGAGCTAGGAATTCTTGTTCAGCTTCATAGATTTAAATTTTTAAGACTTTTTGAAGGAAAACAAACCCTAAGCAAAATAAAAGTGAAGTAACAGATATCAATATTGACAGCAAAGGATTTATATGTTAAGAGTACTGTCTGTGATGTACACTGGACTGGATCCCATGTATTTGCTCAGAAAACTAGGTTTCATAAGAAATAAATGAAACAATTGAGCTTTTTCAGAAAAACACTTGCAGCACCTGTCTATGTATGAAATAATTGTTCTTCAAATGTGGTAGATTTCTTTTTCTCAGCTATATACTACACATTTATCATACCCAATTTGTCTACTTGTCTGTTTTCTATTGCTTACTGGAAGAATGAATAAATGTAGTTGTACTACCTTGAGGGAAAGCTGCAGCTTTTCTCTTAGTTCACCACAGAGTGGCTCGTACTGGAATAGCTGACGGATTTGCAGTTTTTTGGGACACTTTCGCACAGGGACTGGCAAGGATGACTGTGCTGATCCAATGCAGAGACCCTTCCAAACACACCTTCCAACTGAGGGTCCTGTGATCTCCCCCTGAACAGAGAGGAGCGAACAAAAAGAGCAAGAGGCTACTTATATTACCGAAAAATGCAGCTGCTGGCAATGTGTCTCAGATGAAAAGCATATGCTGTCCTTATAGAATCGCAGACCTAGACAATAAAGCCACTAGGTTCCTGGGAACAACTTATCTATCCCAAAACATCTTCATCTGGTAAGATAAACTCCCCTTAAAATTGCTGTATCCTCTCACTGAGTGTAAAAGAAGCCCAAGGGGACCACACATTTCCCTGACACAGCCTACGCCTAGCTCTGTCTGCTTAATAAACTGAATTTAACATTCATATTGTTTAGAGCTCCATTTCCCCACAGAGACAAACATCTATTGCTTTAACATAAAAGACAGTTTTGAAACAATTATACCTCAGGAGGAGAACATTCTTCCTGAGTCCATGACTGAAGATATGGAGGAATGATACTCTCTGGTTCTTTCTTCATTACCCAGGGGGATGCTTCAGCCATAGGGCGGAGGATAGTAATACTTAAAATACCTGGTTCAAAGACACATTTTGCTAAGAATCAGTTCAAATTTAAAAAATGATGGACAAGCGTCTCAGACCTACAGAAAAAACCACTTACCTAACTACGAAAAATCTTATTACCAACAGATAAAACTCCACGTATTCATGGCTATAGATAATATCAGATCACTGAGCTGATTACGGAATAGTTGTACAAATTCAGATTACTCAGGCCATTTTTAACAAAAACTGCTTATGTTACTTGCTTTGATTCTTAATTAACAGCTCAGTTGTACAGTGTGGGGAGTATCCCAAACAAGGAAGAGCAGAGCAGTGACCCATGTTTACTGAATACTAATCTCAGAAGTAGTACAACATATTCAGAACATGCACAATTCTTCGCTGTATTTTATACTTCATAACCTGATCACTGGATGGATTCCATTAGGGATGATTTATTTGTATTGTTTGCATAAATTTTAATGTTCTTCAATATATTTTTTCCAGCCCAACCCAAAAATTACTTAATCTACTATTACCTACCCCAAAAAGTTGACCTTCAAAATGGATATCACCACTGAGGTACTTTGTCACAATGACACAAAATTGTGAAGCCTTGTTGTCAAGGCCAATAGAGCCAGTATTGTGAAAGGTGGAGCAGGAAGCCTGGAAAGTCAGATAAACTACTATGGTGACTGCTGGTTGTAAGTAAGTTTTCTTGACTGGGATTTTCACTGTGTATTTATGCTCTCCATCTTTCTGATCTTTTCACCTTCTGCATCTTTCTGGCTCCCTCCATGTCTCTTCATTTTTTCTTTTTCCCATGGCAAAATTACTTCATTTGGTTTCTCCAGTGGGAAACCAGTCATTTTTGTGAATTTTTGTGAATGTGCAACACCTTATAAGAGTAGGAAGTGGGAAAGCTGTTTTATGTCATATGCTTATGACATAAATCCATGAGAAATATGTCTTAGTACTTCATGGCTTGAAGCAAACTTCCCTTATCATCCCCTCATACCCAAGTGAACCATATTTTCCTGTCTTTAAAAAAGATTTTTTTTTTTGTTAGCATCTACCTGTTACACCACAGTGTATTTTATAGAAACACAGCATCTCCAACTAACTTTACAAGGACAACCAACCATTCCAGGACGTAATTTCTTGCATTGCTACTACAAGGTGGTTGGTACCACGTACTACTGGCTATTCCAGTCATGTTTTTTCAGCTTCTTAATAGGCATCCTTTCCAACAGACAGGCTAAGGGTCAACATCAGGGCATCGTTGTCTTCATTGCTATATCATTAACGGAGACTGTGATACGTTCAATTTTTTTATGATAAACACAGAGAAGATATCCATTTGGTAATCACTTTTATTTGTGTGACTGAAAGTGGATAAAGACATGAAATTTGTTTGTTCATTTATCCTTTAACAGTGTCCTTCAGTTAATTCTCTGCTTCCCAGAGTTTTCCCCCAAACTCCTTTCTTTCACTGCCGGAAGTGTGAACGCTTGTTTACGTGGGTAAAAATATTTCCTGTCCAAATAACAGTTTTGAAACTTTGCAATTCTTTCTATTAGTAGTCTGTCAGAAAAGAAAAGTTTTCTACCTGTCTGTTCTTGTACAGGATCCTGCAAGACTGCAGTGGCGGGATCACTACTGGCCTCAGCCACATACTTCTCTACATCCTTTCTCCGCAGGAGCTCCGTTCCAGAACCATCCGCAGAGACGATGAAAAACCTGCACAGCCAAACACACACATGGGGCTGTGTCAAGAAAGCACAACTCCAACATGATGGCATCAAATGTGCAAATACAGAGTACTGAACAAAGGGAGCACAAATCTATAAACCCTGTACAAATACTGTGTAGTGAACAAAAGAAAGTGTTAACCTATGAAGGCAAAGCAGTTTACCTGGGGGCGTGCTCATCATAAGTGATGGGTTTGTTAACTTCATCTGCTGCTGAACTTCTGTCCTCCTCGCCATCAGAGCCAATGCTGGGAATGCACACGTCTGTGCTGCCATCAGCCATGACCTATAGAAGAAATGATGTGAAATTACTTGAGTTAAAAGATACTTCTCAAACAGTAACTTGCTGGTGAACTTTAATATGACCTAGCCCAGTGAAAGAGACAGAGAAACCGTATTTCATGTTGAGCAACCTGAAACTCACAGGAAAAAGAAATAAAGAGGAAAACTAAAAAGACAGTGAAAAACCCAAAACATTTCTAGAAAGACATGCTGTATCATAAATACTAATATCATATGCTGATATTATTATTAAATTATATTAAATATTATATGCTGATATTTAAGAAATGCCCAAGGACTGTTACACAAAAATAATCACTCACTGGCCAAGCCAGGTAACTGTATACTCAAGACAGACATTGATGTATACCTACTGAGTGAATTTCTGAGTGAATTAATAAGCACAAGTATTTCCTTCTTGAAAATACTATGTGCTTATTAATTAATGTGACATTAACATATTCAAACAAGATAACTAACAATGACCTAAAAAGGAATAATAATGCCTTTTTCAAGATACAATTTAAATAAGGGTGACTGAAAGGACAGTCCATGAGCTGAATCTGACACACCCAGTTTTTAATCCTGACTCACAGAGCTGATTTATTGCTATAGTACAAATCATGCTAATTAGGGATCTTTACAGGTGAGCTAAACTGTACACTGTGTCTTCTGTTTTGGTCTCTCTAAAAAGGGATAAATATTTAAAAAAAAAGGGATATCCATCACTCAGTCAAGAAGACATTAGAGACCTGATTCTGGCTACTTTAAATATTACAAGGTTAAAATTTGACTTTGAGAGGAGTTTATAAAATAAAATTAGAATGCAGAAACGTGTCTTCTTCCATGTATTTTACCTTGAAAATATTTCCTTCAGGATCCATCATCTCGCAAATTGTGCTGGAAGTGTGTTTCATAATGTATCTCCCTGCTTGTTTCTCTTCTTCCTTGCTGATGAAATTGTAAACTTCATGGGTATAAACTGCTGAGCCATCTTCATCAATGAAAAGAAAGCCTCCCTTGCTGGGTAAAACCTATGACAGCAAAAAGGGAAGAGATTCAATCCTCAGAGGTGAAAACTTTAAAGGTGCCATGAAAATGAAGAACAGATACAAATCAAGAGGACAGCTTTCAGACATTTAATACTGAATCATCTAGTTTAGAGGAATCGAAGGGAGACACAGAAGGAAGATGAGGTCCAAGAGGTAGGCTGATCTCAGTCTCTGTAATATTTAACTTCAGGAGATTTAAGACTGCGATTTAAATATACTGTACATTTGGGAGCAAATATCTAAACATTGGCAGAGTATGAAAGAGATGGAATAATAGGATTTGTGAAGACGATAGAGAAGGGAGGTAATCAAGGTGAGAGCTACTAATGGCAGGGAACTTGGAACACAAAGATAAAACATCACTGTCACAAACTAAAAATAATTCCCACCTGATACGTTCCCTGTGGCTTTGCTAGAATAGATGTCCCATCTCCAAAGAGAGTACAACAGGTACCATCCTCACAATTTGTTATAACAGTAGCAAACTCAGGATTCTCTACTCGTGTACCTTTGATCTTCTTTGGGATGGCTTCTGAGGGTTCATGTAAGAATTTATACAGAACAACGAGACAGGAGAACATGAGTCATGGACACGTCTTAGGATTCAATTTGCTTTTTCTCTCATAGTGCTGCATCTTTATCTCCTCAGTGCAAGACCTTCATAAACTTCATAGCATTCTTTATCACATATTTTTTATGTTATGTGAACAATACACAACCTTTGAAGTTCTGGACTGCGAATTCAATGTAGGAAAACCCAACAGCAAAAAATTTCTGTAACCATCTGTAGCTGGCAGGGAAAGTACAGTCTAATGTATCAAGTATGGTACTAACCATAATGCTCTGGATATTTGTAACACACAAGGTGGATCACTGAAATTCTTTGTGCCTGTAATACGAGCTCTAAAGTGTGAAAAAATTCCTATTCAGCAGCACAAATCTTGGAAACCAAATCAAACAGATATGTTAATCTGGTCATTGCTTTTCCATTGAAGAGACAGATCAGTTCAAGGGTCATTTGACTTTTAAAATCCCACAGGGAGATGTTCCTGAACATTTCCTGCTAACTCAATAATGGTCTTTCCTACGCTGTTTGAACAGTCCAGACACCCACACAGTAAATGTCCCCTTCATTTTAATTAAATGAAGCAGGCATACAGAATACAACACCAGCCAGAAGAAACACAGATGACCTTTAGCCCCACTTATTTCAGGCAAATGTAAGTTTCACTTTTCTTGGCATGACCTTTTCCACAGCCATATTCAGATTTTCAGTATCTCCAAGGTTGGTGAGTCCATGGCTTCACTGGGGAATATAAGGATGCCTTTGTCCTTACATACCTCTTCAGTTAAAACTCAAAGCAGCTTGCTTGTTATTGTTAGGGCAGGTGGAGAGAGGGCAATGAACACACTAAAACTCTGGCACTGTGGTTTCATGGTGAAGGAGGACCATACAGGCATGAAAGAAGGAAGTTTAATTACTTGCAACAATGTAATTTTTGCACTGAATAATACACTGCTGAAAGAAAGCAGACAAACTAAGCCTAGACTGCACCAGTGGATCTGATATCTAGGCTCCTGGTGTAAGCCACCTTTAGTACATATTTTGTCAACTTTCTGCTTCACAAGATGTATCAAGTGCAAGAAAAGTGCGTGCTCCCCTTTGGATGTTACCTGTGCCCACACTACCCTCTGGTGCAGAATGGTCTTCACATTTTTCAAAAAGAGTTGTGATCCTGGTACCATCAGCATGCTCTACCACTCTTCTACTACTCGGCTTCTCAAGAATTATCACCTCATCTTCCCGTACAGTCATAATCTGAAGGAATGACGGAATATTCATTAATATTGGCACTGTGATACTTGTGACAGCAACAACAACAATACAAGGCATCAGGACTGAAGCTCTGAAGAAGCTTGACTACCACATCTTCATCTACTTCAGAGACAGAGGAATCACATTTTCTTCAAAATCTAAAGCTACTGCATTTCTAACAGTGCAATAACACAACCTGTTACATACAATTTATGTGATGGCAGCCCTGTCTCTTGGCTTACAGACAGTGCTATGGTAACACAAAAGCAGTAATACCGTTCCATCAGCTGGGTCTGTGGCCTGATACATGAAGAGTGGCTTCAGATTCATTCTTGTTGCACCCTCAGTGCCCACTTGAATGCCTAATGGAGTCGTTGTTATCCAAGTTCCTGCCTTAGATTGCTTAGAATTGGCCTTTTCAAACTCCTCATCCTTGAGTGAGTGTGATAGAATGCTCTTGTCACTTCGTTTTCCTGCAGAAACAAAAATTTCTGTATCAGACTTGATATTCTCTAAGGCAAAAGACAAAACCAGTAAAGTGCAGAGTTTGTGAACATTGCTTCTGACAGAATTGCAAGAAGAACCATTTAACAGGCTAGAAGAAAATTACAGCTCCTGCTACTCAAAGGCATGCTCCTGAACTAACCTTATCTAATGTGCTTCCCTACAGAAAAAGTAAATAGCATGCTAATGCCATCAATCCTATGGTGCATCAGAAGAAAAGGATGAAGATCTCATTGTGAAAGGGAATTGGAGAGATCTTATTAAGAATGTTATAGAGAACTCTTGCCTCCCATATTCAGGAAAAATAACTTAGTCTAAGTGTATGCAAAAGACAAGAGCATAGCCCAGAGAGCAGGCTAAAAGGCTTACAGCAAATATCTAGCAAAAAAAAAAAACAAACCAACCCCAAAACCAAAAAGAGATGAAACTATTCAATAGAAATTTGTCAAGAATAAGCAGAGGAGAGGAAAGGTGGGGAAGGTGAAAAAGTGATCATAAATAAAGGACAAGGAATAAAGGACATACACTGGTCACATATATTGAGAATTCATATTAGAAAATGGTTTGTCTGAGTTGTTCTCAAACATCTTTCCAGTTATCTTAAGGAATATCCTAAGAAAAAGGGCTGGACTTGACTCAAAAAGTCTCTTTTTGAGACCCCTTTCTCTTCACCAACGATTTTTATTCACATACTTCCAATAAATTGTAAATTAGTATGACAGTTCATAATTATTCTGTGTACTAAGTAATACTGATAGTGATCTCAGAGTACACTCTGAGGTATGAAGTAAACATTTATTTGGCTCTTTCTCAGTCAAACAAAATACAGTAAGAATGGCTGTATTACCACCAACCACAAGTCCATTGATAATGACCAATTGATAATGACCAATAGTAGGTGCCAGTGAGAAAGAAAAATGTGTCCTCTGTGAGAGAAGCATTTCTTAACACAAAGACTAAAAACTGCATAAGACAAAAGTAAGGATTTAACACTACTGTAGTTACAAGGATTTCTTTTAAAAGACTTTGTGTTCAGTCACTCTGATATCAATGAAGTTCTTACACAACTTTTCACTTCTTAGAGTCCTTCCATGTTAGAAGAAAAAGAAATTTGGAGTAGGAGAGAAATTATTTGCTCTGAAGGTAACATAGCATTGTGCAGCAGCTGAGTACAGACAAAATTGCATTTTCATTCTGGCAGAGTTTTCAGACTAAAGAAACATGCCCTTTATTAAGCATCATCAGCCCTACTAACTTTATATCTGTCCAAACCACAAAAAATGTTACCTTTGTTAGTGCTGGTCTCAGATAAACGCTCTGATTCTGATGATTGTACATCACCTGGAATTGTAGGTGGTGGTAGGACAGGACCAGAATCAGGACTCCTACTCACTGTGCCATCAGCAAACAGAATCTACAGAAATCAAGGACATAGTAGAGGTTAAAATTAATTCAAACACCACTAGAAAGTCTTAAAATAATGTGTCACAAATGTGATAGTCACTAGAATACTGTGGGTGATGGAGAGGAAAAAAAAGTAGAACTCTCAGAATGAATACAAGAAATAAAGAAGCTGTCTTAAAGAGAATTAATAGAACAGACTACTTCAGTTGGAAGGGATCTACAATGATCACCCGGTCCAACTGCCTGGCCACTTTAGGGCTGACCAAATTAAAGCATCTTGTCAAGGGCAATGCCCAAATACCTCTTAAACACTGACAGCCTTGGGGCATCAACCACCTTTCCAGCAAGCCTGTTCCAGTGTCGGACCACCCTCTTGGTAAAGAAATGCTTCCTAATGTCCAGTCTGAACCTCCCTTGGTGCCCCTTCAAGCCACTCCCAGGTGTCCTATCAATGGATCCCAAGCAGAAGGGATCAGCACCTCCCTCTGCACTTCTCCTGTCAGGGAGCTGCAGAGAGCAAGGAGGTTGACCCTCAGCTTCTGTCTCTCCAAAGCAGACAAGCACAGAGTCCTCAGCCCCTCCTCTCAGGATACACCTGCCAGCCCTTCCACCAGCTTTGCTGTTCTCCTCTGGACTCAGTGCAGGACCTTCCCACCCGTCTGAAGTGGCGGGGCCCAGAATTGTTCCCAGCACTCCGGGTGGGGCCGCACCAACTCTGAGCACAGTGGATGATCCCCCCTTCTGGCCGGCTGTGCTGCCGTGTTTGATGCCCCCCAGGACACGGCTTTTGCCCTCTGGGCTGCCCCGGCACACCCTGCTGACTCTCACTGAGCTGCTGCCCCCCAGCACCCCCAGGGCCCTCCCTGCAGGGCGCTCTCCAGACACTCCTCTCCCAGTTTGTGCTTGTGCCTGCCATTACTCTCTCCCATGTGCAGGATCCAACAGTTGGATTTGTTAAATTTCATCCCAGTAGTCATTGCCAGAAGGAGAGCTATTCGCTGCAATTCATGGATGTAATTAATGGGGACTTTAATAATAAAAAGGCATTATAAAAGTAAACAGTCAAGATTATTCTTTGATTAAATGGACATAGGTTAATGACTTTTTTTTTTGTAGCAGTGGTAATGCATCTGTATTGACATATTGATCTGTACTGAGGTATTCCACATGCCTAGGACTGCTGTTAATTTTTTAGCCATTATGATAGTTAAAATCTTTTCGTTATTTATGTAATTATAGCTGGTTTCTGAGATCCATTACACTCAACTCTTGACATGCATGTTCTCTACGTGTCAGATAAACTCTAGAATTACTCCAACCATCCCCAAATTAATTTATAAATACAGTACAAATGGAGAAAAGAAATGGACAACATATAGAACCAACTCTTGAAATTGCTGCTGTAAGGAATTAAATATTTCTTCTTTTTTGAATGCTTATCATATGCAATACATTTCTGATGATTCATAGGCATTACGTTAGTATTAAGAAGGACTCACTCATAATCTGTTTAACCAAAAACTGCTGTAAAATTATGCTAGGCACATAAGATCTACATTTTTCTATCAGGAAACAGTACGTTGAGAATATATAGACATACAGCAGCTAGTTTCCCTGCATATTTCTGAAATGGGTATATTTCTCAGGAATCCTGGATAAATGGTTTAACATCTAGTGTAATGAATAAATGCAAAGAACTTACACTAGGCGTTGCGGTCTACTTAGACAGGAAAAAGAAATTCAGGAAATAAGGAATTATTTTGACAGTTTCTGAGTCAAATTAGACTCCTCTTTTCATCTGTTTGCTAACTACACATAGAGTCTTAGAGTTTAAAAAAAAAAAGTTGCTTGTAGATTGATTACAGTATTTGCAAAGATAGCCTATAGCACCAAAGCTGTACCAGAATTCTAGACAACCTAAATATGTGTAAACAAAGCAGGTACTTAGGAATATAAAGATCTTTTTCCTGAAAATTTAGGATATGTAAAGGTGTCTGCAGGACTGAAGAGCAGTTCAGGTCTTTCTGGATCCCACATGACTGTTTAAACTGAAAAAAATATATGGACGCTTTCATATTGCCAAAAATACCCAAAGCTGAACTAATCCACACTTCAGATGCTTAAGTTTAGGAATGCAGTTCTCTGAACCATATTTAGCTATTTCCTAATCACAAAGTTGTCTAAAATCTTCACATGCCTGAAATTTTCATGCTTAAGTCTCCCTAAGTTCTGACTCTGAATAAAGCCAAAAGCATTTTAGTCCTGACATGGCCGCATAATTCAGTATTACTTCACTCCTTCATCTACACACTGGACTCTTCTGTATCTCAGGAGACAAAAACAAGTTTAGGGGTAATCACCTTCCATCACAATGAGTTGTACTAAATTGTACTACTTGCAATGAATTCTACGAAATATACCTGGGTAGATCCATCCATCAGGTACTTTATGACAGTTCCTCGACTAGTGATGACTCTTGACACCTCTTGTTCTGCTTGCCTCGCCGGAGGTGAATAAAGACGAGAGTTCTTTACCTTTTGGGGATAACTTTGTCTAACCAGAATTTCCAGAGTAGGCCGCTCAGCCTGTTTGCTCTTGGTGTCTTCGTGCTTTATTTCACCTTCTGTAACCTGATGTTCCTCCTCGCCACTTTCCATAACCTCTTCCTCCTCTCCTTCATCTGCTTTGGCCTCACTTTCCTCTTTCTCCACTTCTTTCTCTGCTTCAGTGCTAGTGGCTTCACCTTTCAAATCTGAAAGCAAACTTTGAATTACTTAATACTGCATAGCACACATTCAAACAGTGCTACACACCAAGCCTCATGGAGTCGACAGAAGATAGGCAACTTCAGGTGAGTAAGACTAACCCCTCCTTGGCTGAATCTGGAATCCACAGAGTAAGGGACAGACTCTGATTTCAAGGAAAAATTCCAAACAGTCACCTACTCAGAAACTCTGCATCCTCTTGTGAAGGTGGCTGTCTTTCCAAATGAAAACAAGGGAAATTTGAAGATGGATTTACTATGGATGCTGAACTTTTGGAAGACTAACATCAGTGGAGAGGAATTCCCTAACTGCCCACACAGGTGAAAAAACCCCCAAGTTCCACCAAGTTTGAATTTGTATAGAAACCCAAGTTATATATTCTGTCTGCTTGAAAAAGTAAGTTTTTTGGATTAAATGATGGCAGGGTTTTGAGTATGCTTATGGGTATAACTATGGTAATTGTATTGAGAGACTCCATGCATTTGCTCTGGTCACCTCAGCTATTCAGCATTTCAACTTATGCCTCTTGCCAAACTATGTATGTTTGAGAACACTCTGAGTGTTCTTTACTTCATACCAAATTAATCAGAGCACAATTGCTGGGCTGTGCAGATTTGTTGTACATAGGTATTAAATGACATCTGTACTCGGCTGCTTTTAAAACTAACTAGATGAGAACAACATTCACATTTGTAATTGAGTTCTCTGGGGAAATGAGCTCACTATATGATACCTCTTTTGATGCTTTAATCATTCTTGGCACTCTTCCCTGAATCTTTCAAAACATTAACATTTTGTCTTGTGGACTTAAGCTCATACACTTCCAAAGGAGGTGCAGATACAGGTAACTATCTTCCTGTTATCACTCAAGATTCCTCACTATATATGTATTTATTTCTTGAATTTGCTTGGTTTTCTTTAGTATTCCAATCGACATGCATATTCAAATGATTATCCAACACGACTCCCAAGGGCTTTTTAGGGTTGCTACTTCCTTGCCCTCAATCTTTTATGTTCAACAACTTGTGATTCTAGATTTTATATCTGTTTGAATAAAACCACATTACTCATGTTGCAAATACTATTAAATGGACATTATGACAAACTTAGCATTCTGACAAGAAAAATCAGTTCCATCTAAACCCATCAACAAAGAAATAATTTTCTTCTGTAATCTTAGCTTCTCCTAAATTCCTTACTTTGCAGTGTCTCAGAAAACTAACCTCCAAACCTTTCACCAAGGAAAGTTAATACGAGTCCATTGGGACAGGAGACATTCAAACGCGGAAAAGCAGGAGCATCTGACATCTCTTGCGTCTGGGAAACTGGTTCTTCCATTTCCGTCTACAGAATGAATCATGAATTAGTTTTGATCCACATTTTAAAATAAAAAAGTAAAAATTAGACTACAGATTTCAGTTTTAACAATACATTTGTTTTTTTAAAAAGTGCTGCCTACCATTCATATTTAACATTTTCAGAGTTTATGGATTCTGAAGTAGAAACATTAGTTATTCTCTTTGATTATGCTATCTTCTTTCATTCACCTTGAAGAACAATCCCTCCTAACTTTATTCATTTTGCTGAGTCACTATGCTATCTTGTGCACAACATCAAGATGAGAAGACGATGGATAACGTGAAGCATAACGGAGTGAAATAATTTTTGAGGCTGCCTATCAGTTTTATTTATAATCATTAAAAAGCACAAAAGATCAGTAGAGCAGTACTTCCAATCTGCTGCAAATCAGCACTGACTCAGGAAGGGGACAGGAAAGAATGTTTGGCAGTCAAAATGTGTAATCCTCTTTGCACTGCTCTGCAGTGGAAACTCTTCTGATGACTAGAAAAAATGAGATTGACCTAAGGAATGTCTGAAGGCCCTGGAACATTTTAAAAAACACACAAAAATATACTCTTACATGTCATTCCCTCAAAGATGTATGTAACAATGGACTACACTGTGCCAGTAGTCATAAGATGAAAACAGTTTTGGGTTGCAGACATACGTACCAGAGAGAACTTCTCCTGGTATTACCCCATATTCTTGATTTTTAGGAATAGAAATATAGGGGGGAAATGGCAGATATTTTGCCACCTGTTTTTCAGCATAAAAGATGCCATATATTTTACAGTTAATTTAGGTAATATTACTGGTAATTAAGGCTACTCTCAATAAAGTAAGATTGTAGTCACAGGATCATGAAGTAGAAGTCACGGAATAGGGCAGAAGTAACCCTCAGTTGTCATCTACTTCTGCCTGTCTAACAGCAAAAAGAACAATCAAATAGAACTATATTATTAGTGAAAAATTCTAATTCTAACCTATTGTAAAAATTTCCAGGGCTGGAGGTTTCCTGGTAAACTGTTCCAGTGCTTTACCTTGACTAACCTTACTGACATTTTTCCATTGATTGACCTGAATCACTACTGCAGAAAATCAGTTTAGTTCTGATTCTTTCTGCTGATGATACGAGCTCACATAAGAGATGATGGTGTTCTTTAAGGTCTTTACAGAAGGCTATTCTGTCTCTCAACCCAAGCCCAAACAAACTCAAACCAATTCTTTTAAATCTTCCCCACTGGTTAAGTTTTCTAGACCTGTAATCTTTCTTCATGCTCTCCTTAAAACGTTCAGTGTGGCCCATATTTTTCTTGCAGTGCAGTATCCATAACTGGACACAATACTCCAACTGAGACTCTACCAGCCCAAAAAGAAAACTAACTTCACATATTTATTTAGCAGGCTATACTCCTCTGTATTCACATCTCTGTGGTCTTTGCCCTTCTCACAGGAAGATGGCATTGTTGACTTACGTATAGCTTGTGGTCCATGACAACTCTCAGACCTTTCTCTGCGGAACTGTCACTGACACAACTGTTATCCATTCTGTAGATAAATAGTCTTTATTTATATGTAATTTGTAGAACCTACCACTTATTCTTACTGAATTGCATCCTGTTTTACAGACCGTGTCCATGTGAATTTGTCAAGTCTGATTTGGATTCTAATCCTGTTCTCCAAAATACTTGCAGACTCACACAGACAGGTACTGTATGCACTAATAGGGATACTCTCTATCCAAATTGTTGAAAGCCTTTTGGCTTAGAAGCCATCCTGACAGATTTTTAATTATAGGGCTATTTTTCTATAGGGTTTGTTTGTGCCACACAATTGATGTATGTTATGCTGAATGCTCTTGGACAACTCCCTACATCACTTTCCAGGCTGAAATTAGGTAAGGGGCACTTTTTGTGGATATGTACAGAATCTGTGTTGCAACAACAGCCACAGCGTTACTTCAACCACTAGGTACTGAAAACTATTTCAGGATAGAAATTCAGAATCTGCTTTCCAAAGATTCATTCTTTCTTTCCAAAGACTTGTACTGTGATAGAAGTACTTCAGCTAAAGGCAAAAGTAACTTCCTCAAATTGCTGGTCCCTGGCTTGTAATCAGCTGGAAAGAACAAATTACAGAGCAATATTTTGCAAAATTGTCTTCACTAATTTGCTGGTTGGTTAGACTTTTGAATACGGGTTTTGGAAAGCACAAAAAAATTCTACTTGGTTAAACTAAAAATTTAGCAGTTCTTGTAACTGAGATATTACTAAGCATAGAATGGCTTAGGTTGGAAGGGACCTTAAAGATTGTCGAGTTCCAACCCCCTTCCACGGGCAGGGACAGTTTCCACTAGACCAGGGTGCTCAAAGTCCCATCCAACCTGGCCTTGAACACTTCCAAGGATGGGGCATCCATAACTTCTCTGGGCAACCTGTTCCAGTGCCTCAACCACCTTCACAGTAAAGAATTTCTCCCTAATATCTAAGCTAAATCTTTCAGTTGAAAGCCATTCCCCCGTGTCCTGTCACTACGTGCTTTGGTAAAAAGTCCCTCTCCAGCTCTCTTGTAGACCCATTTAGGTACTGGAAGGCGCTCTAAGGTCTTCTCAGAGCATTCTCTTCTCCAGGCTGAACAACCCCAACTGTTTCAGTTTGTCTTTGCAGAAGAGGTGCTCCAGCCCTCTGATCACCTGCAGTGTAACAGCTGTCACTGTAAAGCCAAAATTGACAAAAGCATGTGGGCCATGGCAGACACGCTGCTTTACATCACGGAGTCATAAAGACTAAGTTCATTAACAGCTGCCAATATGTACGTCTGAGAACAACTGAAAGAGTAAAACACATCCTTAAGAGCACCACAAATTGTTGGGAATTTGTAAAGGCACAGCTCAAAGCCCTCTGAGAAGAATATGATTCTTCTACAGAAGTTCACGCATTTGAATTTTTGTTTGTTTCTTTGGATTGGATAATGTCTCTTCTCTCACCTTTTCTTCTTCTTGCTTTACCAGGTCATCAAGTGATGAAGAGGCTAATTTGCCACGGTTTTCTTTGGCAGAAGGCAGAGCTTTTCCTGATCTTTTTCTGTCTTTTTTTCCCGGAGCTGGTGTAATAGAAGTAACTGTTGTCGGAATTATGGTCGGAAGATGCACAGAAGGGATGCTCAGAATTCTTGCTAAGACAGGACCTGTTTCATCATCTAAGGAAGGGAAAAGAAATATTTTTAATGTAATTAAGTTTCATAAATGTAGATGGCCACATTTTATTTTTAAAAAAGATTTTGTACACTAAATTTAACCTTAGAAATAATAACCTCAGTGGGAGAGTTTATTATTTCAGATAGAGGGACTGAATATATAAGAGTATTTAGAAAATCTTTCCATAGACTGACAACTTATTAGCCTAAAGGAGATCTTGAAACTATTGCTTCCCACAAGTTGTCACTTGCTTGCCACCTCAAAAATAAAAAGAATATGATTTTAAAATTCTCTTTTACCTCCAGAATGCTTAGAAGTGGAGACATTCTGAATGTAGTATCTAGTAAATGATCACTGTGTTATGCTTTATCATGGGCTGATCCAGCACAGACGGACTCTAGTAACTTTGTACCACATAGGTCTATTTTCCTATAATTATTCAGAAAGATTCTAATGATCTAGACTCGATAAGACTCTTGTAACTCCTAAAGCCAAGCATTAGGACAGCCTGCTAGGCACGTCAGCAGGAAGTAGTCATGCTGCCTTTCAAAATAATTTCTTGAAAATAAAAGAAATACAAACTTAGATTTTCTGTAATTATTTCAACACACTGACACTTTTCTTTCATAGAAATTTCACCTATGCCTTTGCTTTGGTTGCCCCCAAAAATGAGAACATGGTGTCTGAGGGTAACAATGAAAAAAGAGTCTCAGTCTTAAGACTGAGATAAAGTGTCTTTAGAAATCTTGAGAGAGATGTAAAATTCCAGAGAACTGCCTGTTAAGGAAGGTTTCCCTCCTTTTATGCACACCTTCACACGTCTAGGACTTGGAATTGTACTCTCATAATTTTGTCAAGACACAAAGAACAAGCTCAGAGGTTCTATAGTACTCGGAATCAAAAGCGGGTGCTCAAGCAGTCCCAAATTCGTAAAGAGACAAGGAGAATATTTCTAACATAAATGTAAGGTGGTCTGAAGTTAACTTTTGATAATGCCGGAGAAAACAAAGAATAATTCAAAATTTGAAGAAATATTAACATTTCACCAAAAATAAAAAAAGTTGCATAAAGCTGGCCTTTTGTCATCTTAGCTTCCCTACAAGGAAGATGAAATAGATAAAGTATGAAAAACAGTAAGAAAAATGAGAATTAGAGAGTTTCCAGAAAACTATTTCAGTACTGCAGGGGAAAAGGGTAATTTGCACACAATTTAACTGACCAGTGGAGAGAAACTACAGATTCCATGGTATACCATTCTGCATCAGGGATGGATGGCATATGAGAATCATCTAAGAGAGTATTCCTGGTCAGAATTATTCTGAGCACTTACGATATAAAGACCCACAGGAACTTGGCATAAGCAAATGATCACAGACAAACTGCAAGCAATCAAAGAATGCCAGTGAGCAGTGCTCTAAAGCTCAACATGGCAAGGATTATTCTGATGTAGAATAGGATGATTATGGTGAATGTGAAAAAGCCTGAATATCACAGCTGATATGTATGTGTTTAATTAGACATGTCTCTTTTATGCCCAAATCCAAGTTTTTGCAGTCCACTATTGCGAATGCTCTTTTGGCCCAAGTCTAAAAAGTCTTTTTGTTTCAGTAATTAATGTGTAAAATATATTTGAACAATTAAAGCTGAGTGTAGAGTTCAATGGTTTACCACAGTCCACACAAAGATGCATTCAATTAAATGTTTTCATATTTTAAGAGCTGAAAAATGCTGGAATTATTTTCTGATCAGAGAGGGGTTTCACTTTTATCCATAAGATGGTTTCAGTGGCCTTTCAAATGCAATGGAAACAAAAAGCTCTTGGTAAAAGCAGACGCTGTTTTCACTGTGGTTTTCTGAAGCAATTGCTTCCAGTTGGTGAATGTGTTTATTGAAAGGCTGAGAGAAATCCCTCATTATGTCTGCACAACTGTAACCCAAAGTCCAACTCCTAAAGCAAAATGAAAGTTCCATAATCACCTATATAAGTTTACAAAAATATTATTTCTTGGAAAACCAAGAAGACTCCTCAGCAAATCACATTTTCTTTGGCTCAAATTAATTGGCTGATTTTGCTGGGCTACTTAATAACAATACTTGCACTGCTCTGTTTTCACTGTAAGCAGAAAAGCTAGGAGACCTCCCTCCATTTTGAAAATTGAATCATAGAATATTCTTGACAATGTAATCTCATTTTGATCCTTGCTGAAAATTCCCTACTATGTAGTAACAGCTGCTGAGAAGGGCAGAATTGCATGCAACAAATTATTGGGTTAAGGAGTGTATGAAGGAAAAAAAAAGGAAAAAAATTCCCCATATGGTTCTCAAATATCCTCTTCTATTTGCTTACTTTACCTTCTGCCTCCCCTGTAGGTCCATAATAGCTCAGGGACAGCTGGATTCCATTTTCCAAGGTGGCTGAAAAAGATCCAAACTTGCTCACAGCTTTCTTTTGATTTTTCAATTCTCCTTAAAAAAAAAATTAAAAAAAAAAAATTAAATTTAAAGATAGTAACACATACCAGAACCACCTGACCTGTAAACCAATGGCTAGTGTGAAAAGTGGAGCCTCAATGAGGATGACTAACCTAAACAGACTAAACAGGGCAGGGAAACCAACATTCCATTCATAGGGTACTATATAATAGTCAGTTTTGTGCAATATACCTGTGGGTTTTTATCCAGAAATAGCATTCTAATTAGCTAGGTGTGTAAAAACAGGTTTAATAGCAACAACTAGTGAAAAGTCTTATTGAATTTAAGCAGCAAAAGAACCTAGTTCTGGAGTTATGGATCCTTGTTTCTTGACTGACAAGAATGTTAAACTGCCCATTTCTATTGCATGTGGCCTATGCACTAATAAAAATCACTGTCTCTCACATGTTGTCACAGGGACAGGAGCTGGACTTCGATATCCCCGAGGGTCCCTTCCAGCTCAGGATATTCTATGATTCTATGTGTGTACTTGGAGGAGAAAGTAAAAGAAAGGACAAAAAGTTGAGAAATTAGATCCAAAGACACGTCTGGGATTTGTAAAATTGGATCAGGAGTCCAACTCACAAAAGGTGCAGATCAAGGTGTCATGTGATGAGTATGTCAGGGTGAAAACCACACAAACTAGGCAAGATACACCTCCCAGACACTGGGTCCTGCCTTGCCTCTACTCCAACTGCTACTGCCTTAAAGAAATGTTCTCTTGGTAAGAGGAAAACTTCGCATTTCCCATATGGGGAACAGCTTCTTAAAACTGTGACGACTAGCAGAGAAGACTACAAAAGAAGGTTAAGGCAGGCCTAGCCATCTCCCAGTCTCATCAACATGGGACACATCCTGAGACCTTGTCTGCTCCTATTTCTTGTCTGTCATTGCAATGCTTATTGCTGAATATCACCTGCAGGATGCTGTTTTGGAATTTTGACTGCTTTGCAAGTTTACCATTGTACCATCCAGCCACTGTCAAGTATCAGAATGGATTGATTCTTGTCTTCCCTACTGCCTTTCCATAAGGTGTTCTTGTTTACATGGGAGGAAAGCCTCTCACTTGCGCCCAGTGAATACAACTTGTCTCAGATCCTCGCACGATGGTGATTGCCAGTACTGTCTGGCAGACCCCAGAATGACACAGGTCAGCTTTCAGAAGTGCAGACAAAAAAAATCTCATCTGTGGAAGGGATGCAAATTTTCTATTCAGACAACCTACAATTACATCACTGGCGGCTGCTGAAGCCAAGGGGAGAAGCAAGAGCAGGATGCTTTTGAACACTGACGAAGATTAAAAGACCCAATATGTCTAAGTTATCTTTTTTTACCCCTCAAATTGGTGACAGCAATTCCACGAGGCTTTTGGCAAACATATACACAAATTTTTAGAAACTGGCTTCCTTCCTGGAAACGCTCTCACCTGGGTTCAGAAAGGATTTGGATTCAATGCTTTCTGAGTGTTAACAATGTGTCAACCAACAGTAGAAGTTGCTGGACTGCAGAAAGATCTGTTTTCACAGCAAAGGTTTCGAGGAGGCACTAATGCTATGGTCATCTGACCCACAAAAGGAGGTCCACTTCAAAAAGGGAAATCTTCCCATTCAAGGGCAGATATTTACTTTGGTCACAATGGACAGGATTCAGTTTTCATCTTCTTAGGCTTTCTCAGGCCACTTTAAGATCTGAATGAGTCCTCCAGGAAAGAAGAAAATTATTTTCTTAAAGAATGGTAACTCTTCATTGATTTCCTCTCTTTGGAAAAGAGACTGGTTTGCACATGTTGACCTGCACTGTGCTTCTACATCTTGCTAAGATGTCTCTATACAGTGCTTAAGTCAGCCAACTGGATTTTTACTTCGTTTTATGGAATACTGACTTTTCTTACTCTCTGCCATTAGTAACAATTTATTTTCTGTTAGTTGATAAGTTTTGCATCCAATTATTAAATATGTTAAACAATTAATTCTTTAGATCAGTGACATCAATCCACTGACCTGATCTAACTTGCTGTTCTTCATTAATTTCTTGCTCTTCAGCTTCTTTAAAGTTTTTCTTGGGGTCATTGATATGAATGAAGAAATTGTGGTTGTCTTTTATTACTTTCACCTTTATCAAAGTTGGACCTGTAAAACAATGGAATACTAATATTGCTCCCACAAGGCTTCAGAACTTATCTGCACCCAAATAAACCCTGCACCTGCAACTTTAAAGCACTCAGAAAAAGAAAATTGCTCATAACTCAACTGAATCACATAGTAGAAGACCAAGACAACAAGACTAAGGTTATCTGAGTTTAGACTAAATATTCAAAACCTTCCTGATAATTAGATCTGAGAGGCTGCAGAAGAATCTGTTGCTTAGATATATTGATTGCATTTGACTGGAAAAATAATTGGAATATTCTTGAAATATCATGCATCAGTTGCCATTGAACAAATAAACATGAACTGATTTTTCTGCATTTCTAGTTTTCTGGTACTTCATTTATCTATCAACTGTGAACATATTACAGGTAAATGTAAAGATTAGTAGAGATAGAGGCTAATATGGAATTTCCTCAACTGAATTTTTACTGCTGAGACATGAAAAAGCATTTATGGATTAAGAAAATATCCCATCAGTTAGTCCTGAGTCAAAGCAAAGCATAAAGAAATAAAGAATCACTTTTTACAAACTCTATCTTCTCTACTTGAATCTGTCCTCCATCGGATGGGAAAAGGTATTGACTGGTTCCTGATACTTGAATGACCTTCTCCCCTGTCTTGTAGCCATGAAACTGGAAAAAACAAGTTTTAAATTATCTGTAAATGAGAAAGGCAGAGCCCATGAAAGAGGCAAATGAAGGACAGATCATCAGGATCACACGGTACTGCTCAACATCTTTTGCTTAGATATTTAACTAATGTAGTAAAAACTTGAGCAAATATCTAGCATGCAACTGTCATATCCAAATAATTTCTCAGTTATAAACTGAAGTAACTTGTTACATGTGAAAACCATAATGGAGACTGAAGACTAGCAAGTAGACTGGTGGGTTAACATACAGTGTGAGAGAAAGAAACGTTCTGGTCAAATACAAAGAGACAATTTACAATGCCATGGGATCACATAAAGGGCAGGTAAAGATTCAGCTTTCTACCCTCTAGGTTTTGGAATTCAGATTCTGTAAATCTAATTAGATTGCTATGCCTTCCAAAGTGCCACAAGATGGCAAAAATTACACGAGTGTACTCAAATAAGTTCACACTGAAATGTCATCTATTTCTGAGTCTGAAGTCTGTACTTAAGCAAATTTAGACTAAATTATATTGATTGTATGCAAGTTTTGGATGCAAGACAGACTCTGCAAATACAAGGCAGTACAAACTGCTGAAAAACTGTTTGAACGAAACTAGTGAAGAGCTCCCTCTGTTAGTGCAACAGGCAGAAAAAGGGGAACTGCTGTCTGCATTGAACTGTCCAGACATCAGTTCCCGGGATTGCTAGGGACATGAAGCACAATTACAGTTTAGATTTCATGTGCCTTAAACTTCAAGAGTGAGCTGAGCTCTGTTTCCCGTTGTGCACATGCCAATGGAGTTACTTTCTGAAATACGGGAAAAATCCGTATTTCAGATTAGGGCACTTCAAGAACATGAATTTTGAAAGAGGAAATGCAAGAAGCAGTGATTTCCAGTGTGGACAGTCAAAACTTCAACTAGGTCTAGCAGTCCCCTAATATGGAAGATGGGACAAGTTCTTATGTTCCCCTTTTCTATCCTCTCCCACAAATACCACAACATGATCAACTTGTGTTCATGTCTTATTACACTAAAAAATAAAATTAAATCATCTGGTGTAGGGTAATCCTGAACATCAAAAACTGCTTTTCAAAACTTTTAGAAAAGGATCTTCTGCTTAAACAACAGAGGTAGCAAGACCCAGTTAGGCTTAATTTGCTCTGAACTCAAATTTCACAATAGATAATAGCTTTGCTGTAATCTTGACTGTATATATAGTTAGCACTTTTCTAATGTGGTGTAATAATACAACTCCTGACCTTATAAACTTTCTCAGAACATGGTTCTGGAATGCTATGATCCTCCTCAAGTTCAGAGGCTTTTGCTGGTTCATTTTGAGACTTCTCTTCAGAAGGGATTTTGTTGGAATTTTTACTTTCTTTATCTTTTATCTCCTGTCCTTTCTTTTGACTTTTCAAATATTCTTCCTTTTCTTGTTTTTCTTCCTTTCGTTTTCTTTCTTCCTCTCGTAATCGGTCCTGCTCCATCTTCCAAGCCTACATTCGACATCAGGAATTAAACAGACTGTGTTTATCTTTGTACTACAAGGTATTTCATATGCACATGCTGAAAAAGAGTAGAACCAAACAAAACCAAATGAATCAAAGTTCTAAGCTATGACATGTTTCCAAATGTGCCAAAGTCTTACAATATTATGCACCAAATTTTGGATAAAATTACTGATTCACTCAATCTACAATAGCAGCCATTGTTGACCACAGAAGATGAATCAGATGATTATTCATATCTTACACAATCAGTCACAGGAGAATGATTTCGTTGCATACTTTTCCCCAATGTTTACCACCAAACCACAATGCATCACTGGCATTAGTTTATTCCCCAAATGCTACTGTGAGATAAAACAATTTTATTTTTTTTACAGAAAGAGGAATGAGGTATCAATGCCAAAATTATCAGCTTGCATCAGGAAGACATTTGAGATTTTCTGGAGTTTTTAGGGTTTTGTAGCCCTCAGTCTAAACATACCAAAGCAGAAGCATTTCTGGGGGAGAAATGGCAAGCATTGAGAGTTACAAGTCAGGCATTGGCCTCACTTGAGCTGTGGCAGTTAACACCATTTCCTACCTACATTCCATATCAGGACTTGAATTGCACAGCATTACACACTGAGAGAAAGATGAGACATACTATGTCTGTGAGGAGTCAGAAAAAAGTAGGTGAGTACAACATCAATGAAGCTAGATTTGTGCATATTGATGGATAGTGCCAATGCTAAGACCTAAACAACTGTGTGCTTAATTTCTATCTCAGCCAATAACTTACTGTGTAAACCTGGGCAAGTCAAAGAATCTGTAGTGAATGGTCATGGACTAAATCTATAAAATGGGATTCTCTGACATCAGGGAACTCTGAGGTACCATATTTACATTCCCTAATTTCAAAGACCTGTAGACAGTGAAAGTAGAGTTGGGTAAACAAGTACTTCCATGAATTCTGGATCTCCTCTTTTCATACCTTTACAATCAGAAAACTTCAGTAAATAATAGTAGGATATTATCCATAACTTTCATGTCCTAGAATTGCAAGTATAATTTGCTTTGGAATGCCTAGTCTAACTCCAAATAGTCTTTATTTAAAAAAACAACATAACATGACTCACAATCAATAAGGAATAAATTAAAGAAAATAACACTTGCAAAAAATAACAAAGAGCAGAAAAAATAAGAGGATTCAGTCAAGCCTATGTAAGAACAAAGAAAGCAGTGCTAGTTAGTCCATTTCAGAAACATATATTTTTTTGCCTCACCTTTAGAGAGCCTTCTCTGATAATGGGATTTTCTGCGTTCTTGGACTGAGACTCTGTTACGTTCTCAGGTCCGGATGTGCTGCCTTTGAAAATGGAAAGGGAGAATAAGTGAGGTTATAAATAGAGGAAAATGGAATAATTTTTAAAAACGGGGAAAACAAAAAAGATGTGCAAGTAAATAAAAATGTATATTTAAAAATAGTAAAAGCAAAACAATACAATAAAGAAAACATTAAATATTTTTAGAAATAAAATAGAAAGTCTGTTTAGGTTAGAAGAAACTTATCTGACAATGAATATTGCTTGATTCTCATAACTGGGGACCAAATACACTAAACAATGTATCAACAGATGTAAAGACCGGCTCTCTGCTTCTTGCTGCTGAAGGCTTTGCTCCAGCAATATGTTTGTTTGTTTGTTTGTTTTTTAACTGACCCAGAACAAGCTCAATACCAGAGTCATAGACATTGCAACCTTTCAGGACAAAAAAACCCAACCTATCTGAACCTTCAAACCTTCACTAAACAAACACTCACCGTATCCCTTGTTTACTATTATGGCTTCATAGCATCTATGACTTATGAAAAGAGTATCTTGTATGAGTGCAGTTTTATACTATGCTTAGATACCCCATATTCACCTTCTAGAAAAGATAATTTAAAGTACTCTATCAGAAACTTCTAGTTAAATTACTTTGCATGATAAAGTAGAAATTGCAGTGTCAGTGAAATTGAAAACACCTAAGGACACCGTTGCCCATCTGCGTGTTCCAGCTAGAGGTGATTATGTCCTTTCAGCAAGTGAACTACTCTATGAATCATATCTGTCATGAAGCACCACATGGGCAAGATTCAATCCAGCTCCTGTAACAACTAGATATGTACAAATGATGCTTTAGTAGTCATAACTGTACTTTCAGTTTCCAAACTATAATCAGAGGTGTTAACTGGGTTGAGGAGGAGCGTTTCTATTTTTGTAAATGCTAACTGCTAGTCCTGGGAGGTTCCAAAGTGCATTCTCGAAAAAGGTAAAAAAGCAAAGGTTAAACATAAACAAATTATTCTTAATACCATTTAAATACACAAGTAGACAATTTTGACAAAAGTTCTTTTTTGTCAAGAGGGGCATTCAGATTCTGTTGCCTTCTGAACAGTCGCTGAATGAACTGCTTACAATTTTCACTACCCAAAATGCTGCTTGTAATTCAAGTTTGCTCTGCAGTCTTGTCAATTCAAGTTTCCAGTTTTAGCCTCTAGCCCACAGCTTCTGACTTCCAGCTTTTATCCTGCCCTTTACAAAGGAATTTTCCTAAACCATGTTGCCAGCTTTAACTACTGCTCACCTCTTCATATGTTCAGTCATCTGAACAGATTCATATTTACATGTAATCCTTAATCTCATTAGATAAGCACAGCTACTGAAAATGTAAATTGATACTAAAGGTCTCAGTTTTCAGAACAGAGAAAGATGCAGAATATATAAATATATACATTTACTTAATTCCAAAACATATTTATGCCTAGGTGGATGTCAAAAAAAGGTCATCTTATGACAAAACACACGCAATTGTGCTCTGAACAAATTTGTGTCTCAGCACTTAGAGTGAAAAATTAATTTCCTAGAACACAATAAGAAGATACCCACTTTTGGCTTTCTTACTAAACTCGTTTTTTTTGACAGCACAGGCAGACAGTCCAAGAGAGCCCTCTGCCATGGCTTTTTCCAATTTAAAAGACTCTACTTCCTTACCCATCTTCTCTTTTTGGTATTTTGCTTCTTCCTCTTTCACCCAGTCTTCAATTGAGTTGGCCACCACTTCAAGATAGTTCCTGAAAAGCAGAATATCCCTCTATTTAACATAACACAGTTTTCACTAACATGATTTCAGGTCAAACGAGATCAGTTGGATTCTCTTCTGTTTCTTATACAAGTATTTTTCTATAATCTTTGACACAAGGCTTGTACTCGACATGGTTTCTCTCAGTTTTCACAGGAACTGGTACTTTTGCCCAGCTGCTATTTGCTTAGTACATCTTATGCTAGGAATTTTGGTTATCCTTTCTGCAAAGAGACATAAGAAACTTGTCTGCCAAAGAACACCTGCTCCTAAAGAAAAATCCAATTTATCAGAAAACTTCAAGACATTCAGTTTCAAAAAGTTCAGACTCATTCCCATCCTCATTGTTTGACCACTGAATCAACTTATTTTCTTAGTTGCTCTTGATTGATGTTGATTTTTAGAATATGCTTCATTTGTTTGTTCAGAAACTGAAGTGTTATTGTGTGTAATGTCAAGATCATCTTTATCGGTGTGGCAAGAAAGGTGTTTGGAAATTGTCATCCAATCCAGATTAGAGAATCAGCGTATCATGACCTGGCATAAATTAAGAATACTCAGAATTGACAATTAAGGTGAAGTGAGAACTGAATGACAAACTATCCAGAGTTTGCAGCTGGCATTCTGCAGTTGCACTGTCTCATCTTCCAAAGGTGTGTGAAATGACTGCTAAAGCAGCTCACTGTAAACAACTGCTTTCAAGAAAGGAGGAAGCCTGGGAGTCTTATATGCAGTTGCCACTCGACCCCTCATTCAGACTGTTATCACAATTCTTTAAAGTAAAATCCTTCATGTGTGCAAAATTAAAGGGAGCTTTTGAAGAATGCATCAGATTCAGCTGCTGTGTCTCCATGATATTTTGTATTTACGAGTTCAAGATGATTCAATTGTATTCAAAAACTTTACATGGAGTAGAGGCTTTTGGGTATGAACATGTAAACAATACAATCAGTTCTTGACCTCATGACAGTTTTAAAGTTCTCATTGCAGCAATATGTCCAAGAGAATTAATATGTAGGCCATGTACACAGGCTGGAGTAACACAGTTCATGCACAGCTTCAAGATACACAAGTCTCTCCCGCTTCTGCAATGTAGGTGGAGTCTGCTTTGGGAAACTTGCACCGTTGACCGTATGCATACTCAGTAGAGAGAAGGTTATTCTGCTTCTATCTGAAGAAATGTGTACAAGCTGTAAAAACCTACGGTGTTGAAAACAAAAGGCAAAACTAGTCTGGAACACAGAGTTGCCAGTACTGGAATAACTTGAAGATGAATATATGTTATAAATAAAAAAGAGATTATTCGTGTGGAAAATATTTTAGGCCAATGAAACAGTCATTCAAAGTCTAAAATACACATTCTATTAATATGTATTCTGATGTCACTACTGCCAATGTCTGACTCAGAAGCATTTCTCAGAAAGGATTATTCTTTTCCAGTAACTTGTGTAATGTGTTTACTATGAAACTGTAAACAAATGTCATTAAGATTAACTTTGAGCAAAAGAATAGTTTTGATAATGCCTGAATTCGTTTGGCTTCCTGATAGAGTGGCCACTTATCCTTATTTTAACCAGAGTTAAAGTGTTTTATATACACAGTTATCACTGCAGGTACACATGTCCATGCCTTTGGATTGCCTTACTCAGTAGCATCATTAGACTTCACACACAGCCTACTGCTGCCTATCCTTTAAACAGAATAATTTCTGAATTTTTGGATGTTCTACATGAACTACAGGACCTGATACCCATAAAGAAGAAGGAAGGCAACTGGGATCTCCAGGAGCAAAAGCTGCTGCAATGTCAGAAATTTAATTTCCTCTTTGCACGAGAATTTGCTGTAACAGGACTCACTGTAATCAAAATGTAATTATTCTGTGATTCTGTAACCAACTGATTAGCAGATAACAGAATTACATTCCAGACAGCAACTATGAAACAACCCTACAAAGATGGTTTGTGGTCTACAAGATGTCACAATAAAGAAGTAACAAGTGAACACAGATAGAGAACTCCTATCAGAGAGATGGTCAAGCACCTGTTGAGTATTTGTATCTCTTCTGTGATGAAAGTGTGATTCTTAAAGATATACCAAAAATTAGAATGATAGTAATTGAAATAAAATATGAATCAATAAATTGTTATTAAACTCATCAGGAGTCAGTTATTTCATACAGAGGTAAAACCAAGTAATACCACCTCTTAATCAAAAAGTAGAGTTTGTGCCCGTTTCTGGCAACTCAGCAGGATCTGGAAGCTAATTGCAGGCAACAGCTTGAAGCACTCCAGGTATTTAATGAGTGTCTTCCACAGAAGTGTTACGTTGCTTGGAAACATACACTAGCAAATATCTATGATACTTTGTCTGGAAATCTGAAATGATCTTTAGCAATAAGGCTGAATAAGGTCTGAAAATGTGCTGATTATTTTGCAGAGTATAGGCAGGTATCAATGCCACATAACAGAACCAAAAGAGGACCTATAGCTCTTCAAAAGTTCTAAGTAGCATATATAGCTGTGATGTTGAATATGCCTAGGAAACAAGAGCAAAGCCAAAGCATCTTGTTAGTGTCCATGCCATTTTCTTTAGGAACTCCTTACTGCTTTGAAACAGAACCTGGTGAAATGTCACTGGACAAAGAAGGCATTCCCCAAGCAGAAGCTATCTTTAATGTCTAAGCCTTGTTTCCAGTGGATATGGAAGAGTAAGAAGGAGAAAGCACACAGTTATTTAATCCTCAACCGAATTAAAATGTATCTATCAGATAAAATGCGTCATTTCTCCTTTGGATGCAAAATTAGCAACTTTTCTTTTGCAGGTATCAAGAGCTTTTCCCATTTCTCAGTTGGTCTGAAACTATTTCAATGAATGCCCTTTCAAGGTGATGAGCCAATCTGTGGTTCTACAACCCCACAGATGAGCAGCTGTTGTTTCAGGGAGAATTGCTTCCTGAGGAAGTCTGGTACCTCCCTCTGCTTCCACAGCACCAAGATGCTGTTGGGATGAGGGGTTACTCAGCGTATGCAAACACTGGGGACATGTTACATGTTCTGGGGTGTGTGACCTGCTCTCCGGTGTTTGTTCCAAAAGTGTCTCCCATGGGTCTCGTGCCATGTGGGTCAAGCCTGCCCAGACAACTCAAATACACCAGGCAGCTAAACTGGCACCAACTGTTTGTGGTTAAGAAACTTGAATTAGGCATTTAAAGTCCAGGGTCACAAAGAAGTGTAAGAATGGCTGGCAGGGTAAAGGGCTCTGGGTACCAAGAGACTTCTGTGTAACAGGCCTTGAGACCACCGACCCTCTGCTGGGGTCCATCTGAATGCAAGACCCAGCTTTACTTGAACAGACCATCTTTCACTTATCTTTTGGGGAAGATTTTAGTTGCCATAGAAATGCAAAACCACTGACCAGACATTAAGTGAACCAGCCAGCATTTTCTCCAAGGAACTTTGAATTTCTGCTGGTAAATCTCTTGTGGCTCTGGTTCTAATCACTGCTAATCACAACAGCCTCTTTTCATGGCAAATAATTTAATTCCAAGTGCCTGAAAAGCTGAGATGTACCTTCACAGAGCTCCTTGACTGAGAGCAAATATACAAAATACAGCTTCAGGTAGGCACGTTTTGCCTGTTTAGTATTCAAACCTGTTGAAATATATAGTTGCCAACAAAATTTTAATATAAAAAATTCCCATAATCTGATAAATGAAGCACTACACTTAGGAAGGGATACCTGCAGGCAAATGGGGGTGGAGTGGAAGTGTTTTTATACTGGATAATTTGCTTGAAATTCCATTTGATAAATCTAATTAATCCATAGAGCAACCGAGTGACATAATTAAAGATAGCCCAGCTGTTTCTCCATGGTATTTTAATATTTGTACATATCAGTACATGGACACTTATTCTATTTTCAGTCAATTATTTGGAATAGCAGTTGGATCTACCCCATCAGTTATATCACTGCTTCAGTGCAAAAATGTATTCCAAAATAAATAGGTCCACTGACAAAAGATCTAATAGGGGACATATCAACCACTTGCATGCCTCTAACTGGTGAGCAGATAGTGACAAGGAATTAAGAAGAATGAGTTATTCTGTGAAAAAAAAAATTCTAATATTAACAAAGGGATCTGAACTTTTCTCAAAAAAAATTTTCCCACTGAATCACTCAATTTATGTACACATAGTTGAAAAACCTGGTAGGTATATACTTAGACAGAATTATCCTTTTAACATCCTTCACCTGAAATGTCCCCAGTACAATTTTCTTGATGTGGCATTTCTAATACGATTTTGTATGTATGTGTGCCTTATTTACATTTTTGTATTTGGTGACGAGGAGCTACGCACTGCATTGCTCTCACTCAGAAAAGTTCAACAGAATTCTTTTCACACAGCACTGCTTTTGACCTGCATAACTGGCTTTCTCATAAATGTGTCACACAGCCATATCTCAATTTCAAAGCTTTGTCCTAAGCACCCCCATGCAGGCTTTAATGGAAAATGACTGTGAATGAGACAGGGAAGATAAAATCAATTACCTGAATCCAACATTAGAGTGCAGGGCAATATCCCAAGTGTCTTGGCACAGACGATATTGATTCATAGGATTGTGAAAAATCATTAGTAAAGAGTTATCTTGGGTATGATAAAAGGAATCAATACATCTGTATTCTTGGGATGCTGTATGAAGAACCTGAAAAGGAAAGAAATAGAAGTACATCCTCCCTGCAGACAGCAGCACGTGTGCAGAGGCTACACAGCACAGCTTTGAGCAACAGGTGCTCCAGAACGCCACTCTCCTACAAGATGCACTCAAAGCATTTGGATTCCTGCAACCTGAACTGTTCAGGTGGGTGGAAACTGAAACTGCACTGCTATTCATGTGGAGAAGAGATACCAACTATGCTCCACCTTCTGACTGACCATGAATGAAAAAGTTCAGCTACATAAAAACCAAAAAAATTAAAATATTAAACAAATACTTAAACAAGTTTAAAAAATAAATTACTAAAACAAATAGTAAACAAAACCAGAATTATCATATACCAGATAAAAAGAAAAAGAATTTACTTTTTTTTAATCTCAGTTGAGTTTACTTGGTATTCAGTTTGCTGTACTATGACCTGCACATCTCTGAGATTTACTGTGATGTGCATTATTCCACTCTGCTCTGCACTGCCCCATCATTTTCAATATTTACATTACCTGCAGGTTATGTAACTTATTTTATAGCAATAGATAGAAGAAAGCCTTCTTTTAAATTATTATTTTTCAGAACAATGCAACTGAAGCTTCCAGAACAATCTGTTCCATGATCTTCCCAGGAACAGAGGTGAGGCTGATGAAGTCGGTAGATCCCAGGGTCCTCCTTTCTACTCTTTTTAAAGATGTCTACAATGTTTCCAGTCATCTGGGACTTCACCTGACTGCCAAGACTTTTCTTACAAAAGGTTATCTCCTGTTGCAGTACAATGCTATTTTCTACTGCTTTTATTTTCCATCTTTTTACTTGACTCAGTAATTATTGATAGTTGAGGTAGCACTAGCTATTTATGTTGCATACAAAGGGGTTCCCCATGTACCAAAATCTATGACCAGACATTAAAACTGTCACACTGATGGGGTGCTGCAAAAGTTCAAGCAGCACTTCCTTCACCCACATATAGCATGTGTCAGGATCAAATAAGCATTACAGCCTATGAAGCTCAAGGCAGCACAGGAACTAACAATCTACTTCTCCCAAGAGGATGCTTCCCAATTCCAGCCAGCTACACTGGAATATATCTTTCACATTTTGGTCTTTCTACAAGATAAGTTTTAGTTTTTAGCTTGCAAGATTTCTACAAATGATGCTTTTAGCCCTTAAAGGGTGAAGTACTGCAACAATCAAATTTTCTATTTGCCCGTAAAACATACACTGCATAGGCATTTGCAAAGTATGTTTTCACATACACTGCACTGAGTCCCTACCACAGAGGATCACCCCTAAGGGCAAGGTGGTTTTGTCTCCACCACACTTTTAGCTAAGAGACTTGCTGCCAAATAGGACAGGTCCAGTTTGGCCAAATCAGGAAATAAAAACCCATTACAAATTAAATTTCACACAAAGAACTGAAAAGTAGCTAAAGCACAATGAGTTTTGGTAAAAATTAAAAAGAGATAAAACTGAACCAATTACCTAGCAGAAAAATACCCTGAACTCCACTAGTAATACTTTATACAGCATTCTGAGGGGTGACTGTATGTATGAGATTGTCAGTTCACAGATACCTGACGAAGAACATGTGGTTGAAAATGCTCTTCCAAGCTCCAGTCTGTCAAACAACGCCTCTGTGTCTTTTTTATTTCTTCCAAACTTTGTCCTAGGCCATAATTTTCCGGACTCGCCTCAAAATGCAACAAACCAAAATAATGAGTATCAACATTTCAGTGTCAGTTGTATTAAACTGATGGTAATCTTGTTGGATTAATAGACAGCACCCCACGTTGCATCACAGTTAACTGCATAATGATGCATATGTGCAGACCCATATGGCACTATTTAATAAAAAATACAATTACTCCCAAGGGGTTTTGGTTTTGGACTTTTTTTGACAAAATAATCCAAATACTTGTATTATTAGCTTATATGTTTTTGAGTTCTGTAAGCAATTATGAGTATTCAAACATGTCCTATGATGTAATTTAAAAATTGCTGTGTTTATTATGGGATATATGGCAGACAGGTGATTCTGAAAATGCCAAACTACACAGTTTTACTAGTGTGACACAGTTTGACAATTTCTTTTAAACTTTCACGTTTGTATTTGACCCCTGGCATTCAGCAAAACCAGCACAGAATTATCATTCGCAGCTTCATCGAAACCCGTCACCTTGGAATTCAAAGACAGTGATTTCACACTGCTTAAAAGTTATGCCAGTATTTGCCAAGCATCACAAAATTAACATCTGCATGCAGCATTGCAAAGGAATCCCCAGTAACATGTCCTGAGCAGTATCTTCTGTAGTCTCATGTAAAGCCTAGTTGACTCCATTTCTCACACTTGCCATAACAGAAACAAGAAGATCCAACTCTTCGTTCAAAAGAGGATCAACCAGATCATCTTCGACATCTTCGTCACTTATTTCTGAATACTCTGGAAATTGAAAGCAGAATTTAAAGAATTGTTCCAGAAATTTCAGCCCCACTAAGGTTGGAGTACTGCAATTTCCTTAGTCTCCCTGCTGAGATCAACACCAAGTTGAAGCTTCCTTTCAACACACTTCCTTTCATCACACAGACTTTCTAGTAGGACTTGTCGTCATGGGATAAGGAGTAATGGTTTTAAAGGAAAGGAGAATAGACTCAGACTAGATATAAGGAAGAATATTTTATAATGAGGGTGGTGAAACACTTGAATAGGTTTCCCAGAAGGGTGGTGGATGCTTCACCCCTGGGAGCACTGGAGGTGCTTCTCAGGATTGGACTCTGAGAAACCTGATCAAGGTGAAAATGTCCCTACTTATTGCAGGGGTGACAGGACAGATGACCTTTAGAGGTCCCTGCCAACCTAAACAATGATTCTATGATTCTATGATCATGAACCGAAAGGTATAGTTGCTTAAACTGACCGAATTTCTACTTTTCTTGCCTCCCAAAAATATAATCCCTGGTTTTTAATGTTGCTTTTTGGGCAACACGCCTCCTTTAACCAGGCCAACAACTTTTCATTATGTTAGAGTCTGCAGGAGAAAATGTAGAGCTTCAGAAAATTCACTCTGCATCATCTGCAATTGTTATTGCTTTAATACAAAATAGCTTTTGTCTTTATTCTAGTATTCCTGCAGAGTTACTCAATGTACAGGCTATACAATACTTGAATATTTGTTGACTTGTACATGAAAGAAAAATCACATCCCTGCAATAGCAAATGATACAGTAAGACAAATAGTGGATTCAAATTCTTCAGGAGTAATGTAAACAGAAAGCTTTTTACCAGAGCCTCTTGGAGATTTCCAATTAAGCTTCTTTTCCAGAAGGAAGAGTTGTCTCAGCTGTCTTGCAAACATGGCTGGATTATCCCAAGGGATATAAGACACTTCAGAATCACCTCCAACCCTAGATCCAGAGCTCTCCAGGAAACCAGAGTCACTCAGCCCAGTCAGCTTCAGGCTTTCAAAAGTAAATACTCTGAAGGCTCTTTCTACTTCAGCCCAACTCAGAAGTTCTGAAAAAGAATTACAATCATTAACTGAAAACGTCCTTACAGCTCAGCAGAAAATAAATACAAGACTATTTAAGTGTATTGTTCTTGGCAACTCTGCAAAAGCCAACAGCAATTTCCTTAATGGTACTGGACCAGCTTATGTGGGCTACATTTTACACTGCATTCGAAGCTGAATGCTTCCAAATTGCAAAATGATATGCCTCAGTATTAATCCATCTTCAATGAAGTGGTTCCCACATCTGAATACCTTCTGGCTCATTAACTTTATATAAATGATGTTGATTTTAAAATACTGAGTAGACTTTATCAGACAAGGTAGAAACTAGTTATTTTCGGTTCATGAAATGTCTCCATTATCTGTAACTTCTCAAACAAGTATCAATGTTTTTCCTCTCCAGACAGAACTTTACACATAATTTAAACAGAAGTATGCAAGGTGCAAAGGCAATAACAAATCCTATTTATGCTTGTATGCATCGGTGTCCATACAACAATGGTAATCATGCCAAGGACTGAAGTTTAACACAGGCAGTACAATGCCCAAATTGCATAAAGAATATCTTCAGTTTGAAATGTTTTCTCTTTAGGGTGGTTAAGCACCTAAACATGTTGTATATCTTGAGACTGTTGGATCTCTCATCTTCTGTTCAAATTAATCATCTCCTTTGATAAAAGCAAAGGCTTTGCTAGCTAAGTTACCAGTTGGGAGAGTCTGGCAGTATAGTATGGCCCAGTGAAGACCATCAAATTCAATACCCATCAGCTGGAAGATTATAGCAATACTGAATACTTTAATGGCTTACTGTCCAAAATGAACATACCAACAGCTAGAAACAACACAGTGAAGTGTAAATTAATCCAACACAAGGGACTTCAGGATGAAAGAGCTGGGAAAGTACCTTCAAATCCTGTGCCTTATATGATGACATAAATATAACCAAAGGGATTTGGATGTTTATATTTCTTAATAACCTAGAGCAGACTTTTGATACTACCTAAGGGTATTTACGTAGTCACTGGGATTGTTTCCCAGTGTATGTCATGGCAACAAGCACACTCCAAGAAAAGGTAACTGCAGAAGTGATTATGGTTGGAGAAGTGAATGGATTCTTGGTTTGATAAAGGGACTGTTATAAAGTAGTTTCATTATTAACACCAACAGCTTACACAGAAGACATTCTGAAAGCCATGTATTGTTCCACAAAAATTGTCTACCTAAGATACATGTGCTTTACCTCCAAAAGGGTGTTGATAAATAAACACAGTTTACATCGGTGTCTCTCAAAATGCATTCTACATTCCAGGATCAAAATTGCAATTTTTGCAGCTATTTTTTTCCTCGGAATTAGAAAGTGTTTGTATGTTTGCAAATATAAATAAATAACGTAGTTCTAAGATGCTTCCAGCTCTTAGTTATGCAATAGTTAACACTCACACAGTTGTTCCCATTAACCATGAAACTGAGGTCTGAAGTTAGGGTTAAATTGTATGGTAGGCTATAATTAGATACAAGCAAGAATGTGAAAATGGGAAATTGTGCAAAGGTTATTTTGGCAGCTTACAAATCTTGTTCCAAAATTCCTGCTATTTAAGAGGATCATCGACCAGAAATAAAAATAATGGAAATTATATCAATGAAAATCCTTTTACCACTAGTACAATAATGCATGAGCTCGTGAGCTCTGGCCAAGCGTTTAGCGTTGTTTTCAGCTGAAGGAGGGGTGAAATGGATAAGCTCTGTAAGAGGCAGTTTATCCATCATTTCATGCTCAATCTTTTCTGGATTTAAGTTCTCCTGGACCTGGAACAAAAATCAAAGTATCAGAGTTAAAGTAAACTTTCACACACTACTGACTTTCCAAAAATTATGTTTGAATAAAGAAGTCTTTCTGCAGCAGAAGACATTAGCATGTGCTTAAGTCAGTTGGACATAAACTTCAATTTGAACATGTGCTCACAGTGTGGTTTTTAATCACGGCGTCAGATATTGCAGGCAGAAAAACATTAGACACATAAGAGAATGACTGACAGCATAATAACAGACATTTGTTAGAAGTTATTTGCCTGTGCTAGCTAGACTTAAAAACACAGAAATATGCACTGATTAATTCAGACTGGCAGCAGGTACCTTCCACATATCTTTCAGGTGGTCCGTGCTACTTTTCACGGTAATGAAATCCATGAACTTATTGATCAGTGTATGATGAGGGGCATCCCTATATATTCAAGGATTTATTTTTCCAGACTTAGTGGTATCTTTCAGCTTCTCTCTTTTTAGTATTACACACTTATGGTACCTTTTTCTTCAGCTGCATATTCCAAATGTTTTCCCACTACTCTTTCCTCAAACATTGTGCTGTATCCTGAATTTCCTCTTCAGCAAGTATATAAAATACATCAAGCATATGTCTGCTAAGAGCATCTCTCGTGTTGATTACTCATTCCTTCCTTCTGCTTGAATACATCCAGTGTGTCAAAGTTGAGTTGTTTCTGAATAGTTTTAATCAATGGTTGTCAAAGCATTCCACGGATAATTTGTAATCCATGAAGCCAGGCAGACACACCTTAGCTGTGAAATCTAGAACTGTATTATCACTTGTATTATCTTCAGCGAATTTTTAAAGCTTAATGGTAAAACTACACCTTGTCTTTGGAAAAATTTGAGACATTCACAGGGGTTTTTTCGTTCAGAAAGTCTGGGAACGGTTACTTTGCAATAATCCCAAACTAAGCAGCCTCTGAACCTTTCTGCCTTTGTTAGAATTTGGCAGTATCTTGGTTACATACTATGCTGCAACTATTTAGCTAACCTGAATACACTTCTTGAGTTCATTAACAACTGCTATGTATTTTCTTACACTTCTCTATATTTTAGTATTCAGTCTAGTCTCCATGCTAAATCACCATGAATGTGTTAGCAACTCATTTTCCATAGTATCATCAGTGTTTAACAGCAAATCAACAGTTCTGTAATATCTCTCATCTATGCCAAAGGCTAAACATTCTCATTAATAATGCAAACAGATCACTGAAATCAGTATGTTTGCGCCCTATGTTTGTGAGGTGTCCTCCATCAGTAACTCATTGCTTCTTAAGTAAAGTAAACACATGTTGGTGTGTCCACCTCAATGGAAAAAAAATCTAGGCTATGCTGTCCTGTTTTGTAAAAACACCACTCCTCCCCTTCTAGTGCATTGAACATTCACTGCCTGTGAACTTTGGAAATATTTATATACCATAGGTATCACTGTACCTTCAGCAGGTGCAACCGCTGAGCCAGGGCATCGTGGTAGTTAAATAAGAGAGGGTACTGGGGGGTGACAGTCTCTTGTTCACCATATTTAGGAGAAAAGTAGTCATATAGATCCTGTTTAAAAAGAAAAGAAAAAGGTATTAAACCCCAATAATGAGATTTGTCATTTTAGGAAATGAACAGAAGACAACACAAACCTTTTTTTCACTCATAGGAAGTGAAAGAGAAGGAAGGACGGAGATTATATGATCTGCAATGGCACGACGTAGCCCATCTGCCTGAGGCTCTGGTGACACCAGACTCGGTGGTGTAAGGTCTTCTTCACTTGCAACAACCTGGCAAATGCAGTACATGTTAGCTTTCATTACAGCATGACTGCTGCTTGACTTTACCAGAACCCAAGCAAATCCTGCTATAAGCTAAGCACACATCCAGAAATTCTGCCAGGAAAGAAAAGTGCAATTTTTTTCTACAAGTAGCAAAAATACAATTTTCCAAGTTAGCTCCCACACAAAGCAAAGATTATGGAAAACAGAATTAAATGTTTTTCCTATCAGTTGCTTTTGGAAGGATAAGAAGAAAAATATTTCTAAGTTGAAATGTTAAGAATTGTTAAGGAACACAGGTAATTAAAAACTGATTGTGTATTAGGTGTTGGACTTTGAGTATTCTTACCCAAGTCTATTTTCAGACTAAGTTACAAAAAGTAAAAATCCCCAACACTACGCTGAAATTGTACTCCTAAAATAAGGAGGATTTCCCAATCATATTGTATGACTCTTCTAAATCACAGACTGTGCCTGAAATCAACAGAAGTCAGATCTGTCTAGCACTAGCACTGACACTCTTATGTTAGGCTTGACCTAAGCCCTTTGAACTGAGTAAACCAGCAAAAGGTCAGTATCAATAACATTGTTGAAGGACATGAAAACTTGTTATTGACCTAGACAAGAAATTACACCTTTCTCCTCATTTGATTATATTCATAGTCTTCAAAAATTAGTTATGGAATAACACTGTGTGTATATATATACACATATATATATACACACACGTATATATATATATACACACACACGGTAAGTGCACAATATGAAAGAAAATCAAAGTCTGGAGTTTTGACTCCTTTGTATTGAACCTCCTTGCTCAGTGCCTCAATGCACAGTCTCATATTTTAGGTTTAAACAGATGGATTTATTGATCTTTGACCAATTCACTATATCAGGTCTAGGCCAAATTAGCCACAGAAACCAAAAAGAGAACATTCCCACCTGTTCCAACATGCAGCTCAGCATTAAGGGTACAGAAATGTACTCATCAGGAATCTGACTCAGCAAGTCATTGTAATACCTCATGTCCACAGAAAGAGACAGAATAGAAGTTTCTTCATCTGCTGTATTAGGAGATAAAACATTAAGATACGTTTGTTCAGAAATGCCAATTTATATCCCAAGTCAGTTCTGCAAGTTTGCAGATGATACAAAACTGGGAGGAGCTGTTGACTCTCTCAAAGGCAGGGAGGCCCTGCAGAGACACTTTGACAAATTAGAGGGCTGGGCAATTATTAACCTCATGAAGCTTAAAAAGGGAAAGTGTTAGATTCTGTGCCTGGGATGAGGCAACCCTGGAT
>VZTA01012230.1:205956-241883 GCA_013398855.1 Mohoua ochrocephala | reverse complement strand
CAGGGTCTCACCAGAGCAGAGGGAGAAAGTCACTTCCTTCAGCCTGCTGCCCACACTGCTTCTGATGCAGCCCAAGGTATGGTTGCCTTTCTGTGCTGTGAGTGCACACTGCTGGGTCGCGTTGAGCTTTTTATCCACCAACACCCCCAAGTCCTTCTCACCAGGGCTGCTTTCAGTCCATTCTCTGCCCAGCCTGTATTTGTGATTGGGATTGCCCTAACACAGGTGCAGGACATTGCACCTGGCCTTGTTGAACTTCATGAGGTTCACAGATGCCCACGTCTCAAGCCTGTCAAAGTCCCTCTGGATGGCATCCCTTCCCTTCACCAAGTCAACTGCACCACACAGCTTGGCGTTGTCAGCAAACTTGCTGAGGGTGCACTCAAATCCTCTGTCCATATCAACAGCAAAGATGTCCTTTGTAAGGAATTTTGAACTGCAGAGACCAAAGTTACATGAGCTGAATATTCAAACCCCCTGAGTAGGGTTTTGAATATTTTGAATATGAGTAGGTCCACTCCATTTTGAGTGGACACATGAATGAGCTCTTAGCGAACTTCAGCAAACAACAATGCAACTCAAACAGCATTCCAGATCACCTCAGTGCCCTCACTTGGGTTGATGACTTTTGCCCTTTCATTTGGCACTCATGCTTGTTTTTTGACATCTGCTTTTGTTTCCAGCACTGAAACCTTCTGCTTATTTTATTATGGAAATTATGATATCTTCAGTTTGAGATGTCAGTGATCTCTGTACTTAGAGACAAGGTATATAATAAATCAAAACTAAAATCACAATTGAGGAAATATAAATATTTATAGATGGATATCAAAATCTCTTTTGAAGAAAACATGTATTTGTTCACAAGAACTATATCTTCCTGCTTCTCAATAGCTCCTTTATAAAAGGTCCAGGTTGCTTAAACCTAAATAACACAGACAAAAGTCTTTTTCAGTGAGCAAATGAAAAAAATTCTTTTTCTACTACATCACTTGGGCAGTGTAAAGCAATTTCAAAGTTTGACTTATCAAAGGCAGAATCAGGATCTTATCAACCAAGAAGGGAACCATTTTTATTCATCTGACTTTGGTGTGAAGAAAGTCTCTCTTAGTTCTTAAGTTGTATTGGACCAAAGGAGTTGATCCAGGCTCTACATTTATTTATTTGGTAAAAAAAGCAAAACTGCTATTGCAAAATGTCACACAAAATCACTACAAAGTTATGACAAAAATAACATCTGAGGGAAAGAGATAGAAGAAATATATCAAAAGGGGAGCATGCTTTAGAGGGATGACTTTAAAAGAATAAACCAGTTAAATGGACATCTGTGCAAAGGTAGTAGGGGTAATTCAGCAGATTTCTACAGAGCAGCAAAGGTTATCAGACAATGTCAGGAGACTTGTGTAAAAGATGCAGAATGGGAAACAAGTGCTATTAGTTTTAGAGAGATTTTTCTCTCAAGGTGTTAATGTAGCTCACATAGGGTCTGGCTGTCATCTGACACTAGAATAGATCAGTGACCTCAGAGTTAGAACATCACGGAATTTGAATTAAGAAATTAAGCTTCACAGACACTCATTTCATATACTCAGTGTTAATGGACCCTTTACAAATGCTGTCCTGTTTTTGACACTCATGAATGTGAGTGGTCAGATTGGGGATGTGGAAATGTCAGCAAATCCTCTCAGCAATACCGTGGCAATCCACTTCCATAGTGGCATATTGTTCCTCTGCTGTCCTTCAATTGCCTGACCAAAGGGTGGTTGCTTGTCAAAGCAGCCTGATATTCATGGAAATCAAAGACCAAAGCAAAGCAATCAAATTCTTAAATATTCTTTTCTGTGGTCAATCTAGAAGAGCTTGTTTTGTACATGAGAAGCAAATCAAGCTTCTCTGTCATAAAAAGCAGTATTTTTTTAGAAGAATATTCTAGGAGTAACCTGCAGTGCTATAGTAACAGAGAAAAAACCACAGGCAGAAATAAAGCAAAATGGCAATAAAGTACTTTGTGCAGGGCAAGAAATTTATCAGAAATTAAGGAGAAAACGTTAATTGAAAGACTATTATTTTTGTATTTGTCTATACAGAAATGCTCTTGGATTTTATCAAAATGCCACTTTTAGTTACTATTTTCTTACCTAGGCAATACACTTTAAAGAGCTTTATAACAATTAATTACTTACTTTCTGGATACTTGTATCCTCAGTAAGGTACCTGAGCCTCAGATCAGAGCTCTCTCTCAACAGTTTAACAGTCATAGCATGCTTATTAAGGAGACCTTGTATTTCGAAGCAATCACTTTAGAAGCTTCACTAAAAGAAAAGAATGTGCAAGAAGACTTGGTAAGATTAGTGTGCACAAGCAATGCCATGCATTAGGTATGCAGCAGAAGAAAACCAACTTGCATGTGAGACAAAACTGTGACAACAATGCAAATAAATCCTCCATTTGCTGTCCTTGTGTACGCACTGCAGGTCTGACTGATAATCATATACACCATAGGTCTTGAAACTCCAGTGGTGTGACCAAAGATCCCCTGTGAAACGGCAGCAGACAACTGTGTCTGCATATGAGGCTAAATTATGGACAATGGTTGGTTTTCATCCCTGTGAATTTTTCACCCAAATATTTTTCTAGTTATAATAAAGAGGGATTTTTCTCACATATCAATCTTAAAAATATTTTGAAAGCTTCAGGACACTAAATATCAGGTAAATAAGAAAGAATTAAAATGTAAAGCCTGTTACATACCCTTCTGCCCTCCATGCAGCGCTGGAGCTCGGGCTTGGCCAGCACAGAGTACTGGCAGCCGTGGGGCTGCCATGTTATTTCTCTCCAGTCGCAGGTCCTGTTGTCAGAGCAGCTGAGGCAAGGGACAATCCATTGCCCTGGAAAACAGCAATGAATGTCAGCACCTCCTCTGTATTCTTCTGAGTAGCTTTATTACACAGGAAGTAAGATGTTTTTGAGTATTTTATTCATGTAGGAGTAAAAAAAATCCTCACACGGGAGTTTCCCGTAAATTAAATGCCCTCCAACCCTTTGAAGAGACTATTTCCTTTCACTGTGTTATGCCCTTTTCATTTAGCTAGGGTGGGAGTTTTTTCCTTTCCTTGAAAGAGCTGCAAATGCTCAAATTTGACAGCTGTTTGTGGGTTAATTTCTCAGTCCATGTTGCCTTTCTTGTAGCAGCTTATCCTTTCTCAATAGAAGGGATATGAGAAAGAGAAAACAGGTGAGGAGGTTGAATGCAAAAAGCAAATATTCACATTCAGACATGTCTGAAGATTTATTCTCATCTACAATGAAACATCTAAAGGTTGGGTGTATGGTTGAGAGCACTTGATATAAAAATGAAGCAAGATTAAGACTTTCCTTCCAAAACACTATTTTTTTTTAACTTGTGAGAATTCAGAAGACTGTCCCAGACTACACGAATACATTTCAGAAGATGACAGTAAGGTGAAATGAATAACATATATGATTTATTAGAGCCTGATCTTATTTACAGAAATGATTTTGAAGATTAGGAGCATAAAGTGGGATTACTAAAAATCAGTGGGTTTTAGTAATCTCCTATCTAAGGTTAAACAGTTTTGTTATTTTGGTTTTCTAAAACTATTCATTTCCAAAATCCTGCTGGAAGCTTGAGGGATTTAATTTCTGAAGGAAGACAGAAAACTTTTCAGTTGCCTTTATATTCGGATGAACAAAAGAAACACTTTTTCCAGCTGTTATAAGTACACAGTGCTGACAGTATCTCCCAGTGCCTACGTAACTGCCAGCAAACCCTACTTTTGTTCTTATTAAAGGCATTACACAAAGAAGAGCGCAGAGGCCTGAGGTCCTTGTGTCACCGCTCTCGGGCCTTGCTACCACAGATTGGTTTCTCACCACAGCCCAGAAAACAGCCCCAAAGTCAAATGTTTGGAGATCGGACCTGGTCCAAGAGTCCATCCCCACCACTGCTACCAGGCAGCAGCTCAGCAGCCAGCTGTGTGTGATGGATTGCTGCTGCACAGGAAGCCACAACAAAAGAAAAACCAAGGCTGCTTTTTGACATTTCATCTGGCCAGGGACTGGGGGAGGCTGAGCGAAGAAACCCTGAAGGATCCCAGCGGCCTTGGGAGAGTCAGCTGCTACCTCAGGAGCAAGGGAATTTCCAGGGAGGCGGCCTGTGCTTGCACTTAGGCAAAAGTCCAAGTGACTATGTTTTGGTAAGTAGCAGGGTGAGTTGTCTTAGCAGATAAAGAAGTCCTTCTAAAGAAAACCATCAAGAATTTTTTGTATGGGAGCCCGCACAGGTACATCTAAGGGATGAACACATCCCACAGGGCTGTGACCATGCAATATCAGTTGCTGTGCACCCTGCACAGCTGCCCCTGTTTCTGCCCTGTGCAGAACATGCTCACGCTACCCTCAGATGCATTTGTAGTTGATTTGGACTAAGTTATAGCAGACTGAACCTGAACAAAACCCTGGACACTGGCTTTGAGCACACTGTGGCTCAGTGAGCATAACCCAGCTTCCCCTGTTCCCATGGGCGTGGTGCCTCATGAAGGCTGTGCCGGGCAAGTAGCCCAGCTCACAGCGTGGAGGGAGGAAGGAGGGAAGGAGGGACACTCAGGACCATGGTGGAAAGGTGCAAACAGAAAGATAGAGATACCCCGTGCTTCTTGCTCTGAGGAGTTTCAAACTTGCACTTTCTGCATCCCAATCAAGCAGCTGTCAGGAGAAACATTCCCCACCCCGTTAAGGACCACTTTAAAGTTCAAAATTCATTAGGACAGGAAAATAGCATGCTTGTAACCTGGTAATTTTTGTGTGAAAAGAGAGATCTGAACTTTGGTCCCTGAGCAAGATCCTATGTAGAATTTTTATCAAGGGGTTAAACTGAATCTTTATCTGAAGTTACAAAGTGGATAATCAGGTTCTGGCGCAGGGAGTCCTCTTCCAAATGAATACCCTGCTCAGCTGGGACACCAGAGGCTGAATTTAGATTATATCTCTTACTGTAGCCTCCCAGTGCTGGCTGTTGTGAATCCCTTATTCCTGCTGCCCCTCCCTTGGCTTTGAGGTCCCTCGTTCCAGGCTGTGGTCTCCTGGCCACCACTGGGGCCAGGAATACTTTGACCCTCCAAGATTTCTATTGCCACTTGTGGATCTTGCCGTTGGCTCCCACTTTGCAATCTATGAACAATCTATGACTGAACGGTCATTCCCAGCTTCGCAGCAGTCTCATGAGGAGACTGAAAAGTGCTAGGTCTCTGATAGCCCAGCAACAGGTGCCATGCAAACACCTTTTACTGCTTTGTACCTCTTGAGAGCAGGGACAGAATGGTGTGTTGGTTTGAAGTCTGGACTCAGACCCTGCCAATACTACAGAGGTCTTAATAAATGATCTGAGAGATGTTTCAGGCAGTGACCTATAATTTATGAAAACTCGGCATTTTTTTCCTGATGTTGAAATTTTTCTTTCAACCCAAATATACTAAAGTTCTGGCAATGTCTACAACATATGAGATCCCTCATTTCATGGAATTTTCTTTTTAACATCCCATACTTTTACGAGCTGATTTGGTTTTAGGTACTAAACTAGAAAAGTAGAACTATATAAAATGAATATTGAGGAGCCAAAATATCTGAACAATAAAAGTTTAAACCTTGGCAACTGAAAGTGATAAGTAACTTTTGAAAAGCTTCTTTTAAATAGTTTGGTTGATGTTCAATAGCTCCCTAGGCATATTAATGAAAAAAAAAAGATCAATTTTTGGCATATGCTAAAGGTTAGTGGCAAATGCAAAAAGATTTGAGAACACGGATATATGGAGATAAATTCTTATTTATAGGAAGCACTAGCATTTAATGCTAACAGAATAATTCCCGGTTTTATATTTACATAGAGTTTTGAAATGATGCGTGTAAATTTATGCATTTTAAATCCAACTATTATGAACTTTTCCTGTTGCAATTTCACAACAGTCGGTCAATGCATTCTTAACCTTCAAAAATAAGATTGTGTTAAAAGATAAAATGAATCTCATAAAAAAGAAGACAACAGTGAAAAAGTGCAAACAATATTAGTTTGGAAATTAGGCTTATATTGTATGGCAATTTTAAGTTGCTCTTTCCTCACTTATATAAGTTAGCAGCACATAATCCAGCTTTCAGCACCATTTCAATCCGGCAGCATTTTGTGGTGCTTCAGGCAAAAGCATTAACATTGGCTCTACCAGGCAAGGGCAAGTTTACCAGCAATTAAGTGAATGAGAGCAAGAAAGAAAGACACACTGTTAGTTTCTTCACAAAATAAAAACTGGCATAATCAAAGTTTTATGAAAACCTGTAAGTAGGAGGTTTCCACATGAAGAGTGAAAGCTGGATTTTTGGCTCATTAGGGTAGCTATCAGCTGCATACATAAATCTTCTGCTTAAGATAAGAGATTAAACATTGCCAGTACTGCCTAAAACTGTTCTCATAAAATGGCACGAAAAGAAATATACTTTCAAAATAATTAGTTAGGATTGTTTACTTTCTATTTAAAAAAGATTAGCCTAAAATTGAAAGTTTTAACCAATAACGGCTGTACACTTAACTTGATAGTTTTGCTTTTTCTTTCAGTCTCTTCTATTTTTATTCATCCTTTTACATGGTCATAGCCACAATTACACATATTTTGCTTTCAAATTTAAAATCAAAGTTTTTTTATAGTGCTGAACAATCATCCATAGAAAGAGAAAATAGTATTCTAGCTTGATAGTTCAAAATCTAAATGTTTAACCTGCACTGATGCTAATTTGTTGATTTATGACTAATTTACTTCTGCATTTCGTGTTTATCTGGTACCCTAAGACCTTTAAAAAGGTTTTTCTCTGTGAATAGGCTATGGAAATATTTTTCTTTTCATTCTAGCTGTATCTATGAAAAACAAAAGTAAAAACTATTTTTAAAAGGACATGATTTGCTATAGAATAAATAGCCTTCGGCCTATGGACTTATGTCCAAACTGAGATTTACTCCTTGTAACCAAAGGACACATTAATTTGGTTGCACTTCAATTTATGTCTCTGCTGGATCCAAATCCAGACAGCTGTTGAATGCAGAGAGAGATCACACTGAATTATTTTAAATTGGATACAGTTGTAGGAAGAATGGGAAGTGGGATATAATTAAAACATACATGTCACAGCAACAGAAAATTAGAAGTGAATCTGTGATATCTTACCCACCAGATTTTGTACTTGTCTACAAACCACATTTCTACAGACTGCGGTAACCTGATTCACCTGCAGGAATTTAGCACAGGTCGGGGTTCTCATGGTGTCTATCAGTTCTCTCTCTCTCTCCCCCTCTGAGAAGCCAAACACACGGTTAATGTTTGCTGACTTCTGTATTATTGACAATGCAAAAACATTGAACAAAGAGCTAATTTTGATACGATAGCCTGGTTCAAACCGCATGAATCAAAGGAGAACTTCTGAAAGAAAAAGATTTTTTGGTAGAAAAATCATAATTTCATTCCATGATGTAAACATGAAGGAAAGAAACTTCCCCTGTTGTATATTTGCATTTATTGATTAAAAGAGGGACGGAGTGAGAGACAAATTGTGTAAACTAAGTGTATATTTAGTAAGGAGTTGAGCTTCCTCCAAAGAATTGTGTCAGAGTGACTAGGGGAGGAGGAAGTCACTTCTGTCATTGGTTAGTCCCAGAATTACTGTCTCTGCTCTACATCAAAAGATTAGAAATGAGTCATGAAATCCTGGTCGTACTGAACTATAAAGCAGCCTTCTAAATTTTACCATTAATATCAGTAGAAGTAAGGTTTCATCTCTATCTCTGATGCTCCACCTCAGCCTCTGTCCATGAATGCTCAAACACAAGCTTTTCTCAGCATAGATATATTTTGCTGTGGTAGTACCTCAGCATCCCTATAAAACTAATCTGTTTCCTAGCATGAGAACAGTGTATGACACCACCTTACTTCTGCAGAAGTTTTGAGTTGATTTCTGAGGGGAAATGACATTGCTTGGCTTCTCTGAAAATTTAACTTATATAAGAGATGTTCCTGCTTTAGCAGGGAATTTGCCATTTGCCATTGTTCATTGCCAGGACTGGTAAATCATTTGGCGGTTACAAATTTGGAATGATTTTCCACTCGAAGCCATGCTTTCCAGTTCCAGCTGGGAGCTGAGACACACACTAAAACTACACAGCCACCTGTTGCCAGATACTGCAAACCCCAGTTCTAGGTTCATTAGACACCTGTTGGCAATATGTACTTTATAAGCACAAATTATTCTTCCCTGTTTAATATACTTGTCCTTTGAGTATAAATCTCCTGAAGTTTGTTTGAACTTTAATAGTGTGTATTATTCACAACAAGGCTGCAAAAGATACTATATTCAGCTTCACTCAGCTAGATTCAGTATTCAAAAGGAGTATGTTGTATATCAGGAGAAGGAGATTGTCTGCCCGAGAAAGAACTCAGTGGATTTGGTTTGGGCTTTCTAGTTTCGAACTTTATGTCCTGATATTGTTGCATAGAATGATTCACAACTCGTGTGATTAAAATACGCTGCTAGGAACGACAGTGTCTCTTTTGTGCATTCCCTCCATATAGCACAAATTTATTATATGCCTTTGTTTCACATGAAGTGATGCATTCAGGCAGTTCCCACATTCCTGTTACTTTTCATTGATTATTCAACGAGTCTGTGCAAATTTACTGCTGTGAGAGGCTGCTCCTGTGTATGGCAAGATAAAGAATGCAGTTGTGTCAGTAGACCATAGAGGATTGTCGGCTTATTTTTCATTTCTCTAATAAAGAATTGAACAAAATTACTTTTTTTTCAGTTGTTACTGTCTAATACAGCAACAAGTTAAACATGAAAAAGACCCCATACCTGAGTAGTTAAAGTACACTTGAATAAATCTTCACGCAGCTGTGACTTTCACATGAGTACCTGCTTGACAATCTGTTGTAATCTGAGTTCTCACTAAACCAAAGACATGTCTGGATTGTATTGGTTATTGTATAATTTTTTTATTTGTTCCCCTTGGTTTTTAAAGCCTAAATACATGTAAAATTAAAAACTAGTTTTGTGTTTCTAATATAGCAGTGGAAACATAAAATTCAAATGGATCCAAATGTTGTGTTCTTTTTCTAGAGTTAATTTTTATTTTGAGTAGAAAATCCCTTCTATTTAGGATAAAGCATTTTTATTTTAAGTGGCTTTGATGGAATATTTCAATGCATTTTAAAGACTACATGACAATAACATACGCAGTGGTGGATCACTGATTAGAAAACTGTTAAACAAAAAATTCTCATATAAACAAATTAACCTGATTTTAAAAATCAGTAACTGTTACAAGTGATTAGTTCAATTTATGGTGTGTAGGTTAGTGCATGCCTATAGCAAAGAGTTAATAGTGTTTCTAGTTTTTCTTTGAAGAGGTGCATGAGTTAATTTTCAGAAAAAAGAGGGATAAAGTACAAACCTTTCGTATCTCCAGCTTCACAGGTCTTAAACACTGTCTGTGAAATTGCTGAGAGGTATTCATGAGAGAGAGGCTGCAAGCCACAGGACTCCTCTGGGCGAATTTTGGAACCACAGTCCTGAATTAAAATAGAATTTGTAAAAATGACATCACTGCGCTCATCCACATCACCTTGAAATCCTCTTCAAGAGTAAAAAAGTTATTTGGGGTGGTTCTGCAATTAATTCATCCTTAGCTCTTCAATGTATAGTTTAACATGAAATTTAGAATCCTTTTTCCTTTTAGACAAAGGTTTTACAATAAATTATCCCAATCTACAGTAAACGTACAAGATACCACATTTGCTAAAGATATAAGAAAATTTATTAAGGCCAACATATATAACTTTCATGTAACATCATGTGGCCTCTACATATTGTATAATCTCCACCTATTTGCCCCTAGGAATTTTGCATGCCTGTTTGTAGTCATATGGGATCCATTTCTGTGATGAAATGCCCCAAATTAGCTTTAGGAGATACAGGTGCTTAAAGGAAAAAATTTTCTATTTTCTAAAATTATATTAAAATTAATTTCACAACTGTTATATAATATCATTCACTGTTGCCATGAAATTATGCTACATCTAGGATGCTATGCTTAAATTTCATCAATGAGCAAAAGACAATTAAGTCCTAACAGGGTCAATGTGCTGACAGTGACTAGAACGTGTGCCGCTGATATGGATAGCAATAGGAACATATCTTGGAATTTTGTAAATACTGGTGGTTCTTAATTATGCAATCAAAAATCAAAGTGAAATAGTTGTCCCACAATTATTCTGATCTCATTAAAGTCCATGGTGGTGGAAAAAAAAAAGTAAAAACAAACAAACAAACAAACAAAACTTCCCAGTGACTTCAAAGGGTTATGCTAATATCTCTGCAAAAATAGGCAACAAAATAGTGGCTTATGAGTGGGTTGTCCTGTTCTCTGCTTAATCTCTCTAACTAGGGAAAGCTGTTATGACAAAATGAATGGCACAGCATCTACTAATATTAAATGGTGTTTTGGAGTCTCTGGGTCTGGACACACTCTACAGCTATTTGACAGTATTACTTCAACTAACATTAACATTAGAAAGTTCCTACCTTGCAGTAAAACAATTTGCACAGGACTTCACAAGAAAGCCCCAAATTCCTGAATGTGCTGCCATTGCCCTCAACACAGTGCCATAAAATAACTTAACAGGGATTTTCTTGTTCATTCTGCCCAGGGTATGTGTTTAAGCAAACAAAATTTTATTTTAATCACATTTCTTGGGCAATACCATTGACAACAATTTCATGTGACTGGTTTATTACTAATTACAACCAATATGCGGGGAATTGTGTAACTGATTCCCGTTGACTTTGTTGTGTTTTCAAAGTAAATGACACTTCTGGCATTTAATTTGTAATTCACATCTAAACTATCATGCCCTAAGAGATTGTGAATCCCTGAACAAGACTTATTTGTTTCATTTTTACCTTTGTAGGAGACCAATCCTTTACCATCATTGACATATTTAATACAATATGCAAAATGAATCTGTGGTAGCTACAGATTTACTGCAGCTCCATAAATGTACATTGAGGGTTTTTCTAACTGCATGTAGATTTTTTATTGTTTTCTTCAGGTGCTGCAGTGACATGACATCCTTCTTGCCTTGCCCAAAGATGAAACATCTTGTAATCTTAAGTATGTTTACAAAGGATCACTCATGGCAAAGATGAGAGCCAGACATGTAAACTTCAATGACAGTTGTTGCTCTGTGTCTGTTCTTCCTGCAAACCTTCATTTTTAGAAGGGAGACATAAAAAGGCCCTTGTAACGTCTGGATTAGAATCAAAAGAAAAATTCTCCTGCATTACATATTTTAGTGCACATTTAGAATTCACTACAAGATCAGTGTGGCATTTTGCTAGTAAGCTTTCTTTTATCTTTATGGAAGGTTTTCTGGACACTAGCAAATAAAAGAGGAATAAAGCTTTCTTCTGTACATCTACATAGCTTTTAATCAACATCAGTTGATGCTTAGACAGTGAACATTTCTGGAGTCCATCTGCTATGTGAAATGACAATTTCCTTGTCTCTTTCAGATCACACTATAGTGAACCTGATTCTTCATAATGTTTTAGCCTTTAAGAGATGAAACAGATTTTCAAGCCTGTTACTTTACTGAGTTTTCTCAATTATTACCTTCAAAATATTTGGGGCTATTAGTTCATGGTAGTTCATTTATTTATAGTCTGGGTGCCTAATTTAATAGGGATTTTTTTTGTTTGTTCACCTTTCAATAACCACACTGTGTTTCCTCTCAATTATATACTTATGCATATACATATACATACATAGTTTCACTCAGGTGTATATAAATAGTAAAAAAAAAAAAATCACAACCAGTTTTAAAATCTCACAGGTGGAGACAGAGAGAGAGAGATAAACAAAGCATTGTAAAGATGACCCATACTCATGCTGCTGATGTCAAGGGAGTGAACGTCATGTAGCGAAGACCATTGTAGATGCAGTGATGCTTTCGATGAAGGAATCTAATTTAACTATCAATGGATTTTTAATTGGTGGTGTACATTTTCATCACCTCCACCCTAATGAAAAAATGATAACTCTGAAACTGCAGCAAAAGGAAAGAAGGTAAGAAGCCCTTGACTTTCCTAGGTCATAACAATGGGGAAAAAATGTCCATCTGTGTTCATTTTAACAGCTGGTGCTCCAGCAGTGACAGAGCACCATAACAAAAATCAAGTTACTTTTAACATCTACACTTGCTGCTACCTATCAGCTCAAAAAGCATTTTTAAATAGAAAGGAAGGATTTTCAGTGTTTTTCTGGAATAACCCAACTCTGTTCATTCAAAGCTGTGGCTAAAACCACAATTTTTGGTGGAAGTAGACTTATGTTGATGAATTGAATGCTTTGGAAACTCCAACCCGGGATGCCTGTATACAGGCTCTACAGTTAGCTACTCAGTAAAAGCCCTTCTTGCATTTATATGAAAACCCCTAACAATCAATGGGAGTGGTGGGCTCAGCACTGAAAACCAGGCAATTTCTGCTTCAGTACTCATTTCTGAAATTGTACCCAGCCCAAATCACTGAAGACTACCCCATCAGTCTAATAAAGGATCAGTGTATTAGAATGTATTAAACTAAATAACAAGAAAAATGTAACTAAGATGACAGGAATTCCTTTTAGTGTTGCATACAACCAACACGTAGCCAAAATTCTGCATCCTTTAAACGTCCAGGACCCATGCATGGCTGAGAACTAGTGGATGAGATAAATCCCACTGAGTGTTCTTGGTAAAGGAGGCAGGAGACCCCTCCACCTGTCAGCTCTGACCCTGCGGTCCCTTGGCCAGCACTGCCCATCGGCCTGGCAGGTCACCCAGCCACCTCCTCCAGGCACTGCAGCCCTGCCTCCTCCCATGGTGCTGCCAGGGCTGTCCTATTCCTTTTGACTGCACTTTAGACATGACAGAATAAAGCTTCATGTGAAAGAGGTAATTTAGAACACTTTTCTGTTGGTCGTTGTACGTTCACTGACTGAACTTTATTTGATCTGGTTCTATTTAAGCGGACCTGAGTTTTTCATGAAATCCTTTCATGTCTCTTCAGTCCATCTTTTTCTACTATTTTACACATAAATAAAACTGCATGAAAAGTGATTAAAAATGATGACGTGGAAGGACTTCTAATAAAATTAGTCAAAGAGTGAGCTCATGAAATAGTGAAACTGTATCTTATTGCTAGGGAATAAATTGTGAGCAGATGGATTAGCTCCACTCTATCAACTTTCTTAATATGGCAGGGATAAATGAAGGAACAGTTGGCATATTGACCTCTGTTCAACTGTCTCCCTCTGTCCAGCTGCATTATTCAGTGATAGATGAACCTCTAAAGATCCAGAGGTTCAGGCCGGTTCAGTTCAACACCCAAAATGACTAGATTGAACTGAAACTTATGTGTGTACAAAATAAGTCTAAAGACCTGTCATAAGGAGAGGCATTCTCCCAAGAAATTTCAGTTTGCTACTGCTGTTGGATGGGAAACAATGGCTATTATTAGCCATCAAGCACTGTCTAAGGCATAGGTAAAGACATTGTCTACATCAAAAGACACACAAAGCCATTAAACAAAGAATATAGGATTAACGGGATGAACTGATGGAGTAACATGTCCTCGTGATGCAGCTATGTTTTAAAGGAAAGAAACTGTCACCATGGTATTTTTTTAAGGAACCTAATAAGATCTCTCTGCAAATATGGCATAATAGTTCCCCAATGATCCCAAAGACTGTCACAAATAACACATTAAAAGACTATGAGATATTCAGTTCCACACAGATCTGGTAGGGGCCATAAAAACACTTTAGAAAAGGAGTCTGGGCACTCCTGGGCTGGAAAATGCAGCGTACACACATCAATAGGAGACTGGGAATGCTATGAAAAGCTGAGATACTGGTCATGTTGTCAGGGCATCAGAGAACAGTTTGATACGTGGACAAAGTACAGCCATCAGTCTAAATTGCTTTTAAGTTCTTAATTGTGCTATTCATGTTGTTGCTATAATTAATATTACTGTTTCTTAAGAATAGAAGCATGCTTGAAATTGCATGATTTTTCTCAATCACAAATTCCTGCATATAAAATTTCTCCGAGAATAAAGTCATGTGCTTTAACCAGTAACTGAAGAATGTCATAACTACACAGTACCTTTACTAACTGCTAAAGAACTTTTGAAAATCCCAGTAGGTGCCTCTCCACAAAGACTCAAAGCACTTACTCTTTATATGGACAAAAAAAAATTCATCCTGACACTACAGCAGATGCTGTGTCTTCCTCTGCACTGAGAATGCTAACCTCACAGAAAGCGATGAAACTGTTGTGAGAAAATATTACAAGTTTCATACCACTAGTTTAGTATTTTTTATGTGCATGGAGAATATAAAAGAATCTTTTTAATCCATGAAGGATTTTGATTCAATTCCATTTTATATGCACAGGACATCAGTTAGACCCTATCTGCCTTCCTGCTCTCAAACAGTTCAAAGTGCTGCATTTGTGAGCCATAGAACAAAAATACTCACATGAGACATAAAATGCTTGACTCTTCATCTAGAAAAGTCTTGTGAATTATCATTCTGAACAGCTCAGAGATCCAGCAGAATTAGTTGAACAAAGACAACTGAATGTGAAATCCAACTCCCAACTCCATTAAGAACAGAATATTATAAACTTAAACTTTGGAAAACGTTTCAAAATGTACCTAATGATAATTACAGAAGGTTCTTTTCCAGTATTTGTACCTAACATCTCCATGGATTTTTCAAGTGCTTTCTTAGCAAACATGTTTTCCTCGTGAAGCTAATGATATTTTTCCCAAGCAAGAACAGTGGTGATTTTCAGCTCATTTGCTTTATAAACAAAGTACACAAAGCAAGGGGAAAAAAAAGGAATTAAAAGAATTTAGTATTTCTTCCTCCCTAAAAATGAAGATAAAACAGGAAAAAGGAATAGCAGATAAAGAGAGGCATTTTGCTCTTTATGTTCTGGTGTTTTTTTAGTTTAAAAAGTGATACGGCAATGTTGACCTGGAGACTCTAGGAGCTGCATCAATTTCTGATTCCTATTTAGTCCTCTCCTTTACATCCATCTTTTTAAGTGCAAGCTCTGAATGTGAACTGACTTGAATTTTGCCAAGTCCACTATCTGAAAACAGGGAATAGCTTGAGAAAACCATGTGCTTTGACAGCACAAAAAGTAAATGTTTTAAGTGATAACCAAGAGAATTATTTTGTATTTATGGTTCTCTCAGTAAAGTGCTGATGTGACCCTGACTGTTTTCCCTGGTAATTAGGTAAAAAGTGTTCTATACTAGCTGGGAAATCCCACAGCCTTGTGGCTTTTTTTAAGTAACATTTATTTCTACTCTCCCATGCTCAGGGTATATGGCATTCACAGATCACACTGCAGAGAGATCTATACTCCAAGCTTCCTATGTGCAAGAGGCACTTGAGCTCTAGCCTTGTCCCTTTGATTTTAGGCTAAGACCTTATATCACAGCCGTGACAAACACAGCAGAACTTCTCAGACTGAGCAATTATCACTGCATTCAGAAAGTATGAAAAGGGATGAGAGAAAGAATGAGTTGAAAAGCATTACTGTTCCTTCATGAATTCTGAAATCGAAATACTCTGACCATGAATGCAATGCATTGAAAAAACATGATAGCCAAGGACCTGGTCCAATGAGCTATACATCTGCCAACACTACTGTTAAAGCTGCTTTTCACAGTAAGCAAGGCTTGCAGATATGAACTCAGGGTTTCGGGGTATACTGTACCAAAAGTACTTCTTTCGCATTTCTAGCACAAAATCTTTTAGATGATGAAGTACATCTATTAACTTTTTATTTAGGGCCTGGGGCATACTGAGGTTAGGATTCCAAGAAGAGATTTAGGATGTTTGAGTCCAATTCACAACTCTGCCTCTTATTTTCTGTATCTTGGAGCTCCATCCAACATGATTCACCCTTGTAATGTATCATCTCAAAACTCTCACTCAGTTACCACCATCCTCCTAAGTGCCTAATTTTCTTGTATTGAGCATGGGCAAAGCCACCCATAGCTCACAGAGATATGTAAGTCAGCACCTTCGGCACTAACAGAGTTTAAAAGTCCCATTGCCAATAATGCTTGATCTAATAGGTGTTCTCAGAACACGTTACTGGGACTGTGCAGGGCATTAATTGGTATTTCCCTGGTAGAACACTTCCCTGTGATACAGCAAACGCAGTTTGCAGCCTACAGTTTTTCTGTGGAAGGCTATCTCATCCACTACTGCTTCTCATCCAAAAGATGCCAAGAAGAGACACCTGAAATAGATATGTGCTCATTGCAATGCCCCCATTCTGGGCAGGGGTGATCCCTATATCTTGAGCTTTCCCAGCAGCTCAGTGAGAGGCAGGTCATAACTCCTGGCAGTCCTGCAAGCAGCTGCCTTACCCTTCTGTATTTGGCTCTGTTTTTAAAGTGACCTTCGATAAAGGACCCATCTCTGATAAAGAATCAATCTCTGAGGCTTTCTGGCCAAAGATCAGACCCTTCTCTCGTTAAGACATTAGGCTGTTTTCTTAAGTGAGTCAAGAGACCTTGAGAAAGTATATTTTTAGACAGAGAGCATTTACACAAATCTTTCTAACTGTAACCAGCAAATGTACTATGAAAAACATATTACTGATGTAAAGCTCTGAGCGTTGTTGCCTACACAACAAAATGTGAGGGCTAAAACTAAGAATGTGTAAATGACACTAGAGAAAGTATATGCGCAAATGTCCAGGACACGTGGGCAGTGCACGGATAGGTCTCCATTCAACACTATCCATGACTCCAGCTGCAGCTACTTATATTCAGGATGTGCTGTGTAAGCCCAAGGTAGTGTAGAAAGGATCACTATGACTTTATGTATGAAAGAGAGTCAGATGATGAGAAGATTTAAGAAGTGATGGGGTTTTTTCCTCCTCTCTTCCTCTTCAATTAAAAGCTTTGTTAAATGTAAAATTACTTGAAAGGAAAGAAATCGACATCGTTTGAGACTAAAGTTTCTTAGAAAACATTCATAATGGAGACTGCATCAAAATAGAAAAGATAAATATATTTACAGACAGAATCTGGTTATCATTTATGCTTCCCTTATACTGCACTGTGGCTTACCATTAAAAAAAAAGATGTAATGAAGGACTGATTTGACTTTGAAAATCATTACGTAGTTCATTCAAAAGAGCCTTTGAGTTAGAATATTTTCATTGATGTCTAATAGCTATGACCAGCACTAAATTTCACATATCCCCAGATACTCGTTTAATATACACAGCTGGGAGACAGGAGTAAGACGGGTAAGATTGTTTTCCTAGAACACCTGAAAATCTAGCCATGTAGTGATTTATTTTCTATACAATAATGGGGTCAAAATTGACTCTGGTGAATTTGCAGCACACTGGCTGCTATAATCACAGAAGTGAATTTAACAGATTTTTACTAACCATGATCTCTCTCAAAAGATACTGATTAAAGGCTTGCCTTCTGGTGCACAACAGACTGAAAATGCAGGCTTACAGATTGATGGCTCACTGAACAGCAGACTGCATGCAGGTAGCTCACACATGGACAGAAACAGATTGCCTTCAGTTAGTGCCAAATGAGCAGGCTGAAGTTAGAATTTGCCCTGTTTTCTCCAACAGCCTTCTTGCAGTAATTTACTACATATACTTTTAATTCAGCTAAAGTAATCAAGCAGCCACTAGTTGAACAAGGCCTCCCTCAGAAAAACCAACTACTTCTGAAAACCAAATAACGTGCTTAATGACTATATTTATAGGCAAGGCATGGTAAGTGATGCTGAGCTGAAGTCTTGCTTTGATAAATATTGAGATCACATTAGCCCAGAGATGGGACATAGTGGAAATAAAAAAAAAAGCATTAAAAATCAAAATTTAAGCTCCCTCAACAAGGTATTAAGGCAGTTTATTACATCTTATTGGACACTGAATTTCCCCCGACCTACACAAATATTTTCATACAGAAATTCACTCTCCCTTATGGGAAGACATCTGGAAGATTTCTGTGATTTACTTCAGGTCTGAGGAGCAAAGAAGAGGCAGATAATGCAGCCAGCGTAGCACAACAAACATAATCGAATCAAAGTGACTCAGGCTGTTTCCACTGAAATGTCAGAAACATGTTAACTACTGGTTTTCCTGTAAGGACAGAGGCTACACTTGGATCTGGGCAATGTTCCCAGCCCAGGTGAAACTCACCAAGATTCAGCACTGCAAAGAAATAACTCTCTGTAGAGCTAGGGACTCCTCTACCTTTCGTATGTATTTTGAGTCAGCCTGTGAGGTGTTTACTATTTAACTTTCTTGTGTCCACTAATAAAATTAATTACTGTAAATTCAGGTTTCTGGAGATGTGGAACAAGTTTTTTTTTCAGCAGAGTAGGCATGGATACATTCACATCCTGTAGCAAACCTTCACACATTATGACTCACATTGTTCTTCTGACTGAAAGGATTATTTGATTACAAGCAATACTCCCTGAAGCAGCTCTAAAATAATGGATCGAATATTATTGTTTCAATATTTTTGCCTTAGACAGATGAACAGTCTAGCTGATGCATCGCCCTCAACCTGCCCCTACTCTTAGTTTTTAACTGTCTCTTTTTCATCTTCCTACTCTTCCTCAGTAAGATACTGGCCATCTTGAACAGGAATTTTATGCAGAGTGTCTGCCCAGTAGTAAAAAGGCTCTACAAAAAGCCCTAAAAACCTTGAACTAATCACACAGACCAGATTCTCTCCAGTGCCAGCTCTCTTCCATGTGGCAAAGAGCTGCAAGAGCTTACTGTGGACATTGAGACCTTAGCCTTGCAGCAGACGAGGCTGTTGCAGAAAACTGAAATATTTCCAGTTTGAATCAGACTTAGAGGATTTGCTACAGACAAAAGGACTGAGGTAATGGAAAGGATCTATTCCAGGAAATATTAGATTACAGTGTATTACGATAAAGCATACATTAGATTCCATTATGTACTGTATACTGTAATCTACATTATATACATGATAGTAATTTAAGAAAAGTTAAATTAAGTATTAGTGCAAGGATGTTGTCATCTTGCTTTTACTTCATTTTAATTCCTTCCTTCCACATCCTTTTTACAGCCTTTTTATCATCTGACAACGGTAGAGATTATATAAAATTTACAGTCTTTTTTTTATAGGAATACACAGATGTGGAGCAATTTTGCTGTGTTGATCCTCCTCCTAATCTGTTAATAACCCTTTCTCTCATAAAAATGGCAGTTCTGCATGACTGAATCAGAGGAGGATACTTACAGAAAAGTATTCATGTTTGAGAACTTCTTGTCTCTTTCCAATCGTTTTTTCATATTACCAACATGAGAAAGACAATAAGAAATCTTGAGGGAACGTCAGAAAGGGGAAAGGTGAAAGAGAAGGACATGGGCTAAATGAACAGTAAATTGTTTTCTTAGGACACACAGCTGTCTAGATGTGCCGTGTTATGGCAATTGAACAGAATTGCTTAAATAATTGTTTGCAATTGCTAAAAAATATTTGGAAATAATGCCTCTATTTTGCAATATTAAACCTAGTATCCTACAGTGTTGAAAGAATAACATAGGAGGAAACAGCTCAAGATTGGCTGCTAGTCTGAAAGCACTGCATTACTATTTTCATACTAAAGAATGAACTTCAAAGAAATCATGTAGTAGATAAAATCTCGCTTACCATTTTGCACTACAAAATGTCCATTTGAAGACTGATATTAATGGAACACCACACAGTCATTATGTGATTAAATAAGCTCCTTCTAGGTTGATGAACTTCATCATCTAGCATAGTGGAGAATGGAAAGGTACACAGGTCCAACAAATGACCTCAATGCAGCTATGAAATCCCAGACATGCAGAGGCTCAAAATGGCCTTCACACTTCATGGCTTACGGATGATTCCACTTCCTCCTGGTAAAACAGCATAAACCCCTTCGCTGTATCAGAATGCAAAACCAGTTCATATAAATGAAGGTTGGATTTGACGATCTTGGAGATCTTTTCCTACCTTAATGGTTCTATGATTAAATGAGACTTGAATGTGCTGTAAGGTATTTCATGTAAAGCAAAAAAAGCTCTCTCAGTCCTGTTCTGCCTTTCTCACCCTCCAGTAATTGACTGAAGCTGTGAAGTTAGTTCTGAGTTAAAGCCAAACAAAAGCTGTGCTGTCATTATGAGTGCTGGTGGTCCACTGGCAGTGTGCTGCTCATAACCAGTTTTTACAAGAAGTTGGACATTTCCCAAGATATTTTTTCCCTGTCTTCTGACTGACCTCAGTGTCAGCTGCTGAGTGCAATTATTTCAAAGGTCCACAAGACTAACGAGTACCTCTCCACAGCAAATACAGCAAGTTACAAAAGTAATTGCTATTGTTTCACCATGCTTAATAGTGAACGTCACAAATACCAGGAGCTAAAGCAAAGTGTAAATTCCCCAAACACTCATGTTCGCACTCTACTAGATACAACTCATATATATGTTTTTTTCCAACAGAGCAGCTCTTCAAGTCTGCTTGTCCTTCTTTTCTGAAGTATAAGGTCCTTAATCTGAAGCTTTCCTCATACAGATGTAATGGTATTTAAAAAAAACCACATCAAATCATGATATACTGTTAGAAAAATGGCAGAGTGGATGCAAGCTGATCATAGCTTTATCATGATTTTATCTGGAATAACTTGCTGCCTGCAACCCCCACATGTGCAGTGTTTAAGGGTTGCCTAACCACATATTTTTGCTCCACATCTTTCAGCTAAGAGAAGAGATCCGTTTGCACAGTGTAGCACTCTGGAATACTATGATACTTCCACAAGTATTTCTGGCTTATAAAGCAAGAAATGGGTTACCTTGAGGCTGTGGTATGTTCATCTGTGTTTTATATGTTACAGTTGTAACAATCTTCATATTTTATAAATTATATAATGTACTTGAAATGTCAAATCATAGCATTTCAAAACAAAAAGGCACTTCTAATCATTAATATAAGCAAACATATATAGCTTTGACTCTTTCACATCATAACAATTTGCCAGAGTCAAAGAGCGCATTGGATTTGTTTTACACCCCTCAAAAATGTGCTTCTTCCATACAGTTCACAGAATCACAGACTCACAAAACCATTCCACTTAGAAAGAACCTCAGGAGGTCTCTAATCTAACCTCCTGCTCCATGCAGACTCAGCTATTAAATCAGACCATGTTGTTCAGATTGCTTTGCTATTCTGGTCTTGAAAACCTCCAAGAATGGAGCCTGCCCAACCCCCCTGTGCAGCCTGAATCACAAAGAAAGAAATGTTCCCTTATGTGCTCCCAGTCAGAAACTGCCCTGTTTCAATCCATGACCATCAGCTTTTATTCTGCTATGAACCTCTTCCATAAAGAGCCTGGCTCCCTCTTGTCAGCCGCCTCTTGCACAGGAAAGCTGCCATGAACTCTCACAGACACCTCATGCATTCTGGCTTAAAATAGACCATCTCCCTCAGCTTTCCCTCCTAAGGCAACTGCTGCAGGCCAAAAGTGCCCTGAGGGCTTCCTATGGTGCAGCTTGTCATTCACACTCCCATCAGAGACCTGATGGTGCTGAGACTCAAGGTAGAATTAGGCATTCCTCTAATTTTGTCAGGAAAGGCTGACTAGTAAATATCCTGGGAATTGATATGCCAGACTATGTCCAGCAGAAAACACAACTGAAACATCTCTGTAATCTCCAAGAGCCTGATGGAAATGGCCTCAAGTTGCACCAGGGGAGGTTTAGATTAGGTATTAGGAAAAATTGCTTCACAGAAAGAGTTGCCAAACATTGGAGCAGGCTACCCAGGGAAGTGATGGAGTCACCATCCCTGGAAGTGTTCAAAGAAAAGTGTGCATATGGCACTGGAGGGCACGGTTTATTGGTGAACACAGTGGTGATGCTAGGTTGATGGCTGGACTTGATAATCTTAGAGGTCTTTTCCAAATTTAATAATACAATGATTCCATAATTCTCATGAGAAGTGCTGAGATGTAGGAGATGTAAGTTCAAATCCTTTATGTACAGATTGATGTGAGTTCAGTTAGTGCTTTAAGTAAAAATATCTCCAATGGGATAAGAAGTGACTAACTCTAAAGTAGGGGTTCATCTGGCCTGGGAATTCTGCTCCACTTCAGGTTTCACATATTTTAAAAAACCCAAACACAAAACAATAAAAATGTTTTTTCTGTGAGATGAAAATGGAACTCTTAATTTAATCAGCTGCACTACGCTTGTTGCAATGAAGTTTTATTTGAACTATTGAAAGATTGTCAAGTCCTCTATTTGTTGTTACTACTATTTTAGATCCTACTTGGATGCAGGTTCAACTGAAAAAGGAGCTGTAACTCAGCACTTGGAGTTCACCATTAACTGGTTATCAGTCACTGGTTATCAGTTCTGGTTTATAAAGACAAGATATTTTCAGCAATACAAAGCTCAAAATATGTATTCATTTATATCAGCTTCTGTTTGCATCATTAGGGGAATGGACATAGTTTCCCATTCACATTTTCCTGCTTTAGGATCACAAGATTAAGGTTGAGCACTCATGCTAGTACTTTGCTGGGCTGAGAACAAAACACTCAGCACTTCATAGGAATGACCGCTACAGTTCCTGGTTACAGGAACTGGTGTTACAGACAGAGAGCCTTCTTTCTGTAGCATCTTCGTTGTAAGAGTCCCTTTTCAGAGACAGCATGCAGGAAACTCACAGGTCTTTTCTGAAGCTGCAAGACAGTTTGCAAAAATTATGGAAAGGCAGAGTACAAGCTCAGTGAATGTCTTTTTTACCACCATCACCTAAACTATAATTCTGGTTTAATTCTGGTTTATCCTTATCTCGGATATTTGAGAAGGAGAATGATAGGGTTGCTGTTGACTTAAAGAAGAGCCGTTTTCTACAATGTTGTGATGGCATCTGTTAGGTTCTCCAACTCACTCCCTGAAGGATTACTTTTCTCCATTTGCTTTACTGAGTGGACTGAGAGGACTAATGCTCTAGCTTAGGCATCTGAGAGAGATGCTCAGATTTAAACAGGGATAAACAACTCCATTTTCCTCAGGGGGTCTTCAAACACACAAGAGACGTAGGGAATTGAAGCAAATCTGGAAATATTTAGGATGACTGTGAATCCCCAAGTTGTCTTAATTTTTTAACTATAATATTTTATGTCAGAGATAAGCTATTGACACAAGAGCACTGTATCATTCATATCTTGGCATGTGAGTTGATTCTTTGATTCTGGCTTAATGATGTTCTGTAAGTTATGACACAACAGCTGAAGCCATTTTGAGTCAAAGAATGGACAGCAGTAGCTTCAGAAGTTGATTTGGATTGTGCCAAAAATTAATAGCCTTCTGGAGGAACCAGGATAGTGCCCATCTGCCACAGAGGGAACTTACGGTAAGCATCCTCCTAACAGAAATGCTCCCATGAAGAGCTAATGCAAAGAGAATGCTCCTATCAACAGGAATGAACTTGATCCAGGTCCTAATTACTATAAATTAAGTTTCCAAGCTTCTTAAAGTCCAGCATTTGCTCAGCAAGTGAGAGAGTCAAAACCATATCCAAAATACAGTATATGATGTGCTCTTTTCATCTTGACAGATATCTACACCAAGACTTAGACACCATACATTTCTTTGCTCTTCCACAAAAGAGACTTTTCCAGATGGTCCTTACTTCCTTTCTAGGTTGTTATTTAGGATTAAGGGACACTTTTGAAGGAGCCTTTTTGGCAGGCTGGAACTTAAAAACTCAAAAGAATAAAAACTGCATTTTTGAACTTCTATACTGTATGTTAAATTGCTGTGCTGTTCATATTATTCTATTGCACAATAATAAGAGCAAATAATAATATTTACTGGTCAGATTTTATATTTCAACAGCTTTTGACAACTAATAATGACTTTCACACCTAAAAGTAGGGAACAATCACAAAAGTATGTGACTGGAGCAAAGCTTCATAACTTTATAAGGTGAGAAGTGAACACTTTGAATTTTTATTTCATAGAGACAGAGCCTTCATTCTTATCACTAGTGGGTTTATTTTTCTATCATTTATTTAAATTTTACATTAAATATATAACAGATGATAAAACCCTGGATGAAGGGTAAAACCTCAAGTCACATAAAGAAAAAGTAGAAAAAGGTTATGAAATTATACTTTCAAATAAAACTATTACGGGAAAAGTGGTTTCTTTGCTCAATTTCCTTCATCTCCAGTCTTCTTTCCCACCCCTTGTCCCATTTTCTCTTCTTTCACTTCCTTTTCCAAAACAAACCTCATGCAAAAATCATGTTACCTCTGTAATGACTTGACCCTGTATTTATAAGAGTTTTAGGAATTTTCAGTGGGCGAAGAGCCAGATCCAAGACAGGTCCAATCCGTTAGGACCAAATGCTTTCATTCTGCTCAAGTACATGCACACAGACAATTCAGCACCCAAGTCTTCAAGCCCTGAATCCCCATCATCAGATATTCAGTAGTCACAAAGTGGTACCAAGCGTTACGACATCAGGTTTGAACAACATGAATTTCATCTGCTATTTCATGTGAATGCAACCAACATCCTCCTAAAGGAGTTTGTACCACATTCCCTACCTCCTCTGCACAGGAGACTCATGTAACTTTGCTTGCATGACTTGTTTTAGTCAAACATATTTTATCCAGATTGCTCAGGATGTAAGTTACAGAAGATAGGTTTTGTCTGATCAGATATTAGGAGATGAAACACAGACACTACAACTTTATAGCTAAGCCACTCAGACAACTAAAACAGATATTCAAAAGAGACCAACTGAACTGTGCCTTAAAACTGGAGTTCACCCAGTATATAGGCATCCAAAGAAACTAGGTCGCATTGTTGAAAACAGACGTGAGGTAAGATGGATCTCATGCACAGACTGAAAAAATACTTGGGTCACAGAAGACTTTTCCTTCCATCCCACTGTCATATTTTCATTTTTGCAGAGAGCAGGGATCAAGCAAAATATTTGGTACAGAAGGTCAGTGTAAGCCGTCAGCTGCAAGAACAGCTGTCAGAAATGCCCACAGTAGCTCTGCAGGTACCATGTCAGTTCTCTGGCAATTCATCATCAAACAAATGTCTTTTAAGGCTGCTACAAAGCACAGCGAAAATCCACACGTGTATCCATCTTTCCTACTGTAAGAAGAGCAGGCAGCAGAGATACTGTTAATATTTTTTTCTATAGCAAGCCAAATATAAAACTTAACGGTCCACAATAGGCAGCAATTTTTTTCACAATCTGTAGGAGAAGCAGTCAAAGAACACGAGAGCTTTGAATGGGCTTTGGAAACAGCTAATAGTGGGCAATAAGCCACAATAATGAAAAACAGAGCTTTGAAGCTGAGCTATTTTCAATATCTTGCTTTCAGAGGGAACAATAAAATGCATTTTGAGGAGACAATACACTTTCACATTTCTTTTTTGGTGGATTTACACATTTTTCCGTGCTTCTGTCTAAAGTTCATGATTATTAGTTTAATTTCTTGTAAAACAGAAAAATTAAATTCCTATAGAGTGTGGTATACCTTTGATCCACGACTCAGTTTTCCATCTGCTCTTTGCTGAAAACAGCCACAAAACACAGAATTATTGAAGTAGAACAAAACAACTACAATCCTCCATTTTCTTTTTCTGAAACAGTATTTTTTCTGTCAGAGGCCTCTGTTTTTATTGATTAACCTTTCAGACAGAGCCTGGTCTACAATGCCTCATCTTAATTTGGCCAGTCAGACATTCAAACTCTGTCAAATTTAAACAATAGGGAATAAAGAGTTTATTTCCTAACGTAATCCTCAGTGGAAAGAATTAATAAAGAAGGTGTGGATGATGTATTGACTCTGCTTTTCTGGGTTTGTGCCTAGAAGAGATCACTGAAAATGTCTCTTGGCTAAGAACATCACAATTTCACCTACCTGGACCAAACACCAAACTTGCACAATAAAGCCTACAGCTATTTTTGCCTTCCATAGCATTATCCAGCAGAATCTTCCCACACAGAGGGACAAAGTTAATATTTTTAGATTACTACGGCTATTTCTGAAGTCTTATCTAGGCTTAAAATACGGCACATGCTAATTTTTGTAATTAAAGTCAGCATTTTTGCTGGATAGACTAAGCATAATCTCAAAAGTTGAGACTGTTCTTTTACTTATTGAAAACATGGAAGCCTTGAGCCTTCCTTCACTGGAATAAAGCATCAGTAGAGTTGAGCATGTTTAGGTAAAATCTGTAACACAATGTTATAAGAGGAAAAAAGGCAGCCTAACATACTCCTGCTTAACAATGTGTATGCAATCACAGTCCAAATTTTATTTTCAGAAACACCCAGATAGATCCCGCAGCTAAGAAATTGTTATACTTTTTGACAAGATATGTTCCGCTCTTCTGGTATCTATGTGTGGCATCACTGAAATTAAAAAATAAGTCATTATTTCAGTATTTGCAAGTCATCACAGGTCTTCTTTTTGCAGCTGTTTTTTTTACTGTTTAATTTCTGTCCTATTTATGTTCTGCTTTTTCAAAAGAACAGGGTTTTAGATACTCTGGCTTTGTGCAGAACACTAGAATTTAGTATAAGTTTAACAAACCTAACACAGCTGATGCAAATAGACACAAATGCCTCCTAAAGTAGTTTTCCATATTAATGTTGGAACAGATGTTTCAGGTCTTTTTGTATCCTTGGACACTGGCCATTCCATGGGACTCTAACAGGAGTCACAATAGGAACTGTGTGGCTAAAAGATGGTTTGTTTAGCAAATGCATCTTCCTTTCATTTGGAATTACCACCAATATCAGAGGAAAAAATAAGAAAAATATTATTATTTTTTTCTTCATTGTGCACAGTTGACCAGAAATGCAGAAAAAAATGTTAAAAGTTTCCTATGACTATGCTGCAAAAATGATATTATATTAGAACTTTACCTCTTGTGACCATATATTGCTTCTCGTAATTGTGCAAAGCAGCTTTCTTCAGATAAAAAAAAAAAGCATTTCAAACAAAACAATTTTGTCTACCTTTTCAATTTGGCTTTATGAAGCCAATATTTAGAAAAAGTTTGCTGGAAAATTCAATTATTAGTGCTTAGGCTGAATTTCTGGAAAAACATTAGAGCAGCAATACATAGTTGGAGATTGCTAGCAAGTAAAACATGTCTGAAAATGTCTTTGTTTTCTACTACATCACAGTTTACTAATTTAAACTAAGTAGACATAATAGCTCGCTTAGAACAATGGATTAAAGTAATTGCTTTGCTTCTATACTTTTATGTAAATCATAACACCACAGTTCTGCTGACCTCCAACAACCTCATAAGTCTTCAGCAACCATAAATGAAGTCTTTATTCTCAAACCCAGCTTCAATTTGAGTTGAAATCTGTATCATGAGTTTGCCGTCAATTCAGAGATTTCCTTTTTCAAACTCTTCTTTCATTTCCCTAATGTCCACATGCATGGTTACATAGCTTCATAACAGAATGTTTACTGGGTCAAAAACAAGGGAAAAATCTCATTGTTCTAATGATGGCATCCATCCCAAACTGTATTAGCTACAAATAATTGCTTCCTAAATTGCACTGTTGGCAAGGAACATCCTGGTTTAAAACCCTCTTGACCTTCATTTACAGAGCAAAGCATTTGTGTGTGAGATGTCTGCCAATAAAAAGTCTCTAAATAATACTTCTCTCTTGTTTCACTTCTTTAAAACTGAATGGAAAGAGAAGTCCTAAGCTCAGATATGAGAAATAGAAAAGGATAAAATCATTAGCGGTTCTACTTTATTTCCAGTTTAGACTAACTAAATGTAGCATAGCACAGCTTTTTACAAAAAAATCTGAGTTGTGAGAATCCTGGACACATAAAGCAGGATAGAAACCCATCAGCAAAGAAATCCACAGGGTCATTTAGTTCATCCTCCCATACTGAGGCAAGATCAAGTGTACCAGCAGTTTTACTAATCTCACTTAAAGTCTTCCAGTAAAGGGCATTCCACAACATAGCTAAAAAGTCTGTGAAAAGCCACATAATCTATCACTCATGAAATGCTAAGAAAAAGCAATTGGCAAAAGGACTGAGCAGTAATGTTCTTTGCCAAATATCTGTTTCACATCTATTATTTCTTCTTTATAGGACCTTCCCTTGTTTCATAGATGAATCTTTAACTAACCATTAGTAGAAAGGAATTAATTCACAGGACAAAAAGCAATTCTCTACAGATTTGCAACCATAAAGTTAATTTAAAACAGTGCAATACAGAAGAGACTCTGGCATGAACGAGTCTTCCTTCAAGCACAAAAAGGATTCAGAAAAAAGTGAATCCAGAGTTCTAAACCAAAAAGGATATTTAACCAAAAGACCTGCTAACAGAAAACTCCAGGTTATTTATGCTCATTTCAATCAAAACTACTAAAAATATGAATTCTTCCAAGATACTGATTACTAACCCCAGTTACTTTTATGTGAATACGATCTTCTGAGTGAAATTTTTGATTAAATGTGATATGAAGGAGTACATTGCATCCTTTGGACCTTAATCAACTCTCTCCTTCAAAATGCCAGAGTAATACTAGAGAAACAAGATTAGTTTTTTGTTATTTGAATGTGATGAAAATAAACAGTGGTTTGCAAAACTGTAAATAACGACTGTGTAGAAAACCACTATTAGTGAATGTGTTCTCTTTTCTCAGGTGGACTAACTTGTATGAGAGTACTAGGACATAACTTGTCTCATACTTAGCTTCAGAGTAAGGCAATTTTGGCACAGCTTCTAACTTGCTGAGTGGGGAGTTGCAGTTTGACTTGGCAGACGATGCTCCTGCCTTACATTGCCAAAGGTCCAGAGGTTGGAATCTAGTTGCAGCTATGTGTGGGATATGTACACAGCAAGTCCGATCTCCAAATAGAACCAGTCCCTGCTAATGAGTTCTATCCACTTGTAGGTCTGATTGCCAGCTGGCAGGCACACTGTCTTATTTGTGGGATTTAGCAAATTGGAAGGGCTACTCAGACCTTCAAAGAGAGGTGAAATTTTGCTAGATGCAGTGGAAATATTCCCTGTTTTCCTTCATGGGACATACATACAAAAGAGGTGAGAAAAGCTCACCTGTGATTCCCGTGCACAGGAATTACAGAAAAGACATTATACTATGGGATGGAGTTACTATTACTTTGAAGTAATCCATGGAGCTGAGGCATTCTCCACAGTCTTCACACTCAACGAATTTTCATGGACTCTACACTCTCAGACTTCAGGAGGCTCAAAGCAGTCAGAAACGTGATAACTCACTTATTGAGGGCTCCAAAGTATTTCAACTTCCACATATTTCAGTCTAGCAAACCTGGTTAATTTTATTCTGAAACAGCGTAGGAGAATTTCTACAAGAAGTGATTGCATGTTTGCTGAGGAAGCAGTACCAAACAGCTGACCAGCAGCACCTGAAAGCAATACAGCAGAGACCTGGTGCATCCCACCAGGTGGTTAACAAACCTCTAGCCAAAGAGGTCCCAGTCAAAGGTTTTAACCTATTCTGGAACGAACCTTCTCAATCCAGTTTTGACTGATGTTCCTTCTTGGAGTCTCAATCTGAATTGCCATAGAACCATAAAACCATAGAATACCAGGTTGGAAGGGACCTCAAGAATCATCTGGTCCAACTCCTTTGTCAAAAGCACAGTCTAGACAAAATGACCCAGCACCCTGTCCACTGAATCTTAGGTGTCCAACGTTGGGTAATCCGCCATTTTTCTTTGCAGTTTGTTTCAATGGCTGACATCATTGCAAAAAATTTTCCTTCTGTATCCAACTGGAATCCCCCCACAGAGTAACTTATACCATTACCCCTCATCTTTTCCATGTGACTCCTTTTAAAAAGGGAGTCTCCATCTTCTTTGCAGCCACCCTTTAAATACTGGAACATGGTGCTAAAGTCTCCCCTAAGTCTTCTTTTCTCAAGACTGAACAAAGCCAGCAGTCTCAGCCTTTCCTTATCTGGCAGGCTTCCCAGTCCTTTGATCATCTTTGTGCTGGACCCTCTCCAGCCTGTCCATGTCCTTTTTTGTGTACTGGGGACCAAAACACAACCTTCCAGGTGCAGATATTTTGTCTTGGATAAAATCCCAAATGAGTGGATTTTTTTCTTGATTGGAAAATTAGGTTTGCACAGTATTTAAGGTGACAGAGAACCATCTTTTTGTACCTCAATCCATCATCAAGCTATATACGAGATCAAACTGCAGACACAGTTGCCTTAGGACAACTATACCGATTTGGAACTGTGGAGAATTCCATAAACCAGTAACAGAAAGCTTCTCTGAAAACTGACTAGTCAGATATTTTGATCCAGGATGATCACTGGGATATGATTCAGAAGGAACCATTAAGACCATCAGCAGGACAATTATTTGTGGTGTCACACTTCTCATGAAGGACAAAGACAGTCAGGAGGAGGACACAGCAGTACTCATCTTGCATCCCTCTGAACCTCATTTCAGTAAGGACATATAACCAATGAAACTATTGGCCAGGAAACAAATTATTCTCTCCCATCAGAGAAAACAGCTTTCTGAGGAATAATCTATCTGTTCTGTTATAAAGACAAAAGAATCTGGAGCAGATTTAGAACAACTGGAAGAGGTCATTAAGAATGAGGAAGACAGGACACAACTGAGTTGGACGCAGAGGAAAAAGAAACCAGGAGCTACATTCTTTTTTATTTTGGGGTAAGACTGGACGAAGCAGAAGGATGTTCTGGGTTGAAAGTTTGTTTTAGGAAAAACTCAACAAATTGCTTCAAAACTTCAACAAATTCCAATATGCTGAACCAGTCTCCAAAAGAAGCCTCTTTGGACATCGGATAATCAAAGCAGGGGTAAAAAAACTGAAAGCCTGAACAGAAAATGCATCGGTATTTCTGAACCTAATTAACACATGCAACAACTAACTTCCAAAGGAATTATACACATTTTATTGTGGAACTTGCCAAGATGATAACAAAAGTATTTCATGCCTTCTCCTGAAATACTATTATGCTTTAGCCCATTCTTTAAAATAGAATGTTTAGTTATATGAAATAATTCAAATGAAACTCGGTGATTTCTGAAACCCTAAGTACAAAAAACCCACCTGTAAAATGAAAATAAATGATCCTGTCTCAGACCTAGGGTTAGCACTGCAAATATTCAAAGCAGCAAATATCTGTTAAAGTTTCTTTATACTCCTAAAGACAGCCAGAGGCATAAAAAAAGTAATTCAACTTGTTTCATTCCATTTTTTTGAGTGCTCATTTCAAATGGGAACTCTGATGTTCCCAGGCAAACTATATTATTAAGGGGACAATATCAGTCTTTCAGACAGTGAATGAATGGCTCGGTCCTTCATGTTATTTTCTGATTTAAGATCAGATTTGTGATGATGCCCTCACTCCTGTCTTGGAAGCTGACACAGATGCCTCAACTGTTTATGTAAGGTGCTAAAAGTTTGTCCTGTTCAAGCGCTAGATTCAAACAAATACATCTTAGCTGGTCTCCAATAAAACACCCTTACCCAAGCAAGCAATAAACAAAAGTTAAGGACAGAAATGCATCAGTTCCCAGAGGTTTGCATTTAAAAGACTGCTCTTAAGAAAATGGAATATTGTATGTCATAAAATCATCACATAATGAAAGCAATGAGTTATGGGTTTGGCTCTGATCCATCAAAGTTTCCAGATGCTTTGCAAACTGTACAAACCTACAGTCTGTACTCGGTTACAAAGCATCAGTTACTTTGGTGGGGTTACACCAGGCTGGCACAGCAGCAGCTGAATGCAGGCTCAGTCCTCATTTGCAACGAGAAAATGCAAAAAATATAAAACAGCTGAAGAAAAAAAACCAATTTTAATATGGATTGCAGTAAACTGCTTTATAATGTCAACATAAACTATGCAATATATCTGAAAAGAAATGCAGGAATGTAAGCAAAATAAAGAGAATAATCTTTCCCTTCTTTTACGCAAAACAATTTCATGCAGTTAATGTTGACTTGTCTGCTGGACATTTCAAGAGAAAGGGGTCTCACAGTTTGAATTTGCTTTCGGGTCATTTTGAATATGTGTTAGTCATCACACATATTTTAAAAGACTTCTGAATATTTATTACTAGTTTTCAAAATGCATCCTAGTCGTGTGTTCAAATCTTGAAATATGTGGCCAGAGCTGTGTACACAATTGAAATCAGTATGTGCAGAAGTGTGTTTTTCAAAGCAGAACTAAAGATGGCTGGGGTTCTGTGAGCCAGGCACCTTCTCACCCCTTGGCAAAAATTCCTTAAAAAAAAAAAAAAAGAAAAAAGGTGCCCATTTTATCCTTACTACTGCAAGGTAAGAACTGCTAATAGTGAGACATAATGCAAGTTTCTCCCACTGTGAACTACAATGCTTTTTTTGCTGTTTATATGATGCTTTTAATAGGAATGTCTTTTCTTCTTAAAGGTTTTTTGCCAGACAGCATTGCTTATCACACTAGTTGCTCTCTATCTGTATATAAGCGTTAGCAGTACTGGGAATTGCCAATTTATAGAAGCTTACAGTGCACCTTCTCTATCAGGAGATAGAGGGCCTGAGTCTTAGCATCCTGCCAAACAAACTGTGGAGAAGCCTTCCCTGGGCTCAGGTAAAAGGAAACAGAGTGGCTCCCTCTGAGTATTTTCTACACCATCCAGAAAACTGGACAACTAATGTATCTGCTCAGCCAAGGATTCACAGACCATGTCCTTGCATCCTGGATCTCAAAGTCCAGTTCACCAACAGCCTCTAAAGTGCTCAGTGATTTGGTGCAATATTTAAGAGGGCTTAACCCTGTTTGCAACAGGGGGAAAAGGTCATCGTTGCAGGGGATCACTGTATTCTGGGTTTCATCACCTGTCCTAGGTGACCTTACAGTCTTTTGTACTCATCTTCCAGTTCTTCTTGGACTGCAATCCAATCTGCTTGGATTATTGCAAACAAATACCCAATTTATTTACAAGCTTGAAAATTTTCCTGACCTCTACTTTCCTCTTACAGCTGGGGAACTGGAAGGTTTCTGAGAGTGGAATCTGTATGTGAACTCTCACAATGACTGAGCTGACAAATGTTGTACTTCATCCCTAAGGGGAGGTGGAGGACTGGGAGCATCAGCTCATGCAGAACAAATTTTAACCTAATTCTCCTCAATCTATATACATGCTCAGCAGAATTCCCAAAGGAATTGAGAAGAGTGAGAAAGTCGAAAGGAAAAATGGAGGGAGAAAGAAAGAGGAAAATTTAAGACCTATAAAATTTCATACAGGAGAAACAAAGCGCCATAACCTTGTACTGGTACTAATTTTATTTTGCTACTTTTGCTCTAAACGCAAGCCTTAGTTTCTCCAACCCTCTGTAGCAGTCAAAATATTACAGTGGAAGATTGAATACACAACTGAATAGGGAGTGGCAGTGGCAGAGGTTATCACAGACAAGAAACTTGGAATACCAGAAATGAAATACCAGTGTAAGTGTACATGTACAGTACCAGGGACTGAGAGCTGCTGCTATAGATGCTGTTCTTAATGGCTCTTCTGTTCAGTGGATTTACTGCTTGTAGAGATAATTGTAGTACTTTCCTTTGGTCATTGTAACCCATCTATATTATTTTGATCTCAGGGTTACTAAAACAAAAAATAAATCCTTTAGTCATGTGTTCCTGCCATTTGTTTAGTGGCATACAGTATGCATACTGCAGAGCCTTTTCCTGTACAGCCACAGGAAGGGACTCTGCTCATGACTGGCCCTGCCTACAACTTTCATTTAGATTTCAGATTTTCAGCCGCAAGATTTGAATTTTAGCTTAACTGCGGCCCCCCCCTCCCCCACCCCCTGACAAACCAAAACAACTCCTCTAAATTGTTCCACACTGTTCAAAGAATGGAAAAGTCATATCCTAAGATTTTAATGTGAAGATTAACACACAGTCCTGCATGATGCATCTACATGTTCTTGATGTTTTCCTAAGATCAACTATAAATACAGAATTCTTGTTGCATTTTTTTTTCTCATATTCTATTGTGGGATGTCCAGATCTTCATGAAGACCTCGGTTTAGCTTCTGCTCTCACTGCACAATCAGCTAGAGGATTTCAGGTGTCATGTTTACTCCTAGGTTAGACTTGTCGACTCATTCAGCACAAAGAATACAAAGATTTGGCAAAGGGAAAACACTAAGTATTTAATTGCAAACATAAACCGCAAGAGGACTGGTTGATTTTACAGTAAACATTAGTATCTTGCAGATTTCTGACATATGAAAGCTCTGTGTTTACCAATGAATTTAGGAAAGGAAGAAAATAAAATCAAAATTGCCAAAACACACAATGTGCACTGTGTAATACTTCAGTGCATTTTTCTATTAAAAATAAAAAATGCGTCAATTATCACTTGATCAAGAAAAGCGTTCATTGTATATACTTTTTTAGTCTTGAGTAAATCAGTTACAGAATACTTTAAAGCATTTGATTTAATACTGCTGATAACATGTTTCTATGGAGAAATTTTAAAGGTACGTGCAAGGTACATATAGCCAGGTGAGTACTTTGTTACTCTCTTCATAAATGAGTGGAAAAGATGACAACTTAAGGTCTGAAGAGTTACCCAAGTATGATGCTCAGAAGATAAAAGATCAGTCACTCCAACACAAAACATACAATTAAATTTTCTCCCTTTCCTTTGATTACTCCCCCTGCTCACCAAGGCTCTGGCCCAATGGGAATTGAGTCACAAATTCTAAACCCACTTGAGGATTTCCAAAATTGCACGCCTTTGACCTGTTTTCCCCTGAAAAATTTGATCAAACTCTATCACATTACCAGCCGAGGAGGACTAGCATTTTTCATTTTCATAGTTTTTCATTTTGAAAGGGACATTGATGGTCGACCTAACAGATATTTTTCCACAAACATGCCCAAACAAAGCAACCAAATGTTATTGATGGACACACAGACAGGAAGAAAGACAGAAAGAAAAAAAAAGGAATAAGAGGCTATATTCTTTCTTTGCTAGTTCTGATTATTCTAGCAGATTATGTTCCACCAATTTGTAAAGACTTCAGGAAATCCCACTGCAAAACTAGCTCAGAACAGAGTATCCAGGCTCCACATGTATATGAAAATCCTTGATACTTATCAATGACTCTGTGTAATCAATGAATATGCTTCTCTGAATTAATAATGTGATAATTCACATAAAAATTTAAATAGAAAATTTATTTTTTCATATCTAACTAACGGGGTCATTTTTCATAAATATCAAAGCATGTCACCATGCAAAAGAGCAAAAAGATTTAGAAGACAAAAGTCAGGAGCACTGATAGACACTAAAAATATGTTTCTGTTTTAGGAATGAATAAATATTGATTATCCTGGACAAATGGATACAACTATACACATCTGTCGTGGGTTTAGGCTGATTAAATACCCAGCACCAACGAACTATTTACTTACATGCTCTGCCATTGATAAGCAGAGAAGGGGAACCAAAAATCCAGCTTTTGGGGGGCAAGAATAAGGATTATTGAGGAAAAAACGGAAGAGCTTCAAGGCAAAACAGGCTCAAACTTGGTAATCTAAAGAGAATTTATTACTAACAGAAATAACAGTGAAAAGATAGAATTATGGGGAATTAAAGCAAGCTTCCAGAACAATCCCTTATTTCCAGTACCTTCCTCCTTCCCATC